>CAJHZI010000474.1:0-455000 GCA_905160935.1 Enchytraeus crypticus | reverse complement strand
ATCAACTATGTTGACATCTATCACTTATAGTACCACATGTTTAAACCGTTAGGCAATTTAGACCATTCTCCGTATAACCAGTCTAGTGAATGTCTGAGATTTTACTCTCAGATCAGCGCGGCTGGGATTCGAACACACGAGAGTTCAATTCACCTCAGGATCTGTCAATTAAAACTTCATGACGTTACCCCTACGCTATTGAGACATTCATGATATTATGCTAATTAGGTTTCAAAATTAAACAAATATATATATACTATTTTACTTAGATTTGCGAGCTTATGATATCTTCTTCTTCAGTGCACTGCCAAGTGGCAGGTTCAAGGTATATCTTCATACTCAAAGTCTGTTTTCTCGCTCCATAAGAGCACTCCTTTGATCAACAAGTTAATCCCTTCACAAAGTCTATACCTTATCCATACCTTATGTAGCCTATTGCTTGGGAAAAGTATGGCGTCTGAGGTGGTTTCCCATTGCCTTCCTCAGTTAGATCGACTAATTACCATTTGATCCTGGGGGAAAATATTTCATGATGAGGTGGGTCCCCACTTGCCATCCTCAGCTCCTGCCTTTAGTCGCCTCTTACGTACACGCGGCAGATTGTTTGCGGTTGCCCAATTCTGCAGAGGTCCAACCACACCCGAGCACAACACGGGGAATATGATATGATATCTAAGCTGTGATAAACAAAGTTGATAAATGACAGGAACCTGATTTAAGTGATCTCAGAATGGATGCGACATCTAAACGCCTCAGTACAACTGAGCAGTTGCGTAGTTCAGGCATTAGATGTACTTTGCTCTCTCCTGTAATAGTATATAATGGTTACTATTAATCAAATATCATTCTACCATATTTCGCATACTTTTCACAGTGAGTATGTAAGCGGAAGAAAGCGTTGAAACCAACCACAAAAGAAAGCGACGTCTATAACACGAGCTAACAAGTTTGATATTACTTCTAAACAATATGAATTGACCCTTTGTTCCACTCATGTATTCACATCCAGCACAGCCAAAACTTCTTATTCTATCATGGACATCTCGTCTATGGCGTGTAATATGACTCTTAACTGAAGACTTATAATCACATTGATCACACGTAAAAGGTTTTTCTCTACTATGAACACATCTCCTATGGCGATATAGAACTTGACGTGTTGAGAATTTCTTATCACAAGAAGAGCATTCAAAAGATTTTTCTTGATTGTGAACAAAACGTATGTGAGATGTTAGATTACTCTTCTTTGAGCAGCAAAAATCATACTTCTTAATACTCAAAATATCATAATTAGGTAAATGAGGTATATAAAATTTCAAGAAAGTATTAACTACAATATTACAAGAAATATTCTTCTCTACATATACTAAAAATTATATATATACAAATCATTATTATACAAATTTTTATTATACAATTTATTAATAAACAAATCACGAAACAGTATCGTGTCTATGACAATAAAGGATAAATTCACCATAAACTGCATGTGTCGTATGAGGTGACTGAGTAAGTACTTAGGAAGACAAAACAACCATGGTTGGGATTTGGATTGTCCAAAACCTGTTTTGGACAAAAGATGGGATTAAACCAGTTGAAACCATCATAATCTGTCAAAAACTGGCTTAGACAGTCTTAAACACCTAATATAACATAGACACTAATAGAAATTGTTAACATGCATATAATATGACAAAAAAAGACTACTAAGTAACGCAACAACTGAGTCACTGTAGTGATAACTCAGTTACAAGTCAGTTGTAGGAAAAAGGAATGCTTAATAAAATAGAAATATTATGAAGTTAAAAAATCTGTAAGACCTAAGCTACACATATATTATCTGACAGTGCAAATTATCATATCTATCATATTACCCAAAAGTCCTTAGGACTCTAGTTCCTTTAGCAAACATTTTTGATTGAACAAAAAGAGAATAATAATTGAAATAATTTGTTAATTTAATATGCAACTGCAAAATTACACGAAAATAATATTGCTTGCAACTAACAATACTTGCATATAACAAAAAAGATCCAATTTTCTAAACCCCCCCTTGAATTAGTAATGATATTAAACAAGTAGAGCAGCACAATTTCGCACATCGCTCCACATTTCAATATTCATCAGTTGCTTCAATAATCACTAGTTGAACAGGAGAGCGATAGAAATGACACCTAATGTTACAGTTATCAGGTTTTGTTAAAGTTCTAGAAGTGGGTCAGGTCTCCTAACTGAGCGTGAAATAGAACCGCAAGATTATGAAAGTCGGGTCATAGATAGATTGTTTGACAGATCGAGCGATGATTTCGTATCCCCAATCCCCTGGAAAGCCTTCCACTCCACCCAGGATATGTTGTTGGATGATATGTCCAACTGTTCCAGTCCTGTTGATCCTGCTAATCCGTCAAAACTGTCAGACCGTAGCGTTTCCTCTTCAATTCCCAATTCAATCACCTTCAAGGAACGTAGGCGGATCGCGCAGGGACCGGCATTCGAATCCATAATCTCCCCCACTCCCCGGGGTGGGACAGCCGATACATCGATGTTAGTCGGAAAAGGTAGAAATTTCACCCGAATTATTAGTTTAATCTCTAGATGCTAATTAACCAACAGCTATATAGACTAACCAACAGCTACATATTCAACAAAACTATTAGTCCATAGATTGGTTAAGTAGTTTTAACACTATTGAACTCTTTAATCACAGTGAACTCATCACCATCATCATCATCAGCTTCCAACATAAACGGTAAGTAAAGGCATTAATGATATTCAGTACATTCTCTCTCTTAGTGCACTGCCTAATGGCAGATCCATGGTAAATAACGCTTCCACTCTTCACTGTCTTCAGGACACCAGCCAAAATAAAATACACAGAGAATATTTACCTTCACATTTAATCTTTGATTGACTGGAACATCCTGGTGATAAATTATTCTCTTCCAGTGATGAAAGTGTAATCAAGTCTTCACTCTCACCACAGACACTCGACTCTTCAGGTTCAAGCTTGATATCAACTGTTTCAGACTTTGTAGTGTAACCATCCGAGGGAATATTAAATGCTGATTCATTGTTCAATAAGGCTGGAAAAGTCAATCAGTGAAATTATATATATATATATATATATATATATATATATATATATATATATATATATATATATATATATATATTGTACAGTAATGGAGGATTAGCTGGACTCACAAGGATACAAATGAGGAAGTTCGAGAGAAGAGTTGGTACAGATAGACAGTAGTTGATAAATGTATTAAGAAATAGAAAGAAGAGCTGGATAGGACACATTCTAAGGGGGGAAGGTCTATTAAAAGAGGTCATAGTAGGTAGAATGGAAGGAAAAAGAGGCAGAGGCAGGCCGAGATTAGGTATGTTAGGTGATTTTAAGACCCACTCATATGTGGACATGAAGAGGAAAGCGGAAGACAGAAAAGAGTTGAGGCGTTATATACCACGGATATGCCAGTAGGCAGTTCACTTAGAGTAAGATATATGAATGTAAATTGAAAGGCTTGATTTCTAAATTTGTTATTTAAGTGATTAGTTCATATTGATTTAGTCTGCAAACAAATCGTATGCCAATATTTTATGAAATTACAGGATGCACAAAACAATGTTTCTGACACTAAATTATTCAGTTAACAATCAACCATGAGCTACAGCAACCCATTAGCTCAAAATAAATATCTAATTCTGGCTAATCTTGAAATTGAATTTCATCACTATGTGGCAGAGATGAGAATGTTGCGTATAATGTTGGTAGAACTAGGAAGGATAGAATGGAAAATGAATCTGTGCAAATGAACTTAAGTGTTGAGGGGATTAGGGATGGGTTGGCTCAGTCGAGATTGAGATGGTATGGTCATATTGTGAGAATGCAGAGGAGGACGTAGTCAAGAGAGTTTGAAGGATAAGATGAAGGTTGAAGTTGAAGATAATTAGACCAATAAGATTTTAGAACATTTCTGTAAGTGTACAGCATACTGATATAGCCAGTGAAAAAAAATTTGAAGAAAACAAAATATAACCCGTGTTCAGCTCAATATCTAAAGCATAAACTGGTACTAAAAAAGAAATAAATGTTCAAACCATTAAACTTCGCAAAGACAAGACTTAGACAAGTACGAAAAACAATCAGGATGTGGATACGCAAAAGTATTTACGTGCTACATCAGTTTGAGACAGAATAAGCTGACGTGGGATGAAGTGATTAAAATAGATATTAAAAATAACGGATTGACTGACCATATGGTGTGGGACAGAGAGGAGTGGAGAAAATCTATTCTTATCCCAACCCAAGTTACACTGGGATTCAAGAGAAGATGATGACGATGATGGTATGAAGTATATCCCAAGTATATAATTTTTTAATGGATTTAACATCGTTTCCTATAGACTATCAAATATTCCTGCTATCATAAAATATGCAGAAAATATTTACCTTCACATTTAATCTTTAATTGACTGGAATATCCTGATGATAAATTATTTTCATCCACTGATGAATGTGTAATCAAATCTTCACTCACAGTACAGACACTTGACTCTTCACGCTCCAGCTTGAAATTAAACGTTTCAGACATTGTAGAGTAGCTATCAGTGGGACAATTAAATTCTGATTCACTGTATATTAGGCTGTAAAAATTCAAATGTTACATGGATAGCAAAATATACATTCTATGCACTAAAGATATATATATATATATATATATATATATATATATATATATATATATATATATATATATATATATATATATATATATATATATATATATATATATATATATATATATCTCTTTAGTGCACTGCCAAGTGACAGGTTCAAGGTACATATTCATACTCAAAGTCTGTTTTCTCGCTTCATAAGAGCACTCCTTAGATCAACAAGTTAATCCCTTCACCAAGTCTATGCCTTATGTAACCTATAGCTTGGGAAAAAATATGGCTTCTGAGGTGGTTTCCCGTTGCCTTCCTCAGTTTGGTGGATTAATTACCATTTAATCCTGGGGGAAAATATTTCATGGTGAGGTGGGTCCCCTCTTGCCATCCTCAGCTCCTGCTTTTAATCGCCTCTTACGTACACGCGGCAGATTGTTTGCGGTTGCCCAATTCTGCAGTGGTCCAACCATACCCGAGCACAACACGGGGAATATATATATATATATATATATATATATATATATATATATATATTGTATAACTAAATGATATGATAATTTCAAATATTACAAATGCAAAAGAAAAATTAACTGATACCAAAAGATGCTAAAATGCACAAATCAGAATACACAACTCAACTAGCTTACACAAATCTACAACCTCTCTGCTATGTAAGTTCTGAACAATATTACTATAATAAATTTGTCAGCAAACCAAGGCAAAGAAGACAAAATTCCCCATAAAAGTGTGATGATTAATTGTCAAGATTGAATGACATAGCCAATAGGAAATAAGTAAACCGATACTAAAAGGTGAAGGTCTGATGCAGTTTGTGGGTAAACAAATGATGTTTTTACATTGACAATCCTTGCAGGTTGATTTTAAATCCACAAAATAATCATTTTCAAGGTTTTTATATCTTATTAGTAGAGAGAGAGAGAAATATGTTTTATTTTCACAAAGAGTAAATATGAAATGGTAAAATGCTTTGCAGCCAGATGTAATCACCAGCTTCTACTGGGTAAATGCTGATATAAATGTCAATTTAATTAACATTTATAATTTTTCCTCTATTGTTTGGAAACAAACAACTGTCAGCTGTAGCTTCATCACGTGAACCGTGATTTAATAACTTTTATGGACAATTAAAGGACCACACTCTTACAGGATGTACAAATGCCCAAGATTTATTGGCAAAGAAAGCAGAAAAAGAAGCTCTATTATTCTTTAGCTGACACAGAATAAATTTTATTTTCATAGAAACAATGAATCACAGTCTGATTTAAATAACTACGACAGTTACGATGCCAAGGTTAGCTTACTGATACAGATTTAATGGAAAGCTCAACTAGAGTTAAAACTTCCAATACAATACCAGATTAAGAATCATTTCATTTAATAAACAGTTCATCACTTTCTAAAGCTTCCAATACAATACCACACTATGAACCATTTCATTGAAAAAACAGTTATCACTATCTAAAGCCACGTTTATTCTTACAATTGCTCAGCATGTTAAACCAAGCCTCGAATGCTTCCCCACTCTTTGAAATTTCATTTTATATTATAACCCCTCAACTACAGACATACATTTTTATCTTCATATTTTACATAAGAAATCTTTAGTCAAATCATTCTCCACTGAATGTCGCATCAAACGCAAAGGACAGACTCTTCAGGTTCAAGTTTGACATCTGGTGTTTCTGATATTATAGCATCAGTAAAGCAATTCAATGCTCTTTCTGTATTTTGTATTCAATATATGACAATTTTTCAGATAAAGAATATATTGAGCAAAGCAAAAGAAGTAAAATATATACAAACAGGATACAAATATATACGCCGTCGAAGGCGCGTAACCTGTTGATCAGGAGAGTCCAAAGCGTGAGCGATAATATATATTGCCATCTGTCAATGGAATAAATTGAACAGTAAAGTATTGAATTTCTGCTAATTGTATGAATTTTAAAAATAAGCCTTGAAGGGGAAATAGTTAATAGTGGTAGCAGTGATCAATCCAATCGGGATTGTTTGAATTACGTTAAATGATGTTGTAATGATATTAAGAAATATATAATATTCCTGTGTACAAAATGGTTAGATAAATCAACAAAGTATTGAATTTCTGCTGATATGAAAATCATTAGAACAGATGTTAAAGAAATGAACACTAATTTCAACAGCAAAATATATTCCATTACATTAACTAGTATTACAGTGCCACTGATATTGTTAAATACAATTTCACATTTTCACTACAGTAGTATTAATAGAAATTCAATACTTTGTTCGTCTATATACACAAATTATACATAGGATTATACATAGGATATTAGCGTTCATGCCATAGACTCCCCTTATCAACGTGACTTAGGCCGTGTATATATAGTATAATTTTGACAGGAATTAAAAATTGTAGCAGGAGGGGCTATGCCATACGGTTTAGTGTTCGCCTTGGATGCAAATGGCCTGGGTACAATGCCCATGTAGTTTGCAAAAGATGGATATTCTCCTGTGTTCATTGAAGGTTAATCATTTATTGAAGCTTGCAGACTGTTTTTTTTTCATTCATTCAATCTTTTTATTTGCTTTCTAAATAATAACAAATACAGTATACATAATTAGAAACTAAACAAATAATCTGAAAGAGGGTTACCACAAAAGAGCCAAAGCTCTGTGAGGTAATACAGTCAGTAGCAATTACTAAGAATAATAAATACGTTTACTAATTGTTTTCGATATTACAGAATACAGTAGAACATATGGCAACTGTACACATTAATTACTGCCCCTAGAAGACATTATAAATATCGGAAACACAGTTATATAAATTTAAAAAAATAGACAGACAACTTAAACCTTAGTCTTAAGGTAATAAAAATCAAGTGAACTAAATCGATATTGAGCAATTTCAAACTAAACATAGTTGACTTAAAGTTGAAAAAAGAAGTAGTTACGTAAAGTGTTAGGTAAATTGTTCCATAGTTTAGGACTACGTACATTCCAGCTTTTCATACGCATATTGGTACGTGAAAAGAAAATTTAATATTCATTTATTGATCTAAAACAATACGAACAATAAACTACCGATTTATTAAGCTTAAGACTCAATCAATAGTAAATTATATCTTTACTGTTGCCTCCATCCATAGCAAAGACATGAACAACAATGGAGATGATTGATAATATCATGCCAGGATCAGTTAATCAGTCGAAATGGGCCTTAAATCAAGCATATAAGTGCTTTCTGATCCAATACTGTTATTATTGTCACAAATCGGAAATAAAACATTCATTACATATATATAGTTCAACCAACTCAGGGAAGAAACCTTACACTTCCACCTCCTTCTTCTCAAAATATTTTTATTTCCTGCGTTTGGTCTCTGGGTTTTCAATCAGACTCAACTCTGTTTTCCCTTACAATAATTAGAGAAGCCGGTAAAGTTAGAAATTTTAAATGACTGATTCTGATTCAACCCTTTTTAAATGTATTAAATAGATAATACTACAAAATATATTAGAGACCTATTAATATACTAAACATATATTAACAATTATAAAAATCATCTTGGATGATACTTTATTAATTATAAATTAAAATAGGCAATTCAATATTTACAAATAATTAGCTTGCTACAACTTCTCTATAGAGAATCAGGGTTTGGAACATAAAGATATAATAAAACCAGAGTAAGTATCGCGCAATAATATCGAAGTAGCACTGTCATTAAGCTAGACCACCGGAACCATAGCAGCCACTATTATTGGTAGTTTTCAGTTCGGTTTACATTACCAACTTTTTTAGATATTACTACATTATTTTGCTAAAATTTATGCTTTCGCAGACATATTCAGTCATGAGTTAATTATTTGAGTAGTTATGCTCTTTTTCTCACTGTGGTCATGAAATCAGTAGCACTCTAAATCTGATATTGAGAGATTTTTATAAGTAACATTTTCCGGTAAAGTAGGAGTTTAAATGTTATTTTAGATTTCCCAGAGTTACTATAAATAAACTAGTTGGTTTTGCCCAGATATAACCACGTTTAACCGTTATATACATTAACTTCAAAATAGGAACACGAAATTGACATATTTCATAGAAGTCTATTAAGAAAAATACTTAAAATATATTACCCTCATATTATAAGCAACGATAACTTATACATCAGAACAAATGAAAAAAATGGAGTCTTGCAATTAAAACACGAAGACTAAAATGGATTACTTAGGCTACCGAACAATGCGCCTGTAAAACTTGCTTTAAATGAGAATAAAAAATCTCAGACAAAACAAAGAGGTTGTCAAAATAAACAAACATGGATCAAATTAGTAAATAAAGATCTCAAAGATATAAATCAGAATTTAAACATATTGGATGAGGGCATCTGTGATCTTGCTGAGGATAGAGCGAAGTGGAGTCAATTAACCTTGAAGCCTACTGCAGGGTCCAAATAGGACGTAGCGCAGTCTCAGTAGTAGTAACCGTTATATAAAAGCCTATGCCTTAAGTATTAAATGACGACCTAACTTGATACCGTCATTAGCCTTAAATATCTCCAAGCTCTACTCTAAATTCATTGCATTTTCAAAACAATAATTATTCTATTTCAGCCATTGCAAATATCTAAATATGACATTTTTTGGGCAAAAGAACAACTGCAGTATTGAAAATGTCGCGATTGGATACCGTCGACAATTAATTGCATCATGACTTGCAATTTGCATAATAAAGTTAACTGTGACAGTCACAATTATTGGAAGTTTTTGTATCATGATTTAAAATATTTATTTAAAAATAATTTATACTCTAATTAAGTTCAAACCATAGTATAGCGAAGAATATATTTAGCAAATGAAATAAAATATATAACATTTTCTTAATTAAATAGAATATAGTTCATTGCTACTGAAATTCTAATTCACATTTTTCGAAAATGTAGGGGATAGATTCAAGGAGTAGGCTGAACGGCTTCCCAGCCAATAGGATATTTAGTATTGAGCGCTGACTCCACCCACCTATCCTCACAGGTTTGGAAGCTTTATTCTGTTACCCATAGAATAAAAATCTTTGATCTTACCTTAATTTAGTCTTACACGCGTCACTTTTTGTTTTTTAAACCAATTTTGTTCACAACTTTTATTGATTAATTTGTCAGGGTTAGGGTGAGCACCTTAGGTCTTCGATTTTGTAGTTTTCCAATAAACTGTATTAGAACAGCTTGACATAATTATGTATTCAAATAATTTTTATTCACAAATATTAGCTTACTATAACCTTATTACTCTATGCAGCTTCGATTTCTTTTATAAAAAATTAAGCATTTTTATAATATTAGCATTATAATACAAAAATATAAGAATAATAACAGCAGCATAGTGCTATTGTGGTCAATGACGACATCGAGTACTATTGAGATAAATTCAAGCCGTTTAGCAAAAAGGAAGATCTAAACTGGTGCAAATTCAAAACATCCAGTTAACCCGTTCAAAGATAAGTAAAAAAATCAAGGGTAGGCCTATAAGTTTAGGCTACGTGCTGGGCGAAACTCATGGACACTGGAATGAAGAGAGATGGAAAAGGTATGTCTTTAACTGCCTATGTTAGTGCTCATTAGATAGCAAAGGCCGATGTACGCGATTCAAACGATGACCTCTGAAGATTGGATGAAAGAGAATACTCCAGATCTGTGATGCTGCATGCTGGAAATAACGATTAATTACAAATAGCTTAATTAATTAGCATAGGACTTAAAGGTAAGCATTGTACTATACTATTTAGGTCTATATAGGCCCTAGCTATAGCTAGCCAATGTATATAGCTATATTTAGGTCTCCCAACAGTAGTTATTTTAGAAGACCGATCGAGAAACAGAAAGCTGCATCACTTTAATCAAATAAGACGCGTTCAGGGATGGTGATGGCCTTATAAATTAAGGAAGTCGTCATATAAATAGGCTTAATGCTTTCCCTTATAACCTTTAGCCAGTGCAAGGACTTGAAAATAGGTGCAACATGTGAGTACTTATTACATTAGCCTATACATGGACATGATATCGGGAAGTTATCGATCGCGGATTAGTAGGCGACAGGCCTATGTGTGGGTTCAAATCCTTAGCTCACTCGGAGTCACTCGTCACTGATACAGCATTCGAGTAAGGAAACTGACGTTAACATTAGCTTTTACCAGCTTTTTTACATTATCTGCATTAACAAAGCATAAAAAGAATGTTAAGTACACCTAAACAGCTATAGGAAATTGGAATGCTCAGCTAGGCCTACATATGTAGAGTGTCTCAAAAGCGAACGGGTAACGTCATGAAATTTTAAATGACAGTTCCTGAGGTGAATTGAACTCTCGCGGGTTCGAATCCCAGCCGCGCTTATCTGAGAGTAAAATCTCGGACATTCACTAGACTGGTTATACGAAAAATGGACTAAATTACCTAACGGTTTAAACATGTAGTACTAAAAGTGATAGATATAGACCTAATTGATCATTTCACTATAATGCGTGTTTACTTTTTACTTTATATTAGACTTTCGATATTTTTTTAACCTTCAAACTTTCTATTTATTTATCATGCCATAATAATCAGTAAGTTGGTTGTGGCAAACTACTACATGTCAAATAAGAGAAACATATTTAAAGTCAAGTTTGTCGCATTTAGCCTACTCGAAATGGATATTGATCATATTTATTCCCAACCATGTAGATTTCTCGGGTTAAGATCCTCTCCAGTATGAATTATATTATTCAGCCGTTGTCTTTTTCAACATTAGGAGGGGTGCGGATTCATGGTAAAGTCCTGTTGCCGAAGTTTTAAGCTGGTAGCGTCCAGGCTAGCTATATGAAGCAGACATAGTCTGGGTGTGGTAGAACTACATCTATAGGCCTATCGATTCCAGAGTAAATTAAGTAGGCCTAAATTAAGTAAATTAATTAACACAATAACATTATTGCGCTAGTAATCTTCTAAGATCATGCATTTATACAAAACTTAGATTTAAATCCCAAGTCGCCCACAATAAGCGCAGAGTCTGCAGGAGACGTCCCTGGCATTGCTTATGGCGAGAAACCGGGCGTTAAATTCTTATTGATTGAAGTGGATTTCCAAAAACTTTTTATAAAAAGACTTAGGCCTAATGAAATCCTTTATTCTGACTGATCTGGTCTTGAAATAAGGATCACTTTATTCCAAGGAAGACACTTTAACGTTCGCTCATATCTGCTCATAGAGTATGACCCCCTTAGATAGTAGTAGACGCACTAGAAGCACTCAGTATACTGTACAAGTTGTTATCTTATTGTGATCTGAGATAGATTCAGTATAAATACGAACAGGTCGAACATTTCTGCTCACTCTGGCATCATCCGCGGAAAAGAACACATTAAGTAAATTGACGGCGGGATTAGCGCACTTGGTTTAGTTGCGCGTCAATTATTATCGAAATTAAGCTGCATCGACCTTGGTTAGTACTTTGTGGGTGACCACCTTGGAAGACCGAGTGTTGGTAAAAGCTTAAGAAGGAAAAATCCCAGTCCCAGAGTGTATGAAGGTTATTATTAAATCCGCGCCGGCTGCAATTGATGCGCCATCAAAAGGCAACGAGTACTAATAACCATGGAGAGGAAGGAGGAAATGGGTCTTAAACAAGCATCTGTGCTTCCTGACCCAATGTGCCGTTACGTTATGTTAAATCTTCACCATTTTTCGTTGAAAGTTGGGCTACTAACTTCACCGTAGCTGTCACCGTACAGTCTGGTATCCACGATTATTCGAACCATCCGCACACGACCAATCAGGTATAGCAATATCAAATGTCAGTTAATCCCTATTGATTGATTATAGGTTACTTACAGAAAGCGACCATAAATGATTGAAGGTAACCAGCAAACAGCACATGATCTCAACTAATATAGTCACAATTAGTCACAAAATTATCAACAGCAAGTTTTTAAAATAATACGAAAACTATCTAAGCAAATAATTAATTGGACGACTATTTCTATTTAGGCTATAAGTAAATAAGTATGATGGAGAAAAACAATGAGAAAATCTTACATCAATCGCATACAAGTCTTTTATGTTATTAATTCGAGCAGCATATGCTACACAAACTCTCTTTTAGTGCACTGCCTACTGGCAGATCCATGTCATATAACGCCAACAGTCTTCTCTGTCTTCCGATTTCATCTTCATTTCCACATATGAGTGTATCTTTAAATCATCTAACATTTATATTCACGGCCTGCCTCTGCCTCTATTTCCTTCCATTCTGCCTTCTATGACCTCTTTTGTAGACCCCCACCCCAGAATGTATGCCATCCAGTTTTCTTCCGATTTCTTAATACATTTATCAATTGTCTATCTGTATCAACTCACTCCAGAACTTCCTACACATTAATTAGTGGATGTAAATAACAAAAAACTGTTTCCGCGAGGAGACTGACGCTAACATTAGCTTTACCAGCTTTTTTTACAAATGAACACAACTACTGAAAGAGTAGCACCTCAGATTTCATCGTAATTTTGAATGTAGAATCGCCAATGTTTTCATAACCCTTTTTATAAACTTCTAAAATCATACATCAATTTGTTATTGACTAACGAAGCAATAGACTTCTTGTTTTCTTGTCCCACATTAGAGTGAATGAAATTATTCTATAAATCACGTCAGTATTTACAAAGTAGCTCCCTAACAAGTGAAGTAGCGGGAAGAAAACTACTTCTTACATCGTGTCCCAATTAAACAAGGAAAAGCAGCACAACACATATTAACGGCTGCGAGACCAATGGTAGGTATAAAATCCTATCCAGACCAAAATAACGTATAACTCTGCATCTGTTCATCTCCTGTGTAAAGCTCAGTTGATCTATCGACTCCGCTCAGCATGAAGACGCTGCAGCTTATAAACTACAGAAGAGACGTAAATGATCTTCCGTCTACAAGTGACATCATAAATTACGTCTACAAGTGACATCATAAATTACGTCTACAAGTGACATCATAAATTACGTCTACAAGTGACATCATAAATTACGTCTACAAGTGCAGTCGTAAAAGTAAGCGGAACCACATGAGACATGCTGCCCCACAGATCTTTAATTCTGTTCCTCCAGGTCTTTGCACCTATCATAAACAACTAGAATACCCACACATGCATAGTAAAGGTAATTAAATCACACAAACCAACCAGTTTGTACAGCTAAATAAAACAAGTGCAAGTTATCAGCTTAATGCACTTTTTACAATACCAGATCTAACCTTTGTTATTTTGAATCTATATCCTCAAGTTCTAGCTTGATCAGATAATTTGAAAAATTCTCTACACTGCTTATTGCCAAAACTTTGAATTATTTTAAACACCCGTATTAAATTCCTTCTGGTATTTCTAACTTCTAAACTAATCAGCTTTAATACATACTTAATGCATTTTATTCATAGCTTTTACCTCTACATTAAACAATCATTCTGTAAGTAGTTCCTAGTCTCTGAACTCTTTTCGTACAATCAACATTTTTCCTTAAAATAGTCTCCATGCCTGCACACAATAAGCTATTCTGGTTTAGATCTTAAGAAAGCTTTACACGATTTAACAATTAGCCTACATTCATACTACAAAAACGACTCTTCCTTCTTTCCTTCCACTCTGTGCACCTCTTCATTTATTCCTGATCAGCCTTTTCTTTTTGATTTTTCCTATCCACCAAACGTCCACGAACTGAGACCAACACGTAAACTTCCATTCCGCTAGTACCCTTCTTTGGACTGATTACCCGGATTTCTCGCACCGTATATAGACGCCTCACTCTGCTCATCGGTTTTGAATTGGTTTATGCTCAATATTGTCATGGATAACAGTTGCACTCCAATCGCATTGTTGTTATTGCTATTGTTGTTGTTGTTGCGATACCCTGATTTTAGGCAATAGATGTTAGATTTTTAGTAGTTTTAATTTTCAGTAACTTTTGAAGGTCATGCGTTACTGTGAATATTTTATTGTACACAAAGAATGAGTTGAGTCACTGTTCACTATGTGCTTATTGTGCTAAGATGTGTTTTTAAGACTGTTATTCTGTGAGATTCTTTTGCCACATTCAGCATACGCGAGGGATTTCATTTTTTATGTAAAGCATCAACATGCAATTTAAGATGAGGCTATACAGAAAGATTTATTACATTCATAACACTAGTAAGGTCTAAGTAGAATGTGCAAAAATCCTGATGTTTCCTGAGATATGAGACTGACAAAAGACTTACCACATTCACTGCAAGAGTTGATCGTGTACAGTCATCCAATGCCTTCTGAGATCATACCTAGTAGCGCCCAAGTATTTGCATTGAGCACAACCGAAACGTCGTATTCCATCATGAACACATTTCTTATGTGCAGTAAGATGACTCTTCTGTGAACTCTTATAATTGCACTGATCACATGTGAAAGGCTTTTCTCCACAATGAACTGATCTCCTGTGTCGATCTAGATCATGATGTGTTGAGAATTTCTTATCACAAGAAGAACATTCAAAAGTCTTTTCTTGATTGTGAACAAAACGTATGTGAGATGTTAGACTACTCTTCTGTGAGAAGCAATAGTCACACTGTGGACACTCGTGAGGTTTCTCCTCTAAATGAACAGCAGAGATGTGAACATTTAGACGATGTCTGTAACTAGAACTGAAATCACACTTGTCACATTCATATTTCTTATCTCCATGCACGTGTTTGATATGCTGAGTGAGATCTAATTTAACATTGTAAGATTTATCACACAGAGAACAACAATGCTGTCTGTTGTTCTCATGATTGCGTTGTATATGTCGCTTCAAGTGATCCTTCCTTTTGAATGTTTTATCACACTGAGTACAATGAAACTGACGGTCACTCAAGTGTTTACACTGTGTACTTGACTTCACTTGATCTGTTCCACTGAAAGTTACCTCACACAGAGAACATTTGTCACGTCGTGCAGGATCTGATTCATTTGAAGATCCTTTACTGGAATCTTTAACACCTGATACAACAGATTAGAGCAAATCTGTCATATTTGCTCAAGCAACTGGTTGATAGAGTAAATATGACAATGAAATTTAGTATCAATGATAATAACAGTAGCAAGCACAATTTTACAGGAGTTCGATTCTGTTCACTAATTTAATGCTGATGGCATTTATCATGTTGTTTCAGCGTAAAGATAGATTAAGGCTAATCTGAAAGTATTAAATTATTAGCAATAATTGTAAACATATCCAACCATGTGCCAAATAGGTGTTTATTTCCGTAATATTCTGAGGCAACAATTCACCTTGCCTTAATTGTTTTTAATATAACCAAAACAATAACAATATAGGACTTGGTTAAAGGAGTACAGAGAATTAACTTGGCATAGACTTCATCTGTAATCGTTGTTTAAATTATTAAGAACTCTAGGTACTGGTGAGAAGTTATCAACTAATACATATACGTATTAATGTAAATTTAGTACATAGAGCTAAGAGAGGTAAACAAAATGAGTAGAAAATTATCTGTCAAAAGATATACATGTAATTTACGCTATTCGACGTTAATTTTCTGTTAAATTACAAATGATTACGTTAGTAGATGTAAATTTCCAACGAACAAAACGTGCAGTTGCATAGATTTCAATATGGTGTTAAGTATTTAACTTGTTTTTCAAATCCCTTCCGTGAAATTCAAAAATTCTGTATACATTTGTTGTTTGAAAAAGAAGGCCCAGCTTCTTGATATTCCAGTTTCAGATGAGAGTAAGTCAGTGTAGAGAGAAGTCATTGTAGAGAGTAAGTCATTGTAGAGAGTAAATCATTGTAGAGAGTAAGTCATTGTAGAGAGTAATGGCCCATTTTATGTGAAAGCTATAAAACAAACTTTGAACTAGTTGTCGATTTGGTCTTAGTTTCCCTGATAACTTAATATTTGCTTGGGTTTTATGAAACAATCTCGATCACAACTTCAGCCTAACTATATTTCCAATAATTCATAGCGATTGAAGATAATTGAGCTCTGCCATTGGCTGGTGCGATCTCCGCGCTTAAAATGTTCCAGAAAAAGTTCTCAGAGCCGTTTGAATTTAGCGAACAAGTGACAAGCTTAACCGGTGAAATATGAGACGACAAGTCATCCGCTAATTAGCGAGTCAACAAGTGTTCATAAAATCCAAAAGTGACTATCCCTTGAATAAAGCCGTCGATATCTTACTATCGGAGTGTGATAAAATTGGCCTTAAGTCATTATTGAGAGTAAGTCATTGTAGAGATTAAGTCTTTGTAGAATCCACGTCAGTGATCACAACGTTACTCACTGAGAAGAGGAAGTAGTGCAAGATGACTACTTCATATCTCAAGATTGAACTAAACGAGCACTTCATCTCAGAGCATTAAATGCTTGTTTAAAACTGGCGAGGAATACACAAGGAATATCTACCCAACATAGATTAGCAGTTGAGCAAAGAATGCAATTAGTAAATTCCTATCCAGACAGAGGTAATATTTAATGTTTACAGTTCTAAGTCATCTCGTGTTAAAAGATCAGTTGATCTCCCAGCCAAGCTGATCTCTCAGCTCAGATGATCTCTCAGCTCAGCTGATCTCTCAGCTCAGCTGATCTCTCAGCCCAGCTGATCTCTCAGCCCAGCTGATTTCCCACATCAGATGCCCATGATAAGGAAATGGAAGGTATATATGAGAGTTTTCTAGAACTGATAAAACTAGAGATTGCTACAGATCAAGCGATTGATATGGGAGATTGGAATGCGGTGGTTGGCAAAGATAAGGATGGACAGGAAATCAGTGACTATGGTCTGGGAAAGAGAAATGACCGAGGTCAGGGGCTGATTGATTTCTGCAAAAGAAAGAAGATGATGGCAACAAACACAACGTCGCGATTGTCGGCTAAGGTTAAGGTCGAGTTAAGACTGAGAAATAGTGAAATAAATGGAATAAATGTATTGAAATCTGAGTGGATTAGAAGAAAAGATGGTCAATCTAATTGGGAAGTAGATTTGAAGACAAAAAAGGTGAAGACTCGAGAAATTAGAAGAATAAATCAGACATGGAACCAGGTAAAATGGCCATAAAAACAGCAGCCAAGAAGTTTATGGTTTAAAAATGCAAAGAGAGCCAAAAAGCCTTGGATAACATGTCAAATGTTAATAGGACGGATGAAAGAAGAAAATGAAAAAATAGTAAGAAAACATATGGGAAATATAAAGTTTGAAGAAGAAGAACAAAAAGAACAAAAACAAGCAGAAAAAATAAGGGAACAAGCAAGGCTAAAGAGTAAGCTGAAAAGAGCAACGGACAAAGCAAGAAATTAGTGGTGGGATGACAAATGTGATGATCTAGCAGAATATGATAGAAGAGGTCGTTGGGATTTGTCGTACCAAGAAGTGCTTCAGTTGACAAGAAACGAGAAGAAGGCAGGAACAAAAACATTAGTATCAATAGCAAGTATGTGCAACAAAAGACAGAAATAAACATTGTAACAAAAAGATGGAGACAATATGCGGAGAACTTGTATGACACCAACAGCAGAAGATTTTAAACTAGAAGAGGAATTGCTTATAGAAGGCGATCAATGTGGATCTGACATATTGGAAGAAATTTCTAAAGCCATTAGAGAAATGAAGACAGGTAAAGCAGTGAAACTAATGACGTTTCAGTAGAATTTCTCAAAATATTATATCATTTATTTTTCCTAAAAAGAAAATGCAGTGGAATGTTCGGAATACAGAACAGTAAGCTTATCACTGCATGCGTCAAAAATCTTATTGAAAATAATAACAGACGCATTCAAACAAAGGTATTTATTTCTGGGTTATTGATGATGTTAGAATTGCACAAGTTGAGTGTACTAAATTTTTTGGAGTAATGATTGACCAAATATTCACACGATGTGTCTCGCAATCAGCTCAGCATACACGTGGAAGAGCGCAGGTGATAGAATGCACTAGAAACATTCAAAATTCTAAGATCTAGACAAATATAATTAGAACAAACCTGTCACAATTGGCACATCAGAAATCTGATTACTAGACACAAGACTAGCAGTTTGAGGCTGTGCACAACTCTGTAGAGAAGTGTTGAGACATTCAGCTGCACACAACTGACTGCTTGCTGGTAAAGATGAAGATGAACAGAACTTCAACAATATGTCTTGTAAAACATCCTCAGATTTACAATCAGCTGAATCTGTGAAATCCTCAACTTTGACCTCAGTAAACTCTGTTACTTCATGTTTCAAGGAAGATCCACTTTCACATCCTACTGGTAAACAATCTTCACTCAGAGACGATTGTTCTGTCAAATCATCATCTACAGCAGCGTCATGCGACAGTTCAATTTCTAACTTTACTGAATATATTCCAGACATTGTACTGCAGCTGATCTAAGCAATTGCAATTTAACACTTTTAATATAAATCTTCATAAATACTTAATAGATAGCTATTAGATCATCTGATTTTCTTCTTTTTATTATCGGTATTATTTTATTTTATTTCTTACTCTCAATTTAAAATATACCCATGCCTCTTTTGTATGCACGAGTTCTCCAATTATCATTATTTTTCTAATTTCTCTTTAAGTTCACCATAGTTGACATCTAGTTTGTGTTTTTCCTGTTGCATGGGCTTGTTTGTATATTCTATATGTGAACTCTACAGGGTTGAATGACCCTTGTTGATGTTCCTATTCAACTGAATTTGAATTGAATTAACTGCGAATTGATAGAGTATCTGTTAACAGAATATGACTGGATTACATAGTCATAAATACAAAAATAAATACGTCCGTCAAGCTAGCACCATCACATTCATCACCACATGGGTTTTTTCCCCGATTAAAGGTCATTCCAGAATAAGAATTTTTCAAATACAAAATTTTATCCTGACAACATTGAGCCTTAATAGAAATCATTTTTGATCGTAAATGATGCAATGCTTCATTCTCTATCCATCGATATCGCTTTCAATCATTTCTGACGAAAATTGACGAAATTGTAACATTTCAAAAATTACTATTTTACATATAGTAATAGAGTAATCGTCGCGAATTCTGAAAACCTCTGAGCGCCAAAATATGCGTTAAATGTATTCCTTTTCGAATACATTTGATGCAGTTGTTGGGGGGGGGGGGGAGATAAGATACGTGATACACTCACTATGAGCAGAACGCAGTATTGAAAAATGTTGAGCCCCCCCCCCAGCATTTTGTCTGGTTTGCGTCACATGTCCTGAAGAAGGCGGGGTCAAACAAAAACTTTAGGCCCCCCTTAAAAAATTCCTGGATCCGCCATTGGTCAATTCCCTACTTTTCATGTCCTTCTTAATCACCGCATCCCACGTCAGTTGTGGTCTACCTCTCTCTAGCTTATCATCCAGTTTTTCCCTCCAAACTCTCTTTACTACATCCTCATCTGCCTTTCTCGCAATATACCCATACCATCTCAATCTCGACTGAGCCAACTTATCTCCGATCCCCTCAACATTCAAATTCATCTTCATATATTCATTTTCAATTCGATCCTTACTAGTTTTTCCACACATTAGATGTAACATTCTCATTTAAATTAACTATCTAACACAAGCCTACAAATTTTTAATTTTCCAAAATTAACATTTCTTAATTAATTGATTGATTAATTATAATTTTAGACAAACGTTAGCTTGTAAGTTAAACATTGGCGACGCTGCTTGTGCAACCATGGTAAAATGAATGGTTATTAATAATTTTATTGCGTTTTCCGAAATTAGGCTACCATTAAAAATTTATTTTAATAGCCATAATACTTCTAATGAGTAATAACTATAATTTCATGAATATGTAAAATAAACACTAAAGCTTAGTTCGAATATTAATGATAGTATTTATTTGTTAATTACATTTACTACTTTTTATAAATCATATGTAAATGATGCATGTATGATCGGGGACCAAATTTCAACTTAAATTCAAAACCTCAGCTTACTGTATGTCTTCTCTAGCAAATATAAACGACATTTATTAACAAATGGTAATTTTCAATATCTAGGCATTCGATTCGAACAAAGCAGAGGAAGGCATAGGGGGCTCACCTCGTAATAAGCAGAATTCCCTAAGAATATTGGTATATCAAAAGGAATTTCATAGATGATTTAAAGATTTTCTCGTAAGTGGACAAGAAGAGGAAAATGGAAAATAGAGATGAGTGGAGGTGTTTATACCATGGACATGCCAATAGTCAGCGCACTAAGAACGAAAAGAAAGGGCTTTATAAGGTATGTATAAGGCCTTTTGTGAAGTAATTAACTTGTTGATCTATGAGAGAGAGAACCATTTGACTATAGTAATGAAATACTATGCTAATTATAAAATCTTTGTAAATTTATTACTGTGTTGGAGAAATAAAGGTTATACGGGACTCATGGGATTACACCCCTCTCTATGATCCTATCGTACGATTTTCACTCAAATTTCACATTTTGAGCAGATTGACATTAGTAGCGTGTGCCAAATTTCTAGACCCTACGGCTAAAACGTTTTACTTCTTTTATAATAAAACGGCACAATGTGTCTGATGCTTGTTCAAGGCCCATTTCCTCCTTCCCCTCCATGGTTATTAGTAATCGTTGCCTATTGATGGCGCATCAATTGCAGCCAGCGCCGATTTAAGAATAACGTTCCAACACCCTGGGACTTTTTTCTTTCCAAGCTGTCAACACTCGGTCTTCCAAGGTGGTCACCCAACCATGTACTAACTGAGGCCGACTTACTCAATTCAATTTCAATTTCAATTACTGATGCGCAACTAAACCAAGTGTACTAAATCCCGCAGTCATTATGCGTAAATTTTTAATATAACATAGCAACAATGAGAGTGCTATTATATCCCCTCTATTACAATGGGACGTCCCTGACATCATCCTTGTATGAGGAAACGGACGTTAAACCTTTATTATTATTATTATTATTATTATTATTATTATTATTATTTTGTAATACAATGACTCTCTGGAGTGATGGGAAAAAGCTGCAAGTGCAGTAGTCTGTCAGAGAACCTAGCTAGCTGTTAGTATGAGTACAGGAATTTAAGGGAAAAATGAATTACTCATGTTGTCTGATTGCAATTAGACTTGAAAATTCAAATAATATAAAAATTTAATTTTCCGTTGGAATTACACTGATGGTGAATAAAATTTAATATTGAAATTCTATGAAGGATTAGCTGCATAGCAGTAGTTCGATTTCGAGTTCAGTAATTCAAAGATGGATAAAATTTAAAAAAAATCGTAGCGTCGTCCATACGGCTGATATTCAAACCCACGAGGGTTCATTTCATCTCATGATCTGCCATTTAAAATTCCTGACATTATATACACCTCTAACCACTAAGCTACTGAAACATTCATAGCTGAGCTGGACTCATCTTAACGGCACGCGCATTGTTCATATGATATAGGCCTAGGCACATTATATACTACATTGTAGCTTCATAGATCATTGCAATAAATTTATACTTTAGCTTATTTAACGGACTTACACCCTTTGGCTATGTACTGTATCTGCATGCCCACTTATAGATGTATCCTTAAATATATAGCTTTTATTTCACCATTCAGGTAGCAAGACAAGAAACAAACTACAATACAATCGTACAAGTAAACACAGAAGTAGTGCTGAAAAAACTTAGACTCAAGCATACACTTAATCAATGAACTAAAATTGAATAACTAAACATTAATTGATTTCTAGCGAACGTTCAAAGTAGTTTCTCAATAATAATTTAAAGTCAAGTCTCTCCACTTGTACGATCCCTGGCAAGGTACAGTTAGTTCTATTAATAACGTTGACGCAGTATTTATCAATCATTGGCAACAACTCTCCATTAAAACAATTAAAGTATTTACAAGTAGTATCAGAAAGACACAATTTCATGATGAGGTATTTCCAGAGTCAATCACACAGATTTCTGTCTCAAGAGACTCTGATCTTTCTGATGTTGCTCTTACCACTACCGCTGGCTCAGAGGCTTTCAACAACTAATTATAGGTATTTGACAAAGTTCACTGAAAAAAATATCAGTTTAATTTACAAATTTAAATTTTTAACGTACTTTTATTCATACAATCTTAAATTTTCAATTATATATATATATATATATATATATATATATATATATATATATATATATATATATATATATATATATATATACAGACTGGGGCAAAAAAAATAATCCCTTAGCGAGATCTCAATAACTTAAAGAAAAATCAAAATATCTCTACGAAATTTACGGAGCTTCTAGGGGAGGAATTTCTGCGTATATCCTGCAAATTTGATGAATATCTATTGAGCAGGAAAAATAGCATTTCTACGATGAATATCTTATTTGATGAATATTTATTGAGCAGGAAAAATAGCATTACAGCATTTCTACGAAAAAAGTGCAAAATCAGTTTTAACAAGGCTTTTTTTAAACAAAGTCTTAATAACTTGAACAAAATTTAAAATAGTTTTACAACATTTTCGGAGCTTCCAGAGGAGGAATTTCTACACATATCCTGCAAATTTGGTGAAAATATATCAAGAAGTAACCAAAATACAGCGTTTCTTCGAAAAAATGTTAAAATCAATTTTAACAATGCTTTTTTAAACAAAAGTACCGGACATTTTCTTCAAAATTTTGGAAAAAATTTTAACAGAAGAACGAATTTTAAGCATCATTTATTAGAGTATCTAACAAGGTAGTGCAGGCTTAAACTACACCACTTAAGTAAATGGCCCTTTTCAGGGTCGTTATTTTCTTTCAAAGGAAGGACTGACATTTCAAAAAGCCTTGTTATAATGATTTTAGCACTTTTCCCGTAGAAATGCTGTAATTTCGTTACTAATGAAAATATTTTCAACTTTTTAGGGTATATCTATGCCGAAATTCCTCCTCTAGAAGCTCCACAAATTCTGTACAAATATTTTGAGTTTTGTTGAAGTTATTGAGATTTCGCTAGGGGATTATTTTTTTTGCCCCAGTCTGTATATATATATATATATATATATATATATATATATATATATATATATATATATATATATATAATTTATTTATTTACATATATTATATTTATATAGAATTATATACAGATACGCAAATGCAATTTTGGTTAAAGTAGGAACCACCAACAATAAGGCTGTAACTCTGAAGCTAATATCGACCATTGCATTACCATGTCTAACTTACTTGTTGGAAGCCTGTCCCTATATGAAGCAGAGTTAATATCACCAAATAGTCTTTTCAAAACTGGGTTAAATAGCTAGGACAAAAACATAATAAAACAACGTCATTTGTATTCTGGGTATCAATCCATTTCACACATATAAGCATTAAAGGTAATGTCATTCTTATCGTCTTTGAATAAATCTGAAAATGTAATGCTAAGGTTAATATGTTAATATCTGTCCACCGGCGACTTAAGACAAGCTGGCATTTCATTTTAATATAAATTCTCTACATAAAAAAATAATTACAGAAATATAATACACCTCAACTTTGAACAACTGTGACAGGAAAATAATTTAAAATGTAACCTGTGCGGTGTGATCAAAATTGTAAAAAAAATAAATACATTTTGTACTATAGGCCGATTATCTAGCCTTCTATTGAGCTGCCCACCCAATAATTATGATATTATAGGCTATATACGTACAAGGTATTCTTAAATGGTTAGAATGTTAAAATGCTCGTAAATGTTTCTGTACATTTTTCTAAATAAAATTGGGCGCTATAAAACGAGTTATATGCATTTCTCAGAAGATAATGCAATATGATTATGCATTATGATAATTTGTTTATTTTAGCTAGCGTCCTGCAGATAGGCTATTAGCATTCATTCTGGATTACATCGTAACTCGTTACGATGCCTAGACATTCAGGCCATAGAATGAATATGTAACGTATAATGTATACCATTCTTTAATACTCTTTATCTCTAATATATCTCTCTCTCTCGCAGCAGTTGCTAGATGTCACTTAACAACTACCTCGTGTGAAAAGAGAGAGAGAGAGAGAGGAGAGAGAAGAGATAGATATAAAGAGAGAGGAGAGAGATAGAGAGCGAAGATAGAGATACAGAGAGACGATAGAGATAGATAGATAGATAGAGAGAGAGAGAGAGAGAAGGACAGATAGAGGAGAGAGAGAGAGAGAGAGAGAGAGGAGAGAGAAGTATATATATATATATATATATATATATATATATATATATATATATATATATATATATATATATATATATATAGATAGAGAGAGATAGAGAGAGAGAGAGAGAGAGAGAGAGAGAGAGAGAGAGAGAGAGAGAGAGAGAGAGAGAGAGAGAGAGAGGGTTTGATTTAGATCGAACACTTCGTCTTTGTGTATCAGATAAATCAATCAGTTACATGGCTAAGTAGGGATCACGCTTGCTAGTAAAGCAGAGTACGATCAGTTCGAATCCCAGCCGGACCGTCTCTGATAGTATTAACCGTAATTCAAAACAGCCGTTAAATAATTTTGATTGACAGTTCATCTACTAAACCAGTACCGGGTTACTGCAGGAGGAGTGTGAAAATTCAGAGGTCGCCTGTCTCTGTCGCTTTTTAATAAACCCGTTTAGATAAGAAACTGACGTTAAACATTCCTAAGAATTAGGAATTGTTTTACATTAGTGTTAATATATATCTGCTTCTTTTTTGTTATTCTCAAAGAACTTAATAACGTCAATTAGCAAACATAGCAACCATAACATCAATTATTAAACACAGTATTAATAGCATTAACTAGCAAGTATATATATCGTAACCATAGAATAAAGAATTATAATAAAAATTATACACTATATCTAATAATTATCATAAGAATTATAATAAGAATAAAGAATTATAATAAAAATTATACACTATATCTAATAATTATCATAAGAATTATAATAAGAATAAAGAATTATAATAAAAATTATACACTATATCTAATAATTATCATAAGAATTATAATAAGAATAAAGAATTATAATAAAAATTATATTCTATATCTAATAATTCTAATAATAATTAAGAATTCTAATAAGAATTATTCTATATCTAAAAATTATAAAAATTGTAACCATGTGACTTAATTGTTTAATTTATATTTATACTTCATAGTTCCTTTTTCCTAGAAGTTTTTTCCTTTATTCAGGCTATAATAATAATAATAATAATAATAATAATAATAACAATAATAGTATTAATAATACAATACATTACAATAAAAAGCATTCTAATGAAAAAAAATTATAATAAGAATTATAATAAAAATTTTATTCTATATCTTTGATAGCAACCATGTCAGATGAAAAAATTTCTAATAGCAGATAACTAAAAGGTATGACCTATAGCTGTAGTGTTAGGAACAAATACTGAATTGAGAACACGAATAAATCGAGAATAACGTGATTCTATTAAGGAGTTTGATTACTCTGCGAGTATGCATTATCACGTTAAATTTATCAAAATTAATATTAGCCTACTTAAAACATCACAAGAGGTAAATGCATAGAATTAGAAAGTCTAAATAGCGTAAGGGGTAACGTCGTGAAGGTTTAAATGGCAGATCCTGAGGTCAATTGAACCCTCGTGGGTTCAAATCCCAGCCGCGCTGATCTGAGAGTAAAATCTCGGACATTCACTGGACTGGTTATACCGAAAAAGGTCTAAATGGACTAACGGTTTAAACACGTGGTTATAAAAGTGATACCAACACAGTTGATCATTTCACTATAGGCGTGTTTGCTTTTTGCATACTCTAGTATCACTTAGCAATGCGCAATTACTCAATAGCATGAAGAAGGTGAAGATAACGACGCCAAAAAAGCTTAAAGGTTGGAGAGAGCATGAACCATGGGTACGAAAATTATGACTAGTGGAAAAACATTTTAGCATTAGTAGCATCTATAGTTCCTTATTTGACATCATCAGATAGGAGCAAAACAAAAAATAAAAATGCAAAAAATCAATGCTAACATTGCACTATCAGTGTGTGTCTTTGACAAAGCAGACACCAGACACACAAAACAGACGCGAAATCTTTAAATATACTAAACTATTCAATGGATTTGTATCTGATCTCGTACATTGAACTGAACGATTCTTAAAGGACCCTGACCTTTTACGAATATACAGAAAAACTATGGTAGCCAGTAATTCCTCTGCTTCGACTAATATAACTGGGCAGGGGCGTCATTCCCTGAGAAAACAATCCTATTTACCTAATCTTGCTATATATAGGCCTATATATATATATATATATATATATATATATATATATATATCTAACACAGCTATTCAAAATATCTGAGCATCATCCCCGACAGTAATCGTAGTTCACTTCAATTACATACAACGGTCTCCTAGGAGATAAGCATTTACGGGTACGGGTTACGTCATGTCCAAGCGTGTTCATAATATATTTTATATAATTGAAACTTAGCCACACCGAGTTGAAAACGACTGGTATATGAAGTACACCGTTTGACAGAACAATATATTGTTCAATAACATGGTACAACAATTAAAAGGTATATGAAATAACTTGCAAAAGTTCTCCAAGTTCGCGATTATACATCTCGTAGAAAGCCACGTTAATTTACATGATAATTAGACAGAGATTAAGTAGATAAAGTTCTGTTCATACAATTAAGACAATTACATTATTATGATCTAGAGTTAAGACTGACTGTTAATACTATATTAAATGTAAGCCAACAGAGCATTATCAATATACAGAGCGTTAATAAATGTACGAAAAGAAAACTACAACTTCTGCGAGTCATACACTTAGTTAAACAGTAACTTTCGCAAGAGCGAGCAGGTAGCCTGCTTGTAGCTGTCTCACATGCCATAGTCGACATTTCAGCGATTTCAACTGGAACCCTTGGAAGAGTTCCTCAGCTACATCAGTCAAGCGGTTGACATTCAGCTTTATAGGCCACGTACGACAACACTGTGCACATGCCAGCCGAGGTTCTATAGAAGGCGATGAAAGTGGCGCCCATCCAGTCGGAGACATTGCGCAGAATCAGTGCACAGCGGTCGCCTGTAATCTTCACGCTGAACCTTCCTTTTCGGTCGTTAAACTCGTTAACACAGCCGATATGAAAAGAACCCAACATCGAGTCTATTATCCGAATGCGCAAAGATTCGTTCCCATGAAGCGGTAGCTCTAGAGAAAATATTTTGTTTTGCTGTGCGAATAAATAACCAGACGCACTAACAAACCGGTTATTCTCTGCGACGAGCGAGACGTGACTAGCATAAAATGGAATTGTCACTAAGCAACATACCCCATAACGAGACGGTGAGGTCTTACTGAACAGAATTTCACCAATACTCGAAAAACCATCCCTGATGGATAACTGTGTGTCGCAGTTATCCGTCAGGGTAGTGTTGCAACCCCTATCTCCTATCAGTACCGTAAACCGCGAATGCATTTCTGAAGAGTCACACCCATCTTCTTTAAGGCTGACATTTGGCGGCAACATTGTACAGTATGCACCACCACCTGAATGAGCTGATCGATCACCACCTGGTTGAGCTGATCGATCACCACCTGGTTGAGCTGATCGATCACCATCTGGTTGAGCTGATCGATCAACACCTGGTAGAGCTGATCGATCACCACCTGGTTGAGCTGATCGATCATCACCTGGTAGAGCTGATCCATCACCACCTGGTTGAGCTGATCGATCATCACCTGGTAGAGCTGATCCATCACCACCTGGTTGAGTTGATGGATTGAGTTGATCACCTGGATGAGTGAGGATTGAACTATAATTTTCTGGCAGCGGTTCACGACTTCCGTTATTTATTGAAGCAAGGACAATATAGCAACTACCACTACCGATTACGATACCGATTACGATACCGATTACGACATCTATGATAAACGATTCTCCAAGGTATATTATCAATCTGTGACGGAGGGCGTGAATATTACAGCATCTCTGTTTAGAATCCTTATCTCCGCCAATAATGTCATTGAGCATGCTTGTAGATGGCGGATGGCTTGATCCAGCTTGATTATCTCCCATGTCGATACTGTAAAACATAGTGAAAAAATAGACACTAGCTTACAGCAAACCAGGGGTGCCTTCCTCCTTTGGCCTACGACGCAAAGCGCAACTTAGGGGCTACCTTACTATAGTACGGTATATCCCTAAGTTGGATTTTCAAGCACCATATTTTACGAAAGTGTGCGTCATTCAATAAACCTGTTCAATGGGGTAAAATATTTCAGTCAGACAATATAAAATAATTCTGTTTATTCAGTGCTAAGCAAGATGATTAACATAAACAATTCAACAGCGACGTCAAACCGTAAAAATATACTACCAAATAGTTTGATACCAAAAATTTGTTGTGATATAAATAATACAGGAGAACAAGAGATATATGTAGAGTGAAGCAGACTATATAACATTATTACAGATGTTATAAAGAGTAACAGTGTTGGGTACGGGTTGAACCGGATTACCCGTGTTGTGTCCGTGTTGGCGAAGAATAGACTAACCGCAGACTGAATTTGTCGTAAATAAAGCACTAAGATCCAAATCAATGCCAGAAAGGGCATTCGGTTGGAGAGCGCCGAGGTTCTAGAAATTGCTACAAATTTTCTAATACAAATGGAAATAAAGGTCAATTCGTATCTCGACCCTAGCAAACCTGGGATTCATGGGAATAAGAAGATGATGATGATGATGAAAGTAAATGTTTTATCAACTCCGTCATCTGCCCAGTACTAAAAGAAATCATACCTGACATCCTTCTTTGGAATCGGCCACTGTGACTGTTTTCTCCCGTAATCATTGGCGCTTTGTTTCTGTTTGCAATTAATACATTTCACAGAGCTCTAAGATACTGGATACTCATAAAGTACGAAAAGCATAAAGTAAATTAACAGATATTGTTAACTAATATCAGTAGAGAGAGAGAGACACGCCTACACACGCAAACATAACAACAATTGGAGTGCTACTGTCTTCCATGACAACATAAAGTACATACGTACACCGCTACGTACACATACAATCACATTTTTTATTATCATATGTTGAATCAAAAAAGCTTAGATTTAGTAGAAAATCTAAGAATTTGTAAATACAACACGTAAATAATTACAATCTCTCACATAATCGTACATACACAGTATTATGTTTCATCAGCTGAAAATGATGCTTGGGTTGTGACGATACGCAGGTTGGATGGGGAGTAAGATGGGGAGAGGGGTAAAGTGCGAATTCATGATATCGTACAGAATATCACTGTTTTAAATATTCCAATAATTAAATGGGCGATTTCTATCAAATCAATAAATAATAATATATTAAATCATATATATATATATATATATATATATATATATATATATATATATATATATATATATATATATATATATATATATATATATATATATATATATATATATCTAAATTATATATAAATATGTATAAAAATATATATATAAATTATATATAAATAAATATATATAAATTATATATATATATATATATATATATACATACATACATACATATACATACATACATATATGTACAAATAGTATATTAAATCAATAGGCTAGTTCTTCAAAAATCACAAATTTGTAATATAAAAATCTAATTGATCAAGAACATTTCACTTTTTATATTGAACAGATTATATCAACTCTTTGCCTATCGGAGAATTTTTACTGATGAATTCTTTATCAGTGTGCCTTAACGCCAATATATTTGTTGAGATGTTGTAGCACATTTGAACTTATAATACGCCTAACTCATACTAACCGTCATTGCTGCGTAATGGAACTTTTATTAATATTATTATCATTATTATTATTATTTTGGCTCGCTTTCTTTAATTCCCTTTATCTTTGGACTGATTTTCTAGATATTGAAATTAGCATCGTTTTTGGACCTTCTTTTTGCTCGCCGGCTTGATTTTGTCTCAATAGTGCTCCATGTTGTCATTGACTGAAAGATTTTGGACTCGGCACATTCATAAAGAGTTTCAACTCCTTTTCTTCAGAAATTCTATTAGTTTATGTGAGAAAATAAATATCAGGGGAATATTCAAAATAAGTTAAAATTAATAACAAGCAGAAAATTGATAATAAATAATTTTTATGCTAAAAATGGAACAAATTTTATGACATCTATAAATTGCCTGTGATGTAGCAAGTAAATTTCGTGTCTGAAATCACTAGTAGTGGAAAAATTTAAATCTACGATTTGGAAATCTTAAACTTTTCTGGGTATTCTATTTAAAGGTTACAATTTGTAAAGAAATCTAAATTTTTATTTTCGTAAATGTTAGAGATAAAAGATGGTTTATGAAGTCTGAGCATCAAGGTTAGTCTTATTTGTATACAGAAATACGGTAAACCGTTAAAACATACTAAATACTATCGTAAATGTGCTATTGTAGTAATTTGTGAGAGAAAAACCATATGTAGAAAATGAATTTTATAATAGATCTATATTATTTGAAATTAGTATTAGTTGAAATTAGCACAAAAGACTAATTTTCAGTAGTAACTCAAAATGCCAGATTTCAAAATTGATTCAGTTCATATCAAAAATATCATTTAGCTAAAACTCTGTAACGATAATTAATATGATTTGTTTCAAGTTATATTTTCTGAAACTAGAATTCACTCAGCCAATACAACTGCTCACATATACCATAACAAAGTAACGGTAGCTAGCAAGAGTTTAACATATCTTTGAATTTTCTAAAAATAAATTTTCACGCTGGTAAATTATTCAAGAGGACGCCTTCAAACATGCCACAATCCCCTACACTTCCATCTCACCCTCACAAAACCACACGCAAAATAATGAAAAGTCACAACCCTGCATGGATACGCCATCAAGATGCACATGGTGCCACAAAGAGAAAGAGATAGAGAAATTGAGAGCGAGATCAAGAGAAAAAGGAAGATATATACATATATATCTAAAAAGGAATATATATATATATATATATATATATATATATATATATATATATATAGAGAGAGAGAGAGAGAGAGAGAGAGAGAGAGAGAGAGAGAGAGGAGTACGAGCAATTTTAATCTTAGCATTACCTCAGGGTTGCGTTGCACGGCAGCAGACCTATTTGCACTATTTTCCGCCATTTGATTAGATGCGGCAACCAATAAGGGGACAGTTTCTGAGAAAATACAAAAATCATTTAAATAATCTCAATGATTATTGAGAGAAGATAACTTCCTCTTAATCAACAGTAATCCACTTCAGTAATTTTAATGATTATGATTACATATAGAAGATTCCTCTCTCTTAATACACATTAATCCACTTCAATAATCTCAATAATTATTGATAGAAGATAAGCAGTAGTATGTAACTTTACTATATTTTAATTATATCATTTGTACGAGCTAACAGCAACAACAGTTACAAATATAGTGCCACAGCTACATGCTTGAAACTGCTAAGCAACGTGCTTGGAAGTACAAAACTACATGCTTGAAACTGCTAAGCAACCTGCTTGGAACTACAAAGCTACATGCTTGAAACTGCTAAGCAACATGCTTGGAACTACAAAGCTACATGCCTGAAACTGCTAAGCAACATGCTTGGAACTATAAAGCTACATGCTTGAAACTGCCAAGCAACATGCTTGGAAGTACAAAGATATATACTTGAAACTGCCAACAACATACTCGAAACTACAAAGCAGCATGTTTTACAAAGCATTGTGCTAAAAAATACAACGCAACTATCAAGCAACGTGCTTGAAACTAAAAAACCAACATGCTTAGAATTATAAAGCAACTTGCTTTGAATTATAAAAGATCATATTTTTTATGAAAAACTAAACTTTTCAGAATGCAAAATAATATGCTTTCCATTACAAAGTCTTGAACTACAAAGCATGGTGCTTTGCCTAATAAAGTAGTATGCTTAGTGCTACAAAGCAACGTATGTTGAACTATAAGACAACCTGCTTAGAACTATAAGTAACATGCCTTGAAGTATGAAACAATAAGCTTTGAATTAATAAGCAACATGCTTTGAATTACAAAATAACGACCTTAGAACTATAAAGCAACATGTTCTGAACTACAATGGAATTTTTTTTTGAACTACAACGCACTGTGCTTCTAATTACAAAGCAACATGCTTTACATTACAAAGCAATGTACTTTACATTACAAAGCAACGTGCTTAAACTACAAAGCAATGTACTTTGAATTACTAAGAACGTGCTTGGAACTACAAAGGAAAGTAATAAATATTCTAATCCTATATTTCGTCACAATCTGACAACTGCAGATAGTTTCAATATTAACAATTAACATAACAGTTACAGACAGCATTACAACATAAAGAAAATAAAGATAAAGAAATAAGTATAGAAATCGACATATTTAAAAGTGTTTGCAAGACAAAGCAACACGATTTCCAAGGCAAACAACATTCTTTGCAGGGCAAACGTAAAAGTAGAGCGTTACTCGTTACTACTGGCACATGTAAGCAGTGCTCATACGTAACACGAAGTATTTCAACAAAAATGTGATTAAACAGAAGAAGACATTTATACTGAAACTTTATATTAAGACGGGCTCTGTCGCGAAGCAACGTACCAGATCTTATGGACTGAGTGGGAAGGACTTTCATTGCTTCAGGAGGAGGCGTGGTCTTGTCGACAGGAGGAGCTCCGTTAGGTACATGCCCACCTGAACTGTTCCAATCAATTGTCCGTTGGGGCGGCTCGCTGTTTGTGTCAGCGTCAATATCACGGCTATTGCTCTTTTCTTCCTACAGCATATTGCACCACTTATGGCTGTATTACAGAAGTTGTCTAAATCGAGGTTTAGACAGCGATTTAGTTGTACCTATGTTGTGGATTATGTTGGCGTCTGTTTCACTTGGTTTTATGTAAAAAATGTGCTTTGGTTATGGACTTCAAGGTCATCCTCAAAAACTACATCGTTCAGCCAATGAAAACGTGTTCTTTCAGGCAGATTGATCCCACAGCATACTTCGTAAACAAAACTAGAACGTTACTTATGAAACTGTGCAACAACTAATTTGCGAGTTAAACCTTCAAAAATAGAGGTAAAATTGGAAAAAATTCATAAAGATTGCTGGTTGAATGGATAAGGTTTGATATCTTTTGTATATTTAATAAAATAATACAAAATCTCATAAATTCCACATATTTAGTTACGTAGTAATTACCACACTGTCTAGCGTTAACCCAACTTAGAGAAAGCGGCTGCCATGCCCTACTCTAATCTGAGAATTAGGCTTACTATAATAACAAATTGGGATAAATCCGTGATTTGAACCAGTGTTGAGGGTTAAAACGTTAATCATTTTAGGAGCATAAAAGAATATTACTAACTGTAAGAACTCCACATAATATTTAGAGAAAGAACTAGACTATAACAGACTGGCAACAAAGCTGCACCAAAAAGGAACGTGATTCATATTTTCGTTACATCTTTTAGTAAAGCACAGTTATTTCACGAGTACTACAAAAAGTACCAACACAGTCCGGCGATGATTCAGCCTCCTCATCAGCCTCCTCATCAGCCTTATCATCTTCAATATCTTCAACTTCGCTTGAGAACTTTGACGCTGTAGGAGAAACATTATTGCTGGCATTGTCCTGATCAGGCTCCAAACAAAGTTCTTCTTCTCTTATGGGGTGCGAGAGTGAACTTTTCATCTCTGTAAACAAATGGTTCTCCACACCCACACTGTTTGTAGTATCGTCTGCCATGTTCTATCTGCAATGACAAACATATTAATATTTCAAACACCCAGAAGGCATTTTTATAAGTTGGAAGCATCATGCTAAATAATAACTGTAAAATAGCCTAAATGTAAGCATTTCAAATTTTACATTATTAGCATAAAAATACTAGTCAGAATTACACATGTGCAGAAGACAAAGCTAAATTCACTTACGTAAAATTTTAGAGACTTAAATATTTATAAATTATGTAAATTTAGCATGTAAATATAGATATTTTTATTATGTAAATATAGATTTAAAAATAAATATTTAAGACCCTTCAGATATCTGAATAGATCTGATCTACATTATAATGGACCCTGAGCAGGTGAAATCTTAAGCAAAATTGATTTTGACAATCACCTTAGATCTGACACAATGTGAAACTGAAATATGCAGTAGGACTTCACAAGCAAAAGAGACCTTCGCTAATAGGAATGAACTTTTCACAAAAAGTCTAAAGAAAGTCACAAAGACAAAGATAGTGAAAACCTGGCATGGACCATGTTATTATATGGATGTGAAACATGAACCTTTATGAAGGAAGATATCAGGTCACTAGAGGCATTGGAAATGTGGATATGGAGAAAAATCTTTAAATCATCTAACACTCTCAATGTTGGTCAGGCTCCACCTCTCTTTCCTTCCATTCTACCTCCTATAACCTCTATTATAGGAGGTTACTTACTTCTCTTATAGGATGTTATTTTCCACCCTTAGAATGTCTCCAATCCAACTCTTCTTCCTATTTCTTAATGAATTTATGAACTGTCTATCTGTAGCAACTCTCTCCACAACTTCTCCATTTGTAACCTTTTGAGTCCAGCTAATCTTGCAAATTTATAGAAATGTAACCCTTATATTATTTATGACACGAATCTGGAATGAAAACCACATTAACAGTATTGCTTATAATTTACAGCAATTTTAGAATGATATAATTTTTTTATATACTTTTTGTAATTTTATACTTCAATTTTATAATTACATCATTTACATTTAAATACGAATAATTTAGAATCTTCAGAAATTTATTTATCAATTTTGCTTGCCAAATAAATAAAGATTATCTAAGAATATAAACAATACAAATTATTATATCTATGATTAACTATTACACGAAATTTACTAACCAAACAGAATTCCTGATATGCTTTGATTTATTTTTCATAAGATACTATGACAAAGTCAAAACTTAGCTAATACAATTTATCTTATCTGAAACAATACAATCAAGAATATTTAGTTTAACAAATTTTCAAATTTGTTACAATTTTGGTCATAAATCTCAATTACCACTAGAATGTGCAAAAGCACAGTGGGTCAGCATTACTACTACAGTACTCTGCACAACGTCACTCATTGGGCACCAGAGTAGCCTCCTCAACCCTCTGCATCCACCTATCAGGATCCCGTCCAAAGTCATAAACATCACCCTGCGTAAGACTGAATTTAGTATCTAATTGATATATATCATTATTATATTGTTTAATTAACGTGTATTTATTTCCCATTTCTACCATCATTTTATTGTTTAGTAGTCTATATTTTAAAGCTTTTGTAATTGGAGTATTTTCATCCAACTGTGTCTTTTTGTTCTTGACATTATGACTTGGCTCCAAGGAGTCTCTTTTGTTCTTTTGTATATATTTATATTACCTATGGGTAATGAATTTTTAGGAGATTTCTTAATAGTTTTCTATGGAAAGTATCTATATCATTTTCAATGTTCTTTGTAACAAGCTGCAAGAACATCAGCAGCAGCAGCTACACGAACATCAGCAGCAGCAGCTACAATCACAAGAATGACTTGGAGAAAATGCCGTCATGAAGGAAGAAATGAGAAGATTGATTTTTCCATCTCTATTGGCAAACAAGAGAAATATAAACAGAAATCACAAAATTTAATTAACTGAGACCAGAGGACAAGGGGTATTAAGGATACGCGAATGGAGCACCTCCTGCCTTAGGGCAGATCAAAAGATAAAAGACGGGAGAATCAGTAGTACGCCAAGGATTAACTTCAGGTGAGATTTTGAAAAAGTATAAACTAAGAATTTTAAAAACTATCATAATAATAGAAATTAGGTTAAAATCAAATCTCAAAAGATTAGCAAAAATGTTTTCAGCATTTAACAAACACTTTAAAAGATTCTTTGGCGAAATTGATAACACTCATGATGTTAGGGGGATCAACTGTCGCCCCCAAACTTGGATTCAGAATGGGGTGAATTTATTCAATAGGCCACCAGTTATCACACACAGCTGTCACCATATCATATACACACAGGATTACACAAAGACATATAGGCATACATGTACCCATACACGTTAATACAAATACATTACAAATACATTACGCTTTCTCTATATCTCTACTTTTTCATCAGCTATAGCAGCTCCAACACATATATTCCCAAATACAGTGTCTTCAATTGCGTTCACAAATAAGCACATGATAAAATTGAATAAATCAAAGAGCTTGATAACATTGCCTACAAACTTTTCACACAATAGTGTAGCTCTTAGTTAGAATAAGTAGAGATTCTTAAGTTATTTTCCAGTGTTTTATCAAAAAATTTGCATGCTGCATAGAGAAAAGGAAATACGACACAAATAATATTTGTCAGCTATATAAAACAGTATTTCACATATACACACAGTGGAGAGCATATACATGTACAATGTACATACACAACCTGTTTCGATATATAGGCCTAATCCTATTTACAAACTGAACAAACTGTCACACGTACAAATTTACTAGCTAACAGGCTCCTCAATATTTCAGCCAGAATTTAACAAAAGTACTTACGCAAATAAATAGGCCTACAAAGTTGACTAGAATTTGATTACAGACATGCAAAAGAAGACTAACATGATACATAATATGTATGCAACACAAAGGCTTTGATGCAAAACCAACCCACAAGCAAGCAATACTTGTGTATCAACAAAACAGAATGCAAGATGTCTACCACAATTAAATAGACCTACTAACCAGTAAGAGTACTCGAGCACTTACATGTAATCCTCAGGTTAAAATAGCCGAAATTATTATAAAATTGTCAGATATCGACTAATAAGGTGCTGTGTTTGGCAAAAAATCACTTCTGACACGATTTGAGAAATGTAAATTAAAAACACACAGTGTTTGTTTTACAATCCTGCCTTTGTACCCTACCTAGGCTATGGCAATACAACCACAATACCTCTAATCCTCCTTTTCTCAAATATTTCCCTCAAACTATGGCAGTAGTTGTATATTTATACTTTCTCTTCACTGATATGATTAGCCATGGATGATGGTGGCAATCCCATTTGATAATCATCATATTCATCTCACCCATTAATGTTCAACTTTAAAAACTCAATTAACATAGGCTCTGCATCTGCCACAACGCTACATAGAAATCTTCAAATATAATCAGGGGCGGATACAATTTTTTTTTGTCGGGGGGGATGAATTTTTTCACAACCTTTTTTAATCATGTAACTGTTTTGTTAGCTTTTGAATGACTGAAATAATTGACTATGATCGCTACCATCCTTGGACCCTAATAGACCACTGATAGCGTCATTTTTAATTTTGTCATTAATATAACAAAATTATTAAGTTAAAAATAATATATCAAGTATTTCGGGGGGCCATGGCCACCCTGGATCAGCCACTGAATATAATTATAGGATGCTGACCCAAGGTATACATCTTCATATAAATTTTTCAAAATCAAACCATAGCCTCATTCAATATGTTAACTTCAGCGGGGGGGGGGGGGATTGCTATCAGTCATCCGGTTAACCCCTCTCCCAGTAAAAACAATTTGCCCATATCTAGTGTTTTGCCCCAGCTACCAAAAATATCGACCTATCAAACGGTTGTCCAAGCCAAAGAGTCGTAACATTGTTTTAAAAGGGAGAATTGGAAAAAAATATGAAAAATTAGGTCCCGACGAAGACTTCAGTGCCGTTTTTAAAAATATATGCATATTCCTCCAACCCACCTATGGGCTTCCAGCATCCTCCACTAGGAGGAAAAATTTATTTAAAGAAGTTATTGAATCAAACTGATAAATTTCTAAAATATTCAAAATTGAAAATTACAAATCAGCTGAGCTACAAATAAATGAAAAATGAATAAAGAGCACTGTTAATTTATCAGCTGCGTTAACCAAAAATTTGAATTTTTTATAAGACAAATACTATCAAAACATTGTATAACAAATTAGGTTCGTAAATAAATACAAGTAGACATCACATAGTACAGAATACCAAATGACATTCAACAACCATAAAGAATAAATAAACAAGGAACTTTGGAATAAACATCCAGGTGGATATACTGAAAGACCAGAAAAAATGAGGTAAATAAAGATGCAAGAAAAATAGAGGAAAAACAACTTTAGCACAAACAAAAAGAAGACGAACTGAGGATAGAAATGAGTGACGTAAGTAAAGAAGGAAGAAATTTCTAGAAGCTCTGTATGTCAAAACTGGAAAACTAAGAGAAGGAAATTTTGAAATATAAGAAGAAAATATGGTAGGAACTTATGAAAAAGGACATGATATAAAGTAAAAAGTGACAAAAATTATTTTTAAATAGATCTTTTCGGTAATAGCTATAAATAGAACGTCCTGGACACCAAATGTAAACAGTGGAATAGAAAAAGTAAACACTGCATAGAATACCATTGAAATGTACTAGTTCCTCATAAAATTTCTAATACAAGTTTTCTTTAGAAATGTTATTTACTTTACAACCTACTATACGTATATTAATTAAGGAATAACTTAACACTTATAGTTTAACTCTTTCACCCATTATAATGGTATGTATGTATTATAACGAAGTTATAATATAGACCCATTACATTCACATGTAAATATATGTATCAGATGTCAACATAAACAAACCAGTGTTACCATACAACAAAATATGTTTTCAATTACCGAAATGATCTATTGATAAAGTATTTTATTTTCTGGTTATAATCAAGGAGAATATTTCAGATACAGTAATACAGCTAAATATCTATGTTATGAACAGTTGATGGTCAACTGACAATATTTTAAGAAATGCACACAAATAAATACCACTTCTCTGCATTTTTCATCGTCACATTTTTACTCAGGTGAAAAATGCGGCAGTTACTATGACTTTATGTATTTTTTTCAACACATTTACCATAAACAATTTTAAACATGTTAATCATAACCATGATTATTAAAAGTTATGTTAAAGAATTGCAACATTATCCACATCAAACATTTCGAACTCCAACTGAACTCGAATCGAACTCTTGTGAGGTGGAAAGCAAACCGAACCCGAACTGAACCCAAGCCCTTGTTAGAAGGATGCCGAACCGAACTGAACTCTCAAATTGACAACTACTAACGGCACTGGAACCCAACTTTCATTTTCAACAAACCCAACGGAACTCTCAAATTGTCAACTGCTAACCGAACCCGAACCTAACCGAACTTTCATTTTCAACGAACCAGACCGAACTTTGGAAATTCATAAAATTTCCATCGCTAATCATCAGGGCTTTGTTATAAGGGGAAAGGAAGAAACTGGGGATGTTAAAACTTTAGCAGGGGTCTAAAAGTATAATTAATATAATACATACGCAGGTGGTCGAACCTCCCAACTTCCCCAGCAAATACAACCTTGCTAGTAAGAGAGTAAAATCTCGAATACACGACAGAAAGGCTTACTTTAATTATAATCTAATTTCACGAAGCTGTGTCGCATTATGCACATTGAGCTATTTCGCACGCCTATTGTATTAATATAATTAACGAAATTTATCTTTGTATAATTATAAATTTTAAATTATTAGTAATTATCATAATAATTTAGAAACTAACCAAATCTCAAATTAACAAGATCGCTAATCAGACAACAATTCTCAACATTTCTACACCAATTAAATGAAGCCTGTAGTACCTAATATGATAAAAGATTAACATGAAGGATTATCATAAATTATATTGTGTTTCAACTCGATTACAATTTCATCACTATTTTTCATATTTACAATTTAATACCGTTGTTCACTGTTCAGTTATTCGAAACGCAGAGGTTTAGTGTAGCAGCCTTTTAGAACTTGGAATAAGAAAATCCTCCTTATGCTTACGATCAGCTGACAAATCAGCTGTTAGATCCTTGCGCTATTTATCTACCCTCCCGTGTCACCTTTTTGGATTTTGATAATTTTCGTACGTATGAGTAGGCCTATATATATATATATATATATATATATATATATATATGCGTGTATATATATATATATATATATATATATATATATATATATATATGCGTGTATATATATATATATATATATATATATATATATATATATATATATAACGTGTTGTGTTCGGGTGTGGTTAGAATAGGTATCGCGTGTACATAAGTGGCGACTAAGGCAGGAGCTGAGGATGGCAAGAGGGGACCCACTTCACCATGAAATATTTTCCCCAAGGATTAAATGATAATTAGTCCATCTAACGGAGGAAGGCAACGGGAAACCACCTCAAAAGCCGTACTTTTGCCAAGCTATAGGCTACATAAAGTATGGATAAGGCATAGACTTTGTGAAGGGATTAACTTGTTGATCTAAGGAGTGCTCTTATGAAGCGAGAAAGCGGTGAGTTTGAATATGTACCTTTAACTTCCCACTTGTCAGTGCACTGAAGAGAGATATATATAACGATAAATAAAAAAATACTATGTACGTATATTGCAATTGTAAAAAAATTATTCAGGATTTATTAGTTATACATACAGAGAGTTTAAGTATAACTATTTATTTCGAATTATTTAATTTAATTATTTGAATGTTGCAGTAGCCTAATAATAGAATGTCTTAATAGCGTAGGGGTAACGTCACTAAGTTTTAAACGACAGATCCTGAGGTTAATTGAACTGTTGTGGATTCGAATCCCAGCTGCACTGATCTGAGAGTAAAATCTCGGACATTCACTGGTCTGGTTATACGGAAAATGGTCTCAATTGCCTAAAGTTTTAAACATGTGGTGTTATTCAAAATGATAGATATCAACATGGTTGATCATTTCACTATAAAGTTTGTTTATTTTAATGCGGCAGTTCATTTAGTTCCTTGTGACTTGAATTAATGCAGTGTGTGCTGTATCTCTCCAGTACCGCTGCTGCCGATGCCTTAATAAGCTATCAATTAATATTCACATTCAGATTGACAAATTTCTCATTAAATATTTTATGTAATGTATTGCAGGTCATGCAGCCACTCCATGAGTTAAAAAAAAGTTAATTGAATTCTAACTCTTCATCCTGGACATATCAAATTTGAGAGTCTGGCACCTGCTGAGGCGACCATATGCTGAACATACCATCTTTTGCTCTCAAAAGAGAAAGGCTTCCGAAAATGTGGTAAGTGATTTCAAAGTAAATACATCTATAGTTTGAGTAAGAATATGTACCTTCAACTTGCCACTTGTCAGTGCACTGAAGAGAGATATATATAACGATAAAAGGAAAATACTATGTAGTATATTGCAATTGTAAAAAATTGTTCTGGATTTATTAGTTATATACACAGAGTTTCAATACAATGAATGATTTATTTCTAAATATTTAATTTAATTATTTGTATGACGTAATGGCGTAGTGGTTAGTGGTGCAGATAACGTTGTGAAGTTTTAAATGACAGACCCTGAAGTGAATTGAACTCTCGTGTGTTCGAATCCAAGCCGCGCTGATCTGAGAGGAAAATATTGGACATTCACTGGACTTATTACACGGAAAAGTAAATAAATTGCCTAACGGTTTAAACATGTGGTAGCAATAGTGATTGATTGTAATATGGTTGATCATTTCAATATAATGTGTTATTTGTTTATTATTATTATGTATATATATATATGCTTCTGTAAATATCTGTCACTATCTATCTATCTATCGTTATTGTGTGGATAACATTCCCACTGTTAGTATTCGTGTGAAGTGTCACTCTGGACTGCATGTATGGCCTACTGAAGGAGCTGTCACTTGATTTGTGTCTCAGTTGTAAGATAAATTATAATTATATTTGTATATAATTATAATTATCGGAGATGTCAAGCGTTAGACCAGCAAATCTTAAAGTGTTACAGGTCATGTGCTTAGTAACTTCTGCACTAAGATCAGGTGGTACAATGATCCGATTCTGATCTTGAAGAGATTTTAACATCGGCTGCTCAGACTTGCAAGGATATAGTTAAAATATGTTAAAGCAATGCTACACAGTACACATCAGGTGCCCAAGTTCTTCTGATGAGTGCTGCCTCTCACACACGGTCCAGTCAGTCTATGACGATATTGAATATCACAGCTCTAGTTACCAGCTTGACAAATTTCTCTTAAATATTTTATGTAATGTATTGCAGGTCATGCAGCCACTCTATGAGATGAAGGAAATATGGATTGGATTCTAACTCTTCTTCTTGGGCACATCAAATTTGAGAGTGTGGCACAAGCTGAGGTGACCACAAGCAGAACAAACCGTCTGTGCTCTCATAGAGAAAGGCTTCCAAAAATGTGGTAAGTGAATCGATAGTAAATGCATGTAAACTGTCTCGTAGAAAACGACACCCCTTGAAATATTTTCAGAAAGTATGAATTCTTTCTATTACCTTGCAACACTCCACTAGATAATCCAATTTGACACATCCCTGCCAAATCTAGTCACTATATATTGAAGAATTGTTAAATCTAGGGTGTTTTCCGTGAGGTAACCCTCGGCGACTTATTAGTTAGCATTGGAAGAGTATGCATAAATGTATAGAAAACGTATCTACACTGCTTAAATGAACTGATTTTATTTCATTATTTTTTGACTCTGAAAAGAATAGTTTGATGAACAAGCTTTGTATACACCTTATGACATCACACTGCAGATCTTATAGTTCACAAAATCTCAGTTTCTGTGTAGTTTGTAGACAGTCCTATACATTTCCAATGTTGTCAACTATGTTTATGAAGAACTTAATTTTAATGCACTTTTTTCATTACTGGTGAAAGTCTGGATAAGATGATTGCTACCGTGGCGGAATGCTTCTTAATATCGGAGTTTATAACCAGTTGTCACTATTAGTCCTTTTGTCATGAAGAAACTAATTAGTTTAACGCTTATAATTATACACTTTTATTATTATTTGTAGACCAGAGCTGCAGACACGAGTGAAGAGGAAATAAGTACAAAACAAGCCTCTCAACAAGTTGAAGATATCACTGAACCAGTTACAACAGCTGTTGAAACTGAAACTAGCTCTCTATTAATCTAACGTGAAGTGTCAGCCCTAGAAGAAACGGCAGACAGATGTTATACTAATGGTTAAATAGGAATGCCACTTGTTTCCTGAACCAAAGGCCATGAACTTTGACATCTCTATATTTGAGAATGACAATGACAGGTGAGGTCATTCAAAGGAATAACGCCTTGCGCAGGGGTGGAGCAAGGATTTTGTATATATATTGTTGATGCATTGTATGTGGTTTATGCTTTTTGTGTCTTTGCTGAAAATAAACATATTATCTAATTACACAATAAGTTGTTTTACCAAATTTGTATGCCTATGTCCGTTGTAAATTTTCGGCGTTCAGTGCAGGGTTGTTGTGGACGTTGTTCAGTGCAGAACTGTTTAGGAAGACATTAGTCATTAAATTTGCACCTTTAATTTTAACATAAATCAAACAATTTGTTTTCTTCACATAAACGTAAATTTAACTGTATATCGAATGTACCATGACCGTTTTGCAACTCGCATAATTGATATTAGGCCACTTATTAGGCTCCTTAATAAAGCATGGTGCTCATTCCAAGGCATTGCAGCATTACAGTCACGTTGGAGGCAGTACGACTGTGCTCTCCACTCCACCTCTGATTACTTTTGCAATATTTTACGTCACATTAAATTTCATATCATCGACTTTCTTGCTGAGTTATAGTACCTTTTAAAGGAAATATTCAGGATCAAATTAAAGTTTAACCGTTAACATACATATACTAATCATGACACGAAATCAGGCAGTCAAGAATTAAATACTAATCAAGGATAACTAATACTGTCACAGAATGAATAAATGAGAAACTTTCTGAGTTATAGTACCTTTTTCAACAGAAATATTCAGGATCAAATTAAAGTTTAACCCTTAACTTGTTATTATTATGGAGTAGAACAACAAATATAATAAACAGATTATAAATACCAAAATACATCAAACAATGAGGAGAGTGTCTATCAATTCTATTATTTCAGTTTTTCTCATTGATAGTTTGTTTGTCCAGGAATGATCGAATATTTTAACAAATCTAAATGCATATAGGCCTAGTCAGGAAAATTGACGGTGCCACTAATGTTCACATTTCCCTCAAGTTGACCAGCTGAAGTAGAGTGCGAGTTGACTAGCTGAAATAAATGAATTATTTAAACACAATTATATTTTTATATTATAAGTAAAGGACGGCTGAACTTAGTCTGGCCTGTATGACATGTACAAGACATGTACAAGACATGTACAACTTTGCAGCATACAGGCCATTAAGCCTCTCCACCACGTCAAGGTGTCAGCCCACGGAGAAGTCTTAACTAGTCTTAACTAGACCTTAACTATACGTATATCAAGGTGACCACTTTCCAAACCACATCAAATTCCCTGACTTTTCCAGTGCGCCTTGACAATTTTAGTGCCATCATAGAATCGACGTCTATCTCAGCCGTTAATGTTGATTTTAAAACATTATACACATTGCTATTTAATTTTAACACTTTTGAAGTGCTGACATATTTCTGATTACTTTTTGTTCAGAACCAAAGTAGCCTGTGTAATTTTTCAACTGGACCGTATGTGTCTTTAATATTTCTTTATTTTTTTACTGAAAAATTTAAGAAGTCCAGGTTTTCCATATGAGTGATCACCCTGATATATAGATACTAGGGGTGTACCGGATTTGATCATTTCAAATCCGACGGAATCAGAACCGGATTTTTAAAAAAAATCAAAATAAACTCTATCAAAGTATCATCATATGACATCAACTAGGTTATTATTGTAAGCAAATAACTATCATTAAGTCTTATGTTCTGCTTCTTTAAGATAAATTTTGCAACAAGTTTTGAAATATCAATTTATAACTTTTTATATTAAAAATGAGTACCAAATCCCGTGACAAATCCGGTTGGATTTGGCAAAATTTGCCGGAGTCCAGTCAGACGGAACCGGGATCTGGTACACACCTGATACACACAATAAGGCACACTAATATATGCGTTCAATGATACACACAAATATATTATGTACATATAATCATACACTCCTATGTAGTTATAAAGAACTTGTTTTATGTCATTTTTAAATTTTAAATAAATGCATTTAATTTTCTTTAAAAACTTTGAATAACATCAACATAGATACAAGTAACATAAACGATGCAAGTTGTAACTTGCACACCACCTAAAGCCAATAACACAAAATATTTTAGACACAATATAAGTTACACTGTAAGTCTTTAACACTAACAACGTAAAAGCTAAAGTTTAGAACAATTATTTCACTTAGGCCTACTTGCTGATAAATTTTACGTTTAGATATAAGAAAAATTTTAAAAACATACTTATTAAAGAGTTAAAATAACAATTGTCACTTACAAACACACCCTAATAAGTACAAACACTCAATCATACAATCATATCAGAACTCGCTCAGAGTACTATTTCTAATAAAATTAATATACAACAATTTTAAAGGAAACTGCAAAATCAACAAAAAATAGCATGACGTTGTTAACTACCAAGATAAATTGATTCAATTAGCATAGTACAACTTTGGTATACAATTATGGCTTTTTCACATAAATTTATACTTTGAGTAATTGGGTACTTCATCACTTTGAGAGACTTATGCTAATACATTTGTCCTTGACCTTACTGTATAGATTCAGGGTACAGATATCTCCATTTGAACTGAAAATCTACGTAAGTGGACACATCTTATAATCAGTGGATCTAGTCTAATTTCTGGCACATTCATTCTTCCTTTCAGTAACTGAAATCCAGTGAAATAAAATACCAATGTTAATAAAAACAGCAAGCGCAGTCTGCAAACAATAAAATTCAAAATATCAATGAAAACATACTTTCGACAAACAGTTTTAATCTTCTGGTTGATGCACTCCAACCGATTGTTTGTCCTGTTACACAGTGTGCCTCGTCCAGCCTTCAGTGACTCGACAAACTCTTCCCTTATACAGTGCCAGTTCTTCTCAAAGTACCGTATGACTGTGCTGATGCCTGTCGCAAACAGCTGAGCAACTTTCTCATCATACTCCTGGGCATTCCTGCTATGTACTATCTCCTGTAACATATCTAAACACAACAATCTCTGCTTGCTACGCAAACCCATCCTCTCACAGGTAACCTCAGCCTAAATGTTCGCAGCACATGATACAAACAAATAACCAAAGATGCATCAGGCAATTCCTCTCTCAAAACATTCCGCTCTACCATGTCTTTATCAGTTATTATACACTTTACTTTTTCATAGTCAGGATTGTGCTCTTATATAAACTAATCATACTTCGCAAAGTACACTCTCTCTCATCCGCAGCTAAAAACGTGCAGGCAATCTGACTTTCACCGTTTCCATCAACAACTATCATCACAAACAGTGGCATTTTTAAATTGTTTAACTTGTATGTAGCATCTACCATCAACAATTCAGGAAAGTCACTAAAGACCTTCTGCATTGCTTCATCTTGGTAGTAGATACCTACAAGTTCATTACTGTCAGGGTGAACAATTAATCTAGCCGTGCTGCCTGGTTGACATTCCAGAAATCTAACAGCAGCAGTTAACTGATTGCCAACTGGTTCCTTACCATGCCAGCGAATGTTAGACAGATCTCGTAAAAGTACACGTTTGCCTGTTTTTTGTTAAGATACTCTCTTACGAGTTGCTTGTCGGCCCTAAGTGAAAATAATGCCACAGCCTCTTTCCTAGCACTCTCATCCAGCATTCTCTGCCGTGGTAAGTGACTGAAAGCAACCTGAAAAACATTAAACCTTTCTCAATGACACTCACTCTCTAAAATCTTTTTTCCCTCCTATCTAGCTGACTTCCAACCCCTCAAAAAAAATCATTCATATGAATGCCCAATTTTAAATTATTGTACCATTTATAATTTAGAAAAGCATAGTTTCAAATATTAGCAAATTGCTAACGACTTATCATTTCTCGTAAATTAAATTAATGAATTTGTTAAAACTAAAAATTTTTTACTATTTATTCCGGAATTCCAGTGTACACCCAAAAACTTTCATAAGAATTTAAATAATTCAAAAATAATTTACGCAGTATTGACTATTAAAAGTAATTAACCTTAGACACTATGTGATTGTGGCGATCCATAATCTTCGTCAAAATGAGTGACTGGCCATCCTTAGAGATTAGAAATCTGAAATGTACCGGACACCCTTGCCGGAAAGTTCTAAAATGTGCATAACAAGACACAGAGATACATACTAACAAAACTAGAAAACATACAAAACGCCTAGGCTCCAGAAATTGCTAAAAAATTTCTCTAAAATGAATGGACGAGATTGCAAGGGACTGACAGATGATACAGTATAAGACAGACAGGAGTGGAGAAGATCTATTCATATCCCGACTCTTGTTAAACTGGGATTAAAAGGGAATGACGATGCCGATATTCTTACATCACATAAGAATAAACTTCAAAAGTCTTGTCAAAAAATTCTGTGTCAATGTACATACAACTTACCTAAGATTTGATCTAGCTCCTGTAGATCTAGACTTATACTTTCGACCACCGTGAATGCAAGAATAAGTCACACTGCAATACTTCAAGTCAGTGGGCACCAACTTCCTGCTATGACACTTGGAACCTGCCTTGGATTTGAGAGTACAACATCTAGAAATATGCAGTGTGACCTGATGAAGTGTCTCAGCCTCCTTCATCCTCATCTTTACCTCCTCATATGATGCAAATCGCTCACCTACACTCAATTCTTTAATATGTACTTCAGTTACATTCGCTCCACTAGGCACCTCACTTACATTCACATCATCAACAATTTCAGTTACATTAACACCATCACTCATTTCAGTTACATTCACATCAGCAACAATTTCAGTTACATTCACATCATCAACAATTGCAGTTACATTAACACCATCACTCATTTCAGTTACATTCACATCATCAACCGTTTCAGTTATATTCACATCATCAACAATTTCAGTTACATTAACACCATCAATCATTGCAGTTGCATTCACATCATCAACAATTTCAGTTACATTCACATCATCAACCGTTTCAGTTACATTCACATCATCAACCATTTCAGTTACACTGACATCACCAATCACTGCAGTTGTATGCACATTACCTAGAACTGGAACCACATTAACACTATCTCGCACCAGAGCATCACACGTCACATCCTGATTTGAATTTACATTCACTCCAGCATTCCCAGTTGCATTCACACAAACATTTGACGTGTGAAAAGCTTCAACATGGCGCTTATAATTATACTTATTAGCAAACTGCTTACTGCAAATGCTACACCAATATCTTACGCTATCGCTCTTGCTAGATGGCAAAAGAAGGTGAAAAGCTTTAACATGACAATTATAATTGGACTGAGAAGCGAAATGCTTACTACCAATATTACACCAATATCGAATGTTATTGCTCATGCTTCAGAACAAATGGAATGCCTAAAATGTCACACTACTCTTGGATTTGGTGTTAGATAATACTAGAGTTAGATAAGAGGGTTAGACAAGATTAGAGTTTAAGGCAAACGCAGACGCAATCAACGCAGTGGTTCCGTTAGACTAGAAATCAGTGTCAGAGAGCGACCAAGTCAAAATATTAGCGAAACAGAAGAAAATGACGGCAATCAAAATGTAAACTGATCGTAAGCTGCGCGTAAGCTCGCAGCTTAATGAGGATTTTCTTATTCCAAGTTCTAAAAGGCTGCTACACCTTAACCACTGCGTATTCGAAACGACCTGCGAGTTAAAATCTTCTTTAAGAGCGGATGTCGTATTTAAAATTTGCTTATTCCATTGGATATTTTAATTGTGTAGCGTGCGGAAAGTACTAATTACCTATATATTCATCCAAATTACGAGTAATAATATCATAGCAAGGAAAGTACGACTAAAGTACTTGGTTGAGAACTAAACGCACTTGGTTTAGTTGCGCGTCAATTATCGAAGTTCATTAAGCTGCATTGACCTCGGTATATACTTTGTGGGTGACCACCTTGGAAGACCGAGTGTTGGTAAAAGCTTAGGATGGAAAAAATCTCAGGGTGATGGAAGGTTATTCTTAAATCAGCGCCGGCTTAAATTGATGAGCCATCAAAAGGTAACGATTACTAATAACCATGGAGAGGAAAGAGGAAATGGGTCTTAAAACAAGCATCTGTGCTTCCTGACCCAGTGTGCCGTTATGTTATGTTTTGTAAAGAATAATAAAAGTAATTTATGCAAACAAATACGAAAATGTAACAATCGAATTGCTAAATTTTAGTAAATGAATGTGGTTGTCAGTCACCGTGCTAGTAGTGCTTCTTAATTATATATATGTCTAATTAAAAGAAATCATAGTGAATTCCCAAATGACGAAACTTGTTCGAGGTTATTTTAAACTTTTAATTAAGGAACCCTGGAAAAGTCTCTAATGCCGACCATTCTACGTGTATTAGGCCTAATTTAATAGAAATGTGTTTAAATATGTCAATAGTCCATACATGTGATTGATTATATGTGTGATGCCTATAATTTGCTAAGACTGAACTGTACAGCGCATTGACAATAAGTATATCTAGGTACTAAAAATTATATTGCTAATATTATGATATATTGCTGTGATTGCGTTGATTTAATTCTTCGATTTGATTTTTTCCTTTTCTTCTAATTCTTCTTAACATAACATAACGGCACACTGGTTCAGGAAGCACAGATGCTTGTTTGTTTATTTTTGCTTGTTTCTTCTGCAATTCTTTTAAAATATCCGTCATATCCCTATCTCTTTCTCTATTTAAGTTTATCATTTTTTCAAAAACTTCCCTCTTTCATTTCTGCTATTACTATTTGTGATCTGTGTCAATAATGAATCCTCCGTAACAAAGAAGGATGCAGATAGAAAATTGAAAAACAAGAACTTGAGCGGGATCGGCTTGTTGTTGTATTGTTTTAAACAATTAAAATTTAATTAATATAAAACTTTTCGTCCGGACTATATTAATATATGTTTCAGGACTGAAGATACGTATTCTTTGTTTTGTTACATATTTTAATATAGAATCCTACACCTCTAATGGCCAATTTTAGGACACTCCGATAGTAAGCTATCGAAGGTTTTATCGAAGGGATAGTCACTTTTGGATTTTATGAACACTTGTTGACTCGCTAAAGTCCGCTTATCGACTATTAGTTAGCGACTGAACTATCGCCTCAGATTTCACCGGATAAACCTCTATCGGCTCTGTGCAATGCTGCAGCGTCATTGTTCTCTCTCTCTCTCTCTCTCTCTCTCTCTCCCTCTATCCTTATATAGGCCTATACATGTAGAAGTAGCTCTGTCATAATCATCATAAGTTTAGATTGGGGCCAATTACGGGTCAGATCATTGTTGAGATTGCAGTTGCGAGTCTTCCAGACTTTCTGAACCAGTATAATTAAGTTATATTAAGGTCCTACGTGGATTTATGTAATAGTGGCAGTATTGAAATATATAAGAAAGAAACACGTTATTTTATTGCTGCTATTAATTATATACTAGTTGAAAATCTATTCATTAAACTTGAAAAATAATATTAATATAATTTTTATTTCATATGTATTGAATATCTTAACTCATATAGTGTTAATTACTTAATTAATTTCACTAGTTTTTACCATGTACGGGAAACTATAAAAGCAAAATGATCGACAGTTGTAAACACTGATAATTCTCTCAGGAATATTATGTCAGCTGATCATTGCAGCCAATAGCAGAGCGCAACTCTTTACCCCGCGCGCGGACCACTTACAAGAACTTAACGCGTATATCAGTTAGCAAGTCAACTTGAAGTTGAGAGTCGTGAAAGGTTCATAAAATCCAGCAAGCGAATATTTACTATTCTAGGCAATAAGTACCCTTTCCATAACTAGTAATCGGAAACGTCTATTGAAGTCCTATAAAACCGAGCATGAAAGCAAAAAAATTGTTTAAAATATGTAAAGAAAGAAGTGGCAATCCAATGAAGTTGAAGAGATGTTTTTAAGACATTGAAAGGATACAGGGTGAAATCTGTAGAAAACGTAGTTAGCGCGCATACTTATAAAGTTCAATAATATATTACAAGTAGGTACTGAATTTATATGGGCTGTATGGGTGAATCTGATAAGCTATTGATCACCACACGAACTCACCCTTGATCACACCACTACACTGCCACACACAACCTTCTGTGTATTTTAATGACTTCCTGGGGTTGTAGGATCATTTTCAGGTCAGACTGGTCAGAGAGTAAAATCTTGGACATTTGATGGACTAGTAATATAGATTATTGACAATTGATCACCTACTGGATTAATGTTGAGATGTTTAATTGAATAGCTATCATCATGGTTAATTATTTCAATATAATTTTTTTCCTCTTATATTCTATTTCATAAGAGCTCAGTTTAATTTGAAAAAAAAAAATTATAGAAGGCATTGATTGGAGCTAACCTTGTGTATGGCGGCCAGGCTTGGTATAATTACCTCAAAACGATATGGATATATTGGAGAAGGTGCAGGCTTTCCCTAAATTATTTTTCTCATCCTTTCTGTTCCAATTACCAATTTCTAATCACCGATCCTCCATTCATAACCTAACTTCTTCCTAGATTCATTCCACGGACCCTCAATCACATCCTGAGCTCTGTGTCGACTGTCTTTTGTTAACATTAAGCTCAGTTCACATTAAATTGTTATTGTTTGAATACTGATTGACTGATACTGAAATAATTTTTAATAATTATATCGGTCACTTTTATTTAATATCATAAATTTAAACCCTCCAGCCGTTTATATATAGCGTACTAATATAATAAATAGTGCTTAGAATATCTACGATTCAGTAAGAAATCAAAAATTAATCTTCTTTCTCTCCAGTCATATTCAATCATTCGCAAGATTTTTAACTTCTATTTTGCTATTTAATTCGTGAGTTATTCAGTATCTCGTATGATTTTGATTGAATACAATTATTGAGTACTTTCAATATGATTTTAAATGCATTTACTATTAAGCTTATTGTTCTCTAGTCTGAACATTTCCACAGCATTAGATTTTTGGGAATTGGAGTCATCACTGCCTTAGTGATATATACTAGGTAGCTAGGCCCATATGTTACTTCTGTGCCTAATTTAGCAAGTTTCTGTAGTGCATCTACCACCAGCATTTTCTTAAATTATTTTGACAGTTTATGCCATGCTATTTTCTTTTCATATTTCTAATTGTCTCCTAATTTCTTCCTTATTTATATCTGGTCCTTTTTATCATTTTCTGCCATATTTTCTTCTTATATTTCAAAATTTTGTTCTCTTAGTTTTCTAATTTTGACGTACAAATTTTATAGAAATTACGTCCTTCTTTATTTACCTCACTCATCTCTGTCTGCAGTTCATCTTCATTTTTTGTTTATGCTAAAGTTGTCTTTTTTCTTCTATTTTTCTTGCTTGTTGGATATCATTTTGTATTCTACACCGTTTGCATGCGGTGTGATCTCAGTTTGTATTTAATTATAATTTTATTTATACCATTTAGATATCAGTCGTATAGACATTAAGAATACACATATTCTACCAAAACACAGCCAACTGCTCAGATCAGCTGCAGTACAATGTCTCGAACATCTTCAATAAAGTTAGAAATTGAACCGTCACGTGTCGCTGCTGTAGATGATGATTTGTCTGAACAATCACCGCTGAGTGAAATGTGTTTACCAGTATTATGTAAAAGTGAATCTGCCATGAAATATGAAGTGACAGAGTTTAAAGATGTCAAAGTTGAGATTATCAAAGAATCATCAGATTGTAAATCTGAGGATGTTTTACAAGACATATTGCTGGAGTTTTGTTCAGCTTCATCTTTATCTTCAAGCAGTCAGTTGTGTGCTGCTGCATGTCTCGACACTTCTCTACAGAGTTGTGCACAGCCTCAATCTGAAAGTCTTATGTTAAGTAATCAGCCTTCTGAAATACCAATTGTAACAGGTTTGATCTTGTTGTATTTTGTCTCTGTTAAAATTTTGTTTGTTTCTGGTGCATTCTTTGTATGACAAAATAAGAGATTTAATGATAAAATTATAGAAGGCATTGATTGGAGCTAACCTTGTGTATGGCGGCCAGGCTTGGTATAATTACCTCAAAACGATATGGATATATTGGAGAAGGTGCAGGCTTTCCCTAAATTATTTTTCTCATCCTTTCTGTTCCAATTACCAATTTCTAATCACCGATCCTCCATTCATAACCTAACTTCTTCCTAGATTCATTCCACGGACCCTCAATCACATCCTGAGCTCTGTGTCGACTGTCTTTTGTTAACGTCGTCCTCATCTTTAAAGTCTTTCTTTCATTTCATTCCCAGCGCCGTTCAACGACTTCATTTGCGAAACTACTTAAAGAAACAAAATTAAACTAAATTTAAATAAACTTTTCTAAACTCTAACGCCTAACCAAAACCACGTTCCTCTCTGCTTTCTGTAACTCACTGATGCTATCCTTTATTGTTCCACTCTTAGCCTCATATCTGGCTTGTAAGATATTTGTCTAATCACATATCCCATTCGTATGTGCCCTGGACACAATCAGTGAAAAAGACAATTATAACCTGAAGAAAAATACCTATACTTTTTGTGATGGAAATTGTACACATTATATCCAATGACTTGGATTTATATACTATAAATGTGTACTTTCTTACCATATGGGAGTTAATCCCAATAAATTATTACACATTGAATGTGCACACTTGGATTTGTATACTATAAATGTGTACTTTCTTACCATATAGGAGTTAATCCCTATAAATTATTACACATTGAATGTGCACAATACATTTGAAAAGTACACAAATAATGTGGACTGTCTCGGTTGGCTGGAGCCAGTGGAAGCATCTAGATTAAATTCTCTATATTTAGATTTTTTAAATTAACTGTAATTGAATACCATACATATACAATGTAAAGGGATTTACTTTGTAGAAGACAATGTCACTAGAGCAGAAAGAAAAAAGAACAACTTCCAGCCAATCACGAGGTTTGAAAGTTGGTTTATGTTTGGCGTGTGATTTTTCGTAAAAGAAGTACTAGAGATAATTGAATCGATTTAAACTATTTGATTGATTCTAATTTGAATAGTGAGATTTTTCGTATTATAAAGAAATACTAGATATAATTAATTCGAGAATGTGTAAATATAAGTGCTGATTGAATGACTCTGTGTGTTGATGTGAATACACTGCATTCAGTTAATAAATAATTGGGGGAAACATTGTTTACTTGCTACATTCTCAGCAAAAGTTTCTTATTGTTTAAGCTTGAAATACAAAGGCACAAAACTATTGAGGCATTAAGAATCCCGATGCAATGGCCTCGGAGTTGTTTGGGTAGTTCAAACAACGCCACTTTTGAAAAAAATGACCCACGCAATTCGTGCAAATCTGGAGACTTTGTCTTTAGGGAAGAATAGTGGTGTGCAAATTTTCACTGGTTCTTTTGGTGGTGGGTATTCGACTTAAGTCATATACAGTATAAAGAGTATAAAGAGTATAAAGAGTATAAAGAGTACAAAGAGTACAAAGAGTATAAAGAGTACAAAGATACACGTTGCAATGTGACTGGCTGAACGACTTCCACGAATCAATCGACAATGATTGCCTTGCCGTGATTTAAAAATTACTCTTATGAAAGCATAAAGGGATGAAAGTATATCTAAGGTTGCAACCTTGCGAGCTGATTCTTTAAAAAAGTAGCCATATAGCATGCAGTTTTTAAATATTTGCTACACTCTTGCACATAGACGTAAACGGCGCTCTTTGTGTTCACTCCTAGCCAAAGATTAGGATCCTAGTTTATTATAACAACGCGACTCAAACATTTCTAAGAGAAGAGAGAACATGATCATTTATTTGTAACTGAATCAAATAACATAACAACATAACGGCACACTGGTTCAGGAAGCACAGATGCATAAAAATATACACAAAGCGTATACAACGAGACAGAATACAAATAAAACGGCCGTCAGATGGAGCACAATTGAGCTCTATCTAGCTGACTACCGGAAACACAGAAACATAGTAACATAAGATCGTAGAAAAATTGGAGATAATAGACATGGATAATGAAAATAGCATTGAATTGTAAAGAGCAAAACGTTACCGACTAACTAAAGCAGAAACTAAAGATTAGTTGAGCTAAAAGTGCACTAAAATTAAAACCGGATTCAAACAATAGTAGGCCTACAGGCCGGACTAATTTTATTACTATATTTTGCTAACCATTGCGCTATAATTAATTATAAGGCTATGTTACATAGTATCACCATAGAAGCAAATTAATTGTATTTGGAGTTAGTTTTGAATTTCTACTCACTTCTAAGAATATTAAGACCGAACTTAGAAAATTATTGATTAAAGATTGTATTTAATGTACATGAAGAAGTATACATACGTCTGAGTTAATGTGCAAGTATTACAGTTTTAATTTATCCTTTGCTGCAATTGTAAAACAGCTTGTTTCATGTGTTGTTAGGAATAGATAAACCGTTAACGTGGCGTAAGGGGCGAATATGCAAGAACTGAGGAAGGTAATGGAAAATCTCCTTAGCAGTAGTATTTCTCCATGCTATAGGCTACTTCAGGTGTGGATAAGGCAGGGCCTTTTTGTAGATGGATTATCTTGCTCATTTATGAAGTGCTCTCTTGCGAACACTGAGTACGAATATGTGTATTGGACCTGCCATTTGCAGAACACTAGAGAGATAGAGAGAGAGAGATTAGATGCTTTCTATTATATAATTATTATTTAATATTATTATTATTATTATTATTATTATTATTTCAGTTGGCAGAACACTAGGCAGAAAGAAAGAGAGAGAGAAGAGAGAGAGAGAGAGAAAGCGAGATTAGATGCTTTCTATTGTCCAGTGATATTTGACTTGACTAAGTCTGTTATTACCAATAAGCATTATATTGCTGTTCATATCAGGCACCTGGATTGATGAAGTGTGCTTAATTTTATTTCAGATTTGTGAGAAAAAGAAACCGGATGTTCTCTTGAACAACTTATGAAAAACAGTTATGGATTTGTCAGTACTGCCTGAAAAAAAAAAAAAAATATTATAGGTATTGAATTAATTATACTATCTTTTATTATTTATCGTAATAATTAGGGGTGTATGGGATTTGATTTTTTCCAATCTGCCAGAACCGGATTCGGATTTGGCCTAGTTATAATTGTAATATTTAAAAAATATATGGAGGCAATGCTAGCATCAATTTCATCTCTCGAAAGCGATATCAGTGACATGCGAGCCCAGGATTTGAACACCGCACATACTGATTTGTGTTTGGAAGTCATCATCATTAAGTTGTTATCTAGGTCATCACTATTTGCTCAATCAATCATCATCATCATTAAACCATTCACTAGGTTAAAAGCATATGTTCAATCAAGTTGTTCAAACATCAGTAGTCATTAATGGGCTCAATTAAATCGGCATCATGGAAGAATTAACTAGGTTATCAGTATATGCTCTCTCTAAGCATCATCGTTTAAAGAGGTTATAAATTTATGCTCGATCGGTCATCATTATTAAGTCATTTAATTATCAGTATATACTCCAACAAGTCATCGTCAAGGAGTCATTAACTGCCTCAATCGAATAATTATAGAATCATTAACTAAGTTATCAATGTATACTCTATCAAAGCATCGCCATTACGACATCAATTAGGTTATTAGAGTACGCTTAAATAATCACCATTAAGTCTTATGTTCTTCTTCTTTTATGTAAATTTTCCGAAATTTCTGAAATATCAATTTATTACTTTTATATTAAAAATGATTGCCAAATCCGGTAACAAATCCGGTCGAATTTTGAAAATTTTACCGGAACCGGATTTACAAAAATCCGGTTCACCCGTAGTAACAACTCTAATCTATAGTACGTAATAAAATGCTTTTAATTAATTATTTTTACGTCCGTGCATACTAGAGACTTTTTTGAACAATTTATGTATAAACAATTTGCTGTTTAATGGGAGATTTCAGTTTGAAGAAATTGAGAATTAAGAAAATACTACATTATTTACTGCAGAGGAACGGTTGAACATGGTTTCTTTTCCTCCTTTTGAATGAACAAGACCTAAAGGATTGGTCCAATGGGTCCCAGGAAGATGGTCCTGGATTGGATACGGCGGGAGAAAGCTAGATCTTCCGCAGCCCTCCTCTATATGGGCTCCAATGTTGCCCCACTGCTAGCTCTTCTAACGCTTTACCTAGCTCTTCATCGTTAGTCCCCTTTCCTTACCGCTCCATTCCTTGCACTTCTTTGTCACTCACTAATAACCTTCCAAACTTAAATCTGACTTCTTTTCCTGGAAATTCATCCCCTGCCTGCTCGAACCAAAACAGGCGTGATGTGAGTGAACCGTGCAGTACAGAAAATGTGTCCTTTAAGGTTAGTTTCTGAAATAATTTACTTTCTAAATCATCCACTAAGCTTTATTTAGCACAACTGTATCTTAAGATTTAGTAATTTTGGTCTAATTTTGTTTTCATTGAAGCATATATCGTGTTAAACTTGTTCTATATCAATTTTTACTTCAAACAAAACCATAGGTATTCACTGTCGAATATCTGACCGACATCTGTAGCAATCTGTTGCTGTTACAGCAGATGTCGATAAGATATTCGACCGCAGATCAATATGTATGGGGTTATGATCAAACCATGACACGGCTATAAAAGTTTTTGTTGTTTTTAGGCCTAATAATGATAATAGTAATAATAATAAGTCTGCTTCACCAATTCTTTTAAGCAGCTAAAAGACCTTGAGTATAGGCCTACATCTTGAATCGCCGCCCGGCTGGGCGGCGATTCAAGATGTAGGCCTATTGCTGGAATCGTTTTTATCAAACCTCGGGTTCTTTACACCCGGGGTAAAAAATAATATGAAACAAAGAAATACAAATTAAAAATGATAAAAAAATGATATTGAAAAAATAATATAAAATAATAATAATAATGATAATAATAATTAGAAGTGTGTTGTTTGTGTTTAAGGAAAAAGGAAAGCTGGTACGGTAACTGTGGATCAACAGCCTCTCGGATCATGCTCACATGAACTTTTTAATTGTGTCAAATGGTAGTGAACTTGTGAACTTTGTACCTTTTAATTATTTCTCCTTGCACTGATATAATTAAAAGCTGATAACCCATACTGTTATACTGTTAGAAATAACTTATGTCTGCTTTTACTTCTACTTTTCTTGTTTATGATAAACACTACGCTGCTGTTATCATCCACGACAACAAGAATAGCACCGTGAAGCAAATCTAACCGGTGAGAAAACAATTAAGACGTCCGTTAAACGGCAATGTAAAATGTTGTAAGAATATAAATTGATCCTAATTTCTGCTTCTTTCTAAAGAATTCTAAATATTCTTTTTCTAAAGTTCGACCATGCTAAGAGATTCACTAACCTTAGGTAAATATTTTACAAACATTTTCATATAAAAGTAAAGTCTTAGCGTTTAAAAGAATTCCATTTAAGCTCGGTTTATCACTTGTTACTTACAAACCTTTGCTAAACCTCTGTTGGAAGGTTTCCTGAGAAGCTTTCTGTGTTTATTTCAATACACTAAAAACATACAGTGACATACACAAACAAGGCCGTCAAAGAGGTCACAAGTAACGTATCTAGTTGACCACCCCTCAATCATACAAATTAAAAAATAACTAGGCAAACGGAATAAACATACAACGCAAGTCGAAGAAATAATAGTTTATAAAGTTTTAAATAATAGCAACATGAATTTAAAAAGAGAATATTGTATCTGCCAATACATCTGAGCTACAGAGAAACACAGAGAGCTATAGAGAAACACAGAGTAGCAACAAGTTTTCTTGTGAACGTTTCTTTCAAATGTACTGGTCCTTGAGTTACTGCACCTGTGACTCAGGCTGTCAGTGCATATTTCAATTATAATTGTACAAGCAAAGACTAGGCTTCATTTAACTACTACATTTACTTGTCATACATAGCACAGATACACGAATAGGCTTTCGTAAGCGTTACCGTTATGCATCGTAAATTAACAGTTTCGTTTCAAAGCTTAGCAATAGTTACAAAAGACATAAAAAGTTCAGATATTTAAATCGTTTCTATAGTTAGCGTTTCGAGTGTTGTGGTTTCCTGAGCTTAACGTTACGCTGTATTGAGTAAACTCAAATTAGAATGTCACAATAGCGTAGGGGTAACGTCATGAACTTTTAAATGACAGATCCTGAGGTGAATTGAACTCTCGTGGGTTCGAATCCCAGCCACGCTGATCTGAGAGTAAAATCTCGGATATTCACTGGACTGGTTAAACGAAAAAGGTCTAAATTGCAGTTGGAGCCAGTGGCGAAGTCGGTAAGAAACTCGACCGCGGATCAGTAGCCTACAGTATATACGGAGTTCAAATCCTGGGCTCGCCCGTCACTGACATCGCTTTCGAGTGAGGAAACTGACGTTAACCTTAGCTTTTTATCTTTAATGGTTTAAACACGTGGTATTAAAAAGTGATAGATATCAACATGGCCGATCATTTCACTATAATGCGTGTTTACTTTTTTAAAATTTTCTTAATCTTCACTCACATTAGAATTCTACGACTCATCTTTCTTTAAAAAATGTCTATGTGTTGACTGGATTTAGTGGCGAAGTCGGTAAGATACTCGACAGCGGTTCAGTGTGTGCGGGGTTAAGATCTTGGGCTCACCCGTCACTGACATCGCTTTCGAGCGAGGAAACTGACGTTAACATTAGCTTTACCAGGTTTACCAACCCGCGAATGTCTTGAGACGTCGTCTACTAAGACTAGCGAGGGAGAGAGAGAACTGTTTATTTTCAAAAACACTCAAATATGCAATAACACACAGTAGGCCTTCAAAGAGGTTACAAAACCTATCTAGTTGACTAGCCATCACGCATACAAAAATACAAACTAAAAAAATACAAACTAAAAATGAAAAAAGAAAACCATATACAGTATATATATATATATATATATATATATATATATATATATATATATATATATATATATATCGACTCAAAGAATAGGCGCAATTTGCTCATACATGTAAATACATATAAACTCGAAAACCACAACACTGGCTGGAGCCAGTGGCGAAGTCGGTAAGACGCTTGACCGCGGATCAGTATGTGCGGGGTTAAATTCTGGGCTCGCCCGTCACTGACATCGCTGTCGAGTGAGGAAACTGACGTTAACCTTAGCTTTACCAGCTTTTTAAATATGCACATAAATAGGCCTAAACATGCATATATACATATGTACATAAACATACAATGATACTGATATATACATAATCTCATACACACTTAGTACTAAGTATTTGGCCTATATAACGTTTAGATAAAATAGACTAACGAAAGGTATGTCAGCCTTCCCCCATAGTAATTTAGTGAACCTTCCTGAAGCTAAGTCCCCGAGTGAAACCCGCGAAAGCTGACAGCATTCGCTTACATACCCTAGCTAATAACAGATACAACGAAAGGAATCTAAGCATTGAAAAAGATAACTTTCAAAGGGAAGAATTGCACAACACTATGCAATGTATAATTGAGAACTAAAGGGAAACCTTCAGTACAAAGTTCTTTTCTTTTACCAAAGGCCGCTTTTGCTTGTGCAATCCTATTACACAAGCAAAAGCGGCCTCTGGTAATAGAAAAGACCTTTTAACAAAAAGTCTAAAGAAAGACACAAAGATAAAGATAGTGAAAACTTTGGTTTGGACCACGCTATCCAACAAGAAATCGGCTCGTATCCAGTCGACGTAACCTACAAGAAATCAGCTCAGCCCAAAAAAGAGCGTAACTGACATCTCTTCAAGTAAAAAAAGTCGTCAAATCAGATCCTATTGAAAGTCAATCGTTACAATTGCAATTTATGACATTTTTTTGATGACTATTTACTGATGAGAGTGGAGGCTGGACTAAAGAAAATTGTGACCCGCACCTGACCGTACAGCTGTGCTAATGAAATGATAGAGCAATAGTGATTGAGAGAGAGAGAGAGAGAGAGAGAGAGAGAGAGAACACCATGATAATTTATTTGTAACTGAATCAGAATATATACGAAGCGCATACAATGAAACAGAACACAAATAAAGCGACCGTTAGAAAGAGAACAATTGAGCTCTATCTAGCTGACTACCGGAAACATGGAAACATAGTAACATACCAGCAAAGGATCGTAGAAAATTGGAGATAATTAAGATTATTGAAAATTGGAGATAACACTATAGTTAGACAACACTAGACAGCTTCTACACGAGTAGTTGGTGATAAATATTAACATTTAATCTTTATTTCATTAAAACGGTGAATATTGTCAATCCTTACGATGCACAGATCTGATGTGTCTGTGAAGACTGCCACACTGAGAGAATCTCCTGCCACACTCTGCACACGAGTAGGATTTAATTCCTCTGTGTACAGTATTAACGTGTTTTTTGAGCTCTGAAGTTCTACTGAAAGCTTTACTACACTGAATACATGAATGAGGTTTAAGTCGCTTATGAACAGCATTTTGATGTATCCTTAGGTAATAGTCTGAACTGAAATATTTACCACACTCTGTACAAATGTGAGGACTCTGTTGATAGTGTACCATCATCCAATGCGCCTTGAGCTGTTGCTTTGTTGAACTCATATATATACATTGAGCACAACCGAAACGTCTTATTCCATCGTGGACACATCTCTTATGCTGTGTAAGATTATACTTCTGTGAACACTTGTAATCACACTGATCACACGTGAAAGGTTTTTCTCCACAATGAACTGATCTCCAGTGATGATCTAGATAACCAGATGTTGAGAATTTCTTATCACAAGAAGAGCATTCAAACGACTTTTCTTGATTGTGAACAAAACGTACGTGAGATGTTAGATTACCCTTCAGTGCACAGCAATAGTTACAATGTGGACACTGGTGAGGTTTCTCCTCTAAATGGACAGCTGAGATGTGAGCATTTAGACTCCGCCTGTAACTAGAACTGTAATCACACTTGTCACACTCAAATTTCTTATCTCCATGCACGAATTTGATATGACGAATTAATTCTGATTTAACACTGTAAGATTTATCACACAGAGTACAACAATGTTGTCTGTTGTTGTCATGTTTGTGCTGCATGTGCTGCTTCAAATATTTCTTCTTGCTGAATGTTTTACCACACTGACTACAATGAAACTGACGGTCACTCAGCTGTTTAGACTGTGCACTTGGCTTCACTTGTTCTATTCCACTGAAAGTTACCTCACACTGAGAACATTTGTCACGTCGTGCAGGATCTGATTCACTTGATGATCTTCCACTGGAATCTGTCACACCTGATATAATATAGAACAAGAAAATGATTTTATATGATAAATACAAAGATCTTAATATAAATGCTGATTCTTACTCTAAGCAATTCTTACTACAGGCAACGTAGATTTTGTCTATTGAATATCTTTCAATGCCTAAATCCTATATTCAAAACAGGACACTTCCACACTGTCTTTAAACAAACCAAAATCTACACTAGAATGCATTAATACATAGAGGATATATAATACAAATATTTATTACTTTGTAATATCTGAGACAAGTTTTATATATTAAGAATCCAAGAATTAAGCTTAGTTAATCAATCATAAACAGGATAAACAGAATAGTGTTCTCAGGGAATGACGCCCCTGCTCAACAAATGTTAGTCGCAGCTGAGGAAGGCAGAGGGGGTCCACATCGTCATGAGCAGAATCCTCCAAGAATAATGGTATATCACAAAGAAAGTTATAGATGATTTAAATTTACCCACTAGTATATGTACAGGAAGAAGAAAAAGGAAGATAAAGATAAGTGGAGGCGAAATATACCACGGATCTGCCAGTAGGCAGTGCACTGAGGGAGAAAGATAGAGAGAGACAGAGAGAGAGAGAGACAGAGTGAGAGATAGTAAAAATTCTATACTGACGCTGAAACCCTCCAGCAGCGATATCTACATAAAGATGACTACTAATATTTTACATTTCTAGAAAGGAAATTTTAATATTGGGATATCTTTACAGTAACTAAAATCGAATGAGTTTCGTAGGATCAAACTGTTCATTTGTTTACCTCGGCAGGTATTAATTATTTAAAAATACAGTAGCATATACATATGCAATTAAATTTTTCAAAACAAGCAAAATGACAGTGGCAACCACAACTGAAACATCGCTCTTATAGAAATTTCTTAAACACTAAAATATACCGTAAAACCTTCGGTTACTTTGCAGTCGAAAATTTTCAAATCAAGAACCAATCAAATGGTCAGCTACTTCTTCTTTTTTTAGCGTTAATCCAGCTTTTCTACAAGGTCCGCTTGTCGACATGGTTGCCTTCGTTTGCCGCGTTCGTTTACGCCTTCCGAATTGACCTCTACTGTGCGTATGTCCTCGAGTATTCTACCAGCCAATGCTTCTTGAGTCTCCCTCTCTGTCGACGACCATGTGGATTCAGATTCAACGCTGTCTGGATCACCGAATTGTTGTCGCTTTGAACATCACTCCGAACCATAAAGCGGGACTGATCTAATGACAGATTTATAGACTTTGGACTTGAGTCGCATAAGTAGCCTATTATCACAGAGGACGCCAGTGACTTGCCGTCACTTCAACCATGCAGCATTTACACGGGCCTTGGCGTCTGGGAGAGAGTCACCGTCGTTACTGATGGTTGAGCCGGGTGCTTAAAGTGCGTCAGTTTCTGGAGGTCTTCCCCGTCAATGCTCATAGTTCCAAAAACTAATCACAGCTGCTCCGATTGTGAAATAAATTAAAACATTTTACAAATAAAAGATCACTTTACCTAAATTACATGAAGAATATTAGAGTTCATATTTATCATAGTTCTTAATCAAACCAGTGAATGGAATAATTTGTAAAACTAAGCCAGGACAAAACACTGAGTCTAAACATTAATTATATTTTTTATCTTAAGCTGATAAATGATACGAACCTGATCCGAGAGTGGACGTGACATCTAAACGTCTCAGTACAACTGAACAGTTTTGTATTACAGATAATTTGCTTTCTTCTGTAAAAGTATATAATAGATGCTATTAGAAACGCAATACCGGAGAAATAGTCAATTGCTTTATACGAGCTAGCAAGTATGGCACTACTTATAAAAATATTCGAACTACTATTAAAAATATTCGAACTATATTGCAATACTACAAATATTAGTCATTTGTTGAAGGTATCCCCACGAGGTTACTAATTGAAACGGCTGATTATATTTCTAAGCCAATTTCTATAATTTTAATAGCATATTGAACACCGGATGCATACCAACTCAATGGAAGGTGTCCAATGTAATACCTATTTACAAGGGAGAAAGAGGGTTGAACCAGGGAACTATTGACCTGTGAGCCTTACTCCACATTTATACAAGGTGCTTGAGAGTATAATAAAGGATGAGCTAATAAATCATTTGGAGAAACACAATATCTTAAGAAAATCTCAGCATGGATTCATGAATAAAAGATCATGCTTTACTAACTGAATTAGCTTTTTAGAGAAATTGAATCAGTGGATAGAGGAGGCAGAGACTATTGACGTAGTATACTTGGAATTCAGAAAGGCTTTTGATACTGTCCCTCACAAGAGACTTCTACTTACGATTAAGTCTTGCAGAATAGATGGGAAGTTATGCAAATGGATAGAAGATTGGTTAAGGGGGAAGAAGCAGAGGGTTACGCTGGGTGAGGCTAAATCAGGTTGGGTGGAGGTAACTTCGGGGGTCCCTCAGGGTTCAGTGTTGGGGCCAATATTCTTTCTGATCTTCATAAATGATATAGATACAGGAATATTTAATACGATCTTAAAGTTTGCTGATGATACAAAACCTTTTGGAAAAGTTGGTATGAAAGAACAAAGTGACACTATGGTTCAGGACTTACACGTGCTAAGTGGTCCCAAAAATGGGGCTTAGAATTCAATGTGGACAAGTGTAAGATATTCACTTTGGTAAAAAATAACCCTAATAAAGAATATGTTGTAGCTGGTGAATTCTGTTAAATTAAGCAGTTCTGGTAAATTCTGGTAAATTCATATGTGGACATGAAGAGAAAACGGAAGACAGAGAAGAGTGGAAGCAATAGTAGGCAGTGCCCTGAGAGAGAGAGACTAAGTCAGGACATTTTTTGATGGCATGACAAAACACAGAGTCTAAACAGTGATTAACATGAGTTGTTAAATGATAAGTACCTGATCTCAGAATGGACGTGACATCTAAACGTCTCAGTACAACTGAACAGTTTTGTATTACAGATAACTTGTTTTCTTCTGTAAAAGTATATAATAGATACTATTAGAAACGCAATACCGGAGAAATAAAAAAATAGTATAATAAATAGTATAATAAGAAATAGTATACATACATACATATATATATATATATATATATATATATATATATATATATATATATATGCTTCCTACTGGCAAGTCCATGATATATAACGCCTCCACTCTTCTTTATCCTCCACTTACCTCTTCATGTCCACATAAGAGTGGATATTTAACTCATCTAACCAACGCCTACCCAGGATCTGAACCCCTATATACCCCTATACTGTTATTTTGTATATATATCTATATATTATATATAATATTATATATATATATATATATATATATATATATATATATATATATATATATATACATGTATAGTTAGTAACAAAAACAAAAGTTGGAGTGTTGTAATTGTTACTACACACACACATATATATAACTAAACATTTCATGGGAAGACGCTGTGAAGATTGCAGATGATAGAAACGAGTGGAGGAATTTTGGCCGCCCTATTTTCTGTACAGAATGCAAGGAACTGATGATGATGACGATATATATATATATATATATATATATATATATATATATATACACACTGTCTGTGAGTCTTATAAGTGACACCCCTTTTATATTTGCAATAAAATCGTAACCAGTCGACACATTTCTATAAAATTTACAGGTTGTTGGAATCAACCAATTTTCGCTATTACTGCAAAATTTTGTTACCATATCTTTAAGAACAAAAAAGTTATTGATATATAGGAACGCTAGGGGCAATGATGAATTTACAACTATGGGCCAAGTAACTGACATTCTCTATATTGTTATAATGAAAACAGGGAAAACATCTTATGCATATCATGCTATACTTATCTTAAAAAACAGGCATTTTTGTTCAAAACGTGCCATATTATGTGCAGATTTGTAGAAAATTGCCGAAGTTATTGCCTTTTTAATAGCCCTGGGGTGTCAAAAGAACTATGCAGACTGTTGTTACGCATAAGGCCTGACTGCGCATTTAGCCTGTGCGCTAAAGCTGCAGCTGCTAGGCTAAAAATCAGATCAGCCATATGACATATCAGACTGGCTAGGCCGATGCTCCATTTACCGCCATCACTTGTTCACCGATTTGAAACTCATTCAATACAAATCACAAATCCATCATTTCCATTCTTCAAAGATGGTTTTCAGCAAAGAAGATCGCATTTTGATTTACGAAATGCGAATAGCCAAAGGCTATGGCGCCAAGCGTATCCTGAAAGAATTTCCTCGTAAAAACTGGTCGTTGTCTGGGGTTGCCAGATTGCTTAGAACCATTACTGAAAGCGGATCATCTGCTAGAAAGGCAAGGCCCAAGACAGGAAGAACGCCTGAAATTGTCGCAGCTGTTGAGGAGATGATTATGAGTCAGGAATCACAGCCTGGAACTCATCGAAGTACAAGACAGATAGCACGTGAGATTGAAGTGAGTCAAGCAACTGTTAGCAGGATTATACGCCATGAGCTTAATCTGAAATGCTTGAAAAAGAAACAAGCTCAAGAACTTACAGAAGCAAATAAGTTGACAAGGTTGGTGCGTGCAAAGCTTCTGCTGCGAGATTATCCCCAGAGCAAAGTTGATTTCATATGGTTCACTGATGAGAAGATTTTCACAGTTGCTGCACCAAAGAATGCACAGAATGATAGGCTCTACGTGTTTGCAGGAACTCGAAAGAAACAAGTTCCTGCAGCACGCTTGTTAAAGACGCGTTCGACCTTCACGAAGTCTGTCATGGTATCAGTCGGGGTGTCGTCCCTTGGAGCAACTGATCTTATCTTCATTGATCCAGGTGTCAAGATTAACGGCGCTTACTACCGAGACGTGCTTCTGTCACAGCATCTCTTACCAGCTATCAGGGCCATGTCAGGAGAATTCTTTATCTTTCAGCAAGACAGCGCTCCCGCTCATCGCGCATGTGAAACAGTTGCGATGTTACGACAGAATACACCTGCGTTCATACCACCGACTTTGTGGCCTCCGAATAGCCCGGATCTTAACCCAGTGGACTATAAGATATGGGGAGTCATCCAAGAGCGTGTCTATAAGACCAGAATTCGTGATGTGAATCACCTAAAAGAACGCCTCATTGAAGAGTGGTCTTCATTTGATCAAAAAATTATCGATGGATCAATCAGACAGTGGCGCCAGCGTCTTCGGGCTTGCATATCAGTTGATGGTGGTCATTTTGAACAAAAGTTATAAGCCACACCCAAATCATAATCTAACCATAGGCTCAATCAAACAGCTCTTTTCAGAGCTACCACAAATAATCAATAATTCAAAGCATCTCGCATAACGTGAGATTGCATGCGCATGATGTAGCCTACGTCTGTGGCGTTCTATATTAGGATTTTTGTTTTGACCCCCACCCGCAGTCGAGTTTAGATAACTTTTTTATTTTTATATGTATCTGAAAGAAATTTTGCAATATTGCAGAGAATTGTTAGCTCTCCACTCCCAGTAAATTTCACATGGATCGGTTGACTGATTGCGATTTTATTGCAAATATAAAAGGGGTGTCACTTATAAGACTCACAGTGTATATATATATATATATATATATATATAAGCTATATATATACATGTATATCTATACATATATATAAATATAGGCCTATACATACATATGTACAACATATATATATACATGTATATATATATATATATATATATATATATATATATATATATATATATATATATATATATATATATATCCAGGGTGCGCATTAAAAAAATATCTTCCTAGCACAATTGCGATAGCTAAGAGTCAATTCTTAATATTTCGCCTTGAAATGTTAAGGTTCTCTTGTCGAAGAATTTAGCCACAAGCTGACCAAATTTTGTAAAATGATTTTTAAGGGAACCGGAGTTATCCAAGTTTTACGAAAAAATTGATTTTTTTCATTTAACACGCAACGTAAAACGCCAATTAGAATCAATTCCTTTTTGAAAATGTGCTGACCCTGAAAAGGGCCGTTAGATGATGAGGCCTCTGATATTTTGCTACAATGTATTACACTAACACTATTCTGCCGAAACTGATTGAAGACTGCAACAAGTTAAAGTCAAATAATTTCATTTTTCAACAGGACGGCGCGCCGGCTCACACTTCACGTCTTGCGCAATACTTTCTTGTACAATACAGGCCAGATTTCATACAAATGGATGATTGGCCTCTGAATTCTCCAGATTATAATCCACCTGATTCTTTGTCTGGAGACCGATGTTGGAAAAGTATCGTGCTTTCAAGCCCAAACCCAGAAACACAATGGAATTAAAGGCTGTTCTTCAGGAGTTCTGGAAAGAACTACCACAGCAGTCCATTGACAGCGCAATTTTATCTGTAAGAAAAGACTTCTGGCTGGCATTAAAGCCCAGGGCGTTCATTTCGAGCACACGTTGTAGCACAATATCAGAGTCGTCACCATCTAACGGCATTTTTCAGGGTCAGCACATTTTCAAAAAGGAATTGATTTATTTCGCAAAACTTCGATAACTCCGGTTCCTTTAAAAATATTTTTACAAAATTTGGTCAGCTAGTGGCTAAATTCCTCCACAAGAGAACCTTAACATTTCAAGGCGAAATATTAAGAATTGACTAAGCTATCGCAATTGTGCTAGGAGGATATTTTTTAATGCGCACCCTGTATATATTTATATATATATATATATATATATATATATATATATATATATATATATATATATGTATGTATGTATAGGGCCTACATGAATTTGTCATCCGTCCGAAATCCGCACACAAGTGCGTAGATTAAACCAACGTTTTCACAATCTCTATCTTTTGTGCCCCACTCCATTATATTTTACTTCATAGACAATACTCTTCCCATATAATATATATGTTTATTAGTAGTAGTATATACCCTGTGTTTATTTACAAATTCATCACACATCGACAAACAATTGGGAAAGCTGATAAATAAACAGTCAACAAAAGTGTCTTTCTCCCTCCGTCGCCCGTGCAACACTCTACCTCTGCCTCATACTTCCCACCATCAGCGACGGCGTGTGCCATAATGTTTGAGATCCTCTAGATAAGACTATAGGATATTTTATAACCCTGTGTATAGTAAATTATATTATAGGCCAAGCTAACATTGCTGGTCAAGCTGGCAGTAGAATTGAAGGTGTTCATTATCATTCAAGTGACCAGGATTACTTTGAAGTAGAATTATGATAGCTTGACGATGGAGGTTTCAACGGAAGTTGCGTAATGACTTGTGTAAAGCCGTGATATGATTCCTGGCTAGAGTCATTTTATAACTGGCTTCCTTCTAGCCCGTTGTGCAAACTTTTACACAAAGAGTTGTAGCTATTTTGTTCGTAACCTGAGCCTTTAATCACTGTAAATAACCTAAATAATGAATAACCCCACATGTATCTATAATCGTGAATTTTAGTTTTTACCTCTAATGCTGAAGTTTGGAAAATTGACGCTTGAAGTTTGACGTAAACCCAAAGCTGATTTTTCTTTAAAAAAGCGTTGTTTTTAACTTTAGGTCTATTATGAAAACGTCGCATGTAAAATTGTGTCGATTTTAATCCCATTCGCTTGCTAGTCCCCATGTAGCCTATTTCCAAATTTCAATACAATCGGGTATAACTGTAGCTTTTTTTCCCCTGAAATTGGCATACTCAAATTCGGTACGTGTACAATTTTCCACATCGGACTTTAAGGGGTAAACTGCCAGTATGAATGATAACTTCGTCTTTTACGAAGTTGGTAAATGAAACTAAAATTGATTTGAATTTTTGGATGTATATACTATAGGCCTATCTGTTAGGCTCCTATACAATTCCAATAAAGTGGCTATCTGTTACGTTACGATTTTGACTAACGTTACAATATCTACGTAGGACTACGTTAAAAAGCTAATGTTAAAGCCAGTTTCCTCACTCGAAATCTACGTCAGACACAGGCCAGCCCAGGATTCGAACCCCACACGTACTGATCCGCGGTCTAATAGGTCTAAATTACCGATATCTCCATTGTCATTAGTAATTTTGTGTCACATCCTTATGTGTTTAAACATTAATAAACAACTTAAGCAAAATATTTCTCTCACAATTAAATGATGACTGTCTTAATTGGTCTTGCAAGACAAATTACCGTGACTATCGATCAAAACCAACAGCAATACGGTAAAATATTGTATCGAGACTGTATTGATGTAGAAAACATACTTTTTGTCTCTTTTCGATCACCACTAGTACGATTCAGATTATACCCTTCTTTGCACTGATTTCCCGGATTTGGGCAAGTACCGTTTATTGACCACCCACTTGCTGCTCATCGGTTTAGATTTGGTTCCATGGAGCTCGATGTTGCCATGGACAACAGTAGCATTCTAATCATATTGATACTTACTCCCCTGCCACTAACTAATAGGTTACAATGTAAATAGGCAACGTAGGCCTAACTCTAAATACTATGTGTCTCGAGAAAAGCGACGATCGATGAATAAATATGCAAATTTACATGTTGATAAAAATAGCCTACATCTTAATACAATAACTACAAAGAGCAGTTGAACAATTTTATTTTAGGGCAAATGATGAAAGGAAGCAGTTTGAATTAATTAGGCTATCTGTTATTGCCAAAAATGCAAAGGTCCTTGATTATTAAATATCTTTATTTATTAGAAATAAAGAGCCCATATAACTTTGGAATAATATGGCTTCCCCTACAAATATAGCCCATTTTGTGTTATATTGCCCACCATCACAAGACTTATAGCCTACTTTCAATTTGTACAATATTCTTAAATGTTTTAAATTGCATAGTTTTATATACATAGTATGAGAAGAGCCACTAGTTTTGCCTTTTGCATTAATGAACACAATTCTGTCACTGTGATCACTTCATCGATCAAAAGTCGGCTATAAATAGGCCTAGTATTTTATTGATGGAAATGAAACTTCTTGATAAAATTAAGTGCAGAGTTCATAATATTTAACTATAGGCTACACTTTTTACTCTTAGGTCTATATACATATTTATACATTAAAATAGCTGCATGATCAAATGTAATTGTAATAAATTTTATAGCCGGGCCTAAGGAGAGAGACCCTGAACCCCTCATATCTGCCACTGCCAGTAGGAATATACACCATGGACCTGCCTATTTGCAAAACAACAGAGAAGATAAAGATAGAGTTAGATAGATAGATCGATTAGAGTAGATAGAGATAGAATAGACAGAGAGAGAGAGAGAGAGAGAGAAATAAAGAAAGAAGGAGAGAGGGGAAGAGAGGCGGGCAGATATTTTGTATTATGTAATATGTAAGTATTTATGACTGACTATGGAAATCGGATTAATATATCAACCCGTAAAAATTCCCTTTAATATAACTCAGCTTCGATTAGTTGGCTTCCATTGTCAGTTCAATGGAAGCGCGCTGATTTCTGATTGGTCGAGAACTCTGGAGCATTCAGAGATCTTTCATATAAATACAAGGAAATTTAAGTATTGGACTATATTTGACAAACTTCAGTTACTAGAGCCGATTGACGACAGGAATACGACACATCTTCTTTGGATATATCTACAAGCATAGCTTTCTCTACCTTACTACGCTATAATCAGGTATGTCTAATTTTCTGGCATAGGTTGCTCTTATTTATAACTTCTGATTTTCAGAAATATTTAAATTCTTAAATTTTGAAAATCTGACTATTTATGTAAGTACAGTTAATAATAATGTACAAAAATGCTGGATGATCACGCCGCTATATCCAGTGACTGGTAGCAGTTAAACAATTACTAGTAACTAGGTTAGTTTAATTACTTTTAAAGTTAGAGCAAACGTTTGTGAACATTTTGAGTAACTTTAGCTAATTGTTTAACTACCTATTTTTTATACAAAATCTGACTAAGAAATTGTTAGTACTATTTTTCAGCTACTTAACTTTGCTTAACCCTACAAAATGCAAAAATTGACTTGATATGAAATCATACGTAGGGCCTAAAATGAATTTTATAATCGTTCAAATATAGTAGGCCTATTAATTTTGTGAAAGCCATGAATATCTTTCAATTTCTTAGTGATAACTATATAATATTAATCAGAACAAAAGGTTTAACTTCCGTTTCTTCATCCACTAATGATGTCATGGAAGTCAATATTGAGTCAATGCAATTTTAAGCTAGGCAATTTTTTAATAAATACCTTTATCTGACATTTAAAATAGTTAGTCAATATGTCAGACCCTAGGCCACCGTGAAAATAAGTGATGCATTTGATGGTAGAGATTTTTCTAATCTGATATGTTGATTGTAGCCTAAGCTAGTAATTGATGTGAATATAAAATTATAAATTAGTCATGAGCAAATTTTTTATTTAATATAATACTTTAATACTTATGAGGCAATTGTGTATAAATGAAATGTTAAATAATACAAAAGTTTAAGTTGCTCAATAGGCCTAACTTTTCCTTTTTAATTAAAAATACATGTAATTTAAGTTTGCTATATGTTTTAGTTATCATTATAGTTTCATTTAACTATTTTTATTCAAAGAATAGTTTAGCTTAGGCTTAACTATACGTCTTTAGATAAATGCTCATCACGGAGGCTATTTTATAAGGCTATTTTATATGAGACTATTTTAATTTTGTGTTCTATTTTATCAGTCTAAATTAAGAATGGCATCATTAGATGATAAAGTCATCGCTTCAGGAAATATCGAGAGAGGAACAACTCAGGTCGATCAGGACTCACCAGTATTTAAACTCAGCACTGACATGACTCAGCTCATTTTCAGCCACCTGCCTGCTCCAGACCTCGCCAGGCTGGAAAGAGTCTGCACTACGTGGAGAGACCACGGTAAACTTCAGTGGAAGCTGAAACAGCGCTTCGACCTGGAAGAGCTGTGGATAGAAGAACCATCGGACGTTGTCAATGACCATACTCTCCGCATCTTGGAAAAGGGATGCGAGAATCTTAAGCACGTGAGACTCGTTGGTCCACTTGCTCAACACATCACTAACAGCACGCTGCAGCTGATCATTGAACGCAATCCTAACATAAAACAGCTTGAACTAAACGTGCCTCTAGTGTGGGATAGCGGGTTTCTCGGTGCATCGAAGCTACAGTATCTACAGGTTCTGTCAATAGAGGGACACTATCCTTCCGACGAGGGCTTCAAGGAAATTGTAGGAGGTTGCCCAAAGCTGAAGCATTTAACCATCAAGCTAAATGGCTGTGTTACCGGATCATTTATGGAAGCATTGGGACCTGCAATGGAGACACTAAGATTGATCAGCCTCTTTCATCTGACAGATAAGAGCATAGCTGACATGTCCACTCAATGCCCCAAACTGAAGGAATTACTGATTTCAGAATGTACTGAATTGTCGGGTGAAGCTGTGATTTCTATTGCGGAGTCGACATTTTCAAAGTCTCTGGAAGTTCTTAAACTGAAAGGTAAATTTAAAGGAGGAGCGAAGCTACGTAAAGCAGCGCTTATGATATCATATTTCTCCAGACTCAAAAGTCTAACGATGAAATTCACTAATGTCGTACGCGATGATGTTCTGCTTGCAATTGCTCGAAACTGCCGGGGTCTAAAGTCCCTCACTATAACACCCATCGGCGATTGCTACACAAGTGAAGTCAGTGACAAGGGGCTGAGAGGGGTGGTTAGCGAATGCGCACAGCTGACCGATCTCGATATTAGTGGATGCGCAAAAATCACTGATAACTGCTTCGTCCCATTTCATAAATGCAAACTGCAGAATTTCACGGCTCAGTTTACCTTCATCGGAGACTATGGGCTGTTACATCTGATAGTTGCGTGCCCAAACCTAAGAAAGGTTGACCTTTACGGATGCCCTAGGATCGGCAAGAAATCAGTCACACTACTTCGTGGTGCGGTGAGATACGATGACACCAAATGGGACTGTGAAATTGGAGTCGGAGGATTTGAATACAGCAGAGCTATCCAGGATTATGGCGAGCAGTATTTACCGGATGGATTGAAGATCAGAGAAAAGCTGTATGATAATAAACCCTATGGAACTAGTTGGCATCCACAGGTGCTAATGCTCAGCGGGTTTGAAGAACCAACTAACAATGATTCTGATGATAGTAATGGCGATCAGAGAAATCAGGACGATGATAGTGATGAAGGTATTGGTATGTAGTTTCCTGATTCAGACTATTCGACTGCATTAAGGATTGCAAAGAGGCCCAGTGTGAAAATGTTATTTACGCTATAGGACAGTTTGAAAGTTTTGCTTTTAAATCAATTTTTTAAAAATCCATTTGGATTTAAAACTGTGTATTATATTCTTAAAACTGTATTGCACCTCATTAAGTTAGATGAGTTTATACCTACTGGGTTAGATAAGAATTAGAGCAGGCCAATACACACAGTGAATGGCATACAAGTGAATGGCAAACATCTTGTCTGATACTTTTAAGGTACCTGATACTTTTGAAGTTGTCATGGTAGCAATACATAAAGTATTATTCAATGTTTAAAATTGCTTCTTTATCATTTTATGGATTGACATGCAGCCTATACAGTAGACCCTATGTACATTTATAATTGTAGTTGGATTGTTAGTAGTAGTAATGATGTAAGTTAAACATCATTTCAATAAATCACTAGAATCGACCGTATGAAAATTCACTGTATGAAAATAAACTGTGTGAAAATATACTTCTTAAAGATTCTCATTCTCTGAAGTATGGTGCATATTATTAAGTCTGTCACCATTGACATTAAACATCGTGTCACTAATGACACAAAACATCGTGTCACTACCAGAATTTACCAGAACTGCTACCATCTTTCGTTTTTCACTCATTAGTCAAAATTAGGTAACAGGAACAATGGAAGAAAGCCAAGGGCTTATTTTAATCCCCAATAATACATGATTACAAGATCGAGCTTATTTTTAAAACTATTGACGCAAAATATGCAAAATATCGTGTCACGCTTAAGACAAAACGTAGTGTTACTAATAACACAAAACATCGAGTTACAATTCACAATTTACGTAGTCTTCTTCTTAGCGTAGGCCTATTTCACACTTGTTCAACCATTTTTAGGACAGCACGTGACAGATAACTATGTTACTAGACTACTAGTTGCTGTTGAAATGAGTAAGCTTTAAATTAGCTGTTAAATTCGGCTGACTGGTAGATTCTATTCTGCCGACAATATATGTACATGTTTCAAATGATATTTGTAATTTGAAATATTTCGGCTGATCACAGTGTTGTGATTGCAAATAACGCCGCCTTGTTCCACAGTAGGTAAGGTGGGTAAGGCTGGTAAATGGTACTGGTAGTGGTAGTTGGCAATGGTAGTTGGTTGGTAATGGTAGTAGGGTTGGTAATGGTAGTGGGTAAGGTGGGGTAAGTCGCCCAATGGGGGCAAGACGCCCACCGCTGTTTTAGCAGAACCTAGCAGGATTTTTTAGCTTTGTGTATCGGATATTCGCGCCTGTTCCTAATATTCGTTGTTATTGTCTTGACTTTGAGGATTCGACGAGATAAGTATGCAAATTAGATTTTAGTAATTTCAATGGGTTTCTTATAACATTTTTGGATACTAATTGTTATGTCATTTCGATACGGATCATGGTAAAAATATTTTATCTTGACATATATTATATTGCATGTCTTCGCTAGAGTATAGGCTAATTAACAAGTGATATAAAGCTTACCATCACCATAGTTGCGGATTTTAATATCAACACCTTCCTGGGGCAAGACGCCTACTTATGACGTGGGGTAAGACGCCCAGTAGGCGTCTTACCTCATGCGTTGTGGGCATCTTTGCATCGCACGCAAGCATGTAATTAAACAAAGCATATTATGTCCTATTCGTTTATTTACCTTGTTAATTATATAATTATGCGAATATATGGCAAGAGCAATAGCTTAGACTTATTGTGTGCATATTAGCCATGGTACGAAATCGAAAATTTCAAAATCGACGCGAGGAAATTATGGAGAACAAAATCTACAAGATGCGCTTAAAGCACTCAAAGATAACATGCCTCTCATTAGGGCTAGTAAGGCGTCTGATGTTCCTGCTCGCACTTCACAGAGATGGGGTCGAAGAAGACGTCACAGAGATGGGGTCGTTGCATCTCCAGGGGTCATTCACCTCGGTCCAGTGCAGACAGCTCTACCGCAGCATGTCGAGCAGGAGATTCATGACCACATACAATTCATGGAGAAATGCATGTATGGTCTGACTACAGATGATGTGAGAAAACTAGCATTTGATGTAGCTCAATCCTATGGTTTGAACCATGCATTCAATTTCGATTTAAAGAAAGCTGGAATAGATTGGCTCAGATGCTTCCTATGTCGTTATAGCGATCTTAGCCTATGACAACCCCAAGGCACAAACCTCTCTCGGGCTGTAGCCTTCTACAGATGGATAAATTCATTCCAAGTAGAATTTGGAATATTGATGAGACGGGCATAACCAATGTGCATAAGCCTGGAAAAGTTATTGCTTTCCGGGGAATTAGACAGGTCAGCATGTGACGAGCGGCGAGAAAGGGAAGTCAGTCACTGTAATCTGCGCTGTGAATGCATCAGGCGTTCACCTTCCTCCTATGATGATCTTCCCTCGAAAGCGAATGGTTGATTCTCTCATGCATGGCGCCCCACTGCAGTCCATCGGTTGCTGCAGCCCCAATGGAAGGAATGACTCCGATCTATTTGTGAAATGGCTGTAACACTTCGTCCAATTCACAAATTCATCTAAACAAGCTCAACTTATAATTTATAATGGATGGTCATCACAGCCATAAAACACTGGCGGCCATTAACTGCGGCCGAGATAGCGGCATTCAACTGTTCACATTGCAACCGCACTCAACCCACAAAATGCAGGCGCTAGATCGAACATATTCCAAATCCTTGAAGTCTGCATATAACTCAGAGGCAGATTCCTGGATGGTTGGAAACCCTGGAAAGCGAATATCTTTTTTTGAAAAGGCTGAAATCTTTGGTAAAGCATTTGTAAGATCAGCAAATCCAGATAAAGTAATTCGAGTGGTCCAGTGTTGTGGATTAGGGCCATATGACTCCAATATCTTTACCAATGAAGATTTCACTTCTGCAAATGTAACTGATGAAGTGCTACCGCAACCATCAGACATAAATCCACCGAACGTGCCGCAGCTCTCAGTCTCTACAGAACGGGAGGAGCAAACTGGAGTTCAAGCAGCTCCTAATCATGTCAACGAAGTCTAGTCTGCACCTGACAATTGCAATCTAGTACAGCTTGCCCCTGAACCAAACAATGAAGTCTAACATCCTACTGACGAAAGCTTTGAAGTCCAGTTGGTCACTTTACAAGGCAACGAAGTTCAGCTAGCTGCCACTGAACAAAGCAATGAAGTTCAGCCTACCACTGAACAAAGCAATGAAGTCCAGCTTGTTGCTGATCAATTCGATGAAGTTCAGACTTCTGAAAGCAAAAAAAGAGATACTGTGCGCAGTTTGATAATAATCCTGAGTTCTCGCCCAAAGATCTCAGCAGCTCGTGCAAGAACCCGGAGAGCTGAGTCAGCTGTAGCTGTCACTTCTTCGCCTTATAAACGAAGTCTACTTGAAAAAGGTATAGCAAAGGGCAGGGGGAAAGCAAAAGCTGCCAAAGTTCCGAAGCCGGAAGAGGGAAAGTGCAAACCTAACAAACCGAAAACTACCAAACGGATCCCTCAGGAGAGCACAAGTCGCCTCGCCAAGAAAAGCAAGAAGCAACTTGATGAGAGTTCAGACGATGAGGATGATGAGTGGACTTGCCTGATCTGTTGTGAGACATTCAGCAGACCAAAAGAACCATGGATTCAGTATCAAGTGTGTCACTACTGGGCGCACCTGGCCTGCACAGCTGGACGAGATTACTTTATTTGCCCCAATTGCGACTCTGACGTTGATGACATGTAGATTTTCGAACAAAAACTGTATATGGGGCTAGACGCTTATACATGGGCAACTTACCCCGAGGCAGAGGCAAGATGCCCACAGTTTAGACATTTCATATTTTTATATTTGTTCAAATAAATGATTGTTGTGGAATATTATTCTGATGTTTGACATGGTACATTAAATTATCTATCATTCAAACTTAGAATTTCCTTATTACTCCAAATAATAGTTACACTAAACCATACTTGGCTTAAGGTGGGCAACTTGCCCCACCCTACTCTACTGTATACGGTATACTATGATTTGAGTATGATGACTATACTCGATCTCATATCTCATCGCAGCTTCTTGAATTACTAGTAATCCTTATGTCTTTGCCATCTATATCTAATTCTTGTAGAAGATCTCTCAATTTGCTGTTTCAAACTTTGTCAAACGCTTTAGTATAATCAATGAAACAAAGGTATAGATCCTTATTCAATTCTGAGAATGAAAATAGCATTTCTTGTACCAGAATCATCCATAAAACCATATTGCACAGGATTGATTTCAGATCTGATTTTATTTCTAAATTAGCAGAATTCTAAAACAGATTTAATGACTACACTCATTAGACTTATAGTTCTGTGTAATTCACATTCTACCACTATAGTATATAGTAGTTTAGGCCTACCATGAACAATTATATGCAACCTCCACTAGCTGTCAGATCGGTGTTTTTCTACAGTAGGCCACATGTAGCTATATGAGTATTGGTCTGGAAGACACTCGGACTTGAATAAAGATAAGGTATACGTATAGATCTTTCGCAAAACTTGTTTACTTTGAAAAAATCACCTTGTATATTTTCTTATTCATTGGAGGGTCACTCAACAGTTGACTGTTTTGCGGCAGGCATTTATAATGTAAGATATTTCATAAATATAAGGTATTTTCACTCGATTTTTAAAAATTTAAACATATTAAATATAAATTGCGACATGATTTGATAATCATTTGATAATTAATTGAAAAATATTTTCTTTGCAAATTATTTAATGCCATTCTGATAATAAATGAAGATATACCTAATAAATATATTGGTATGTATTAAACATTGCCTGCCGTCAATATCAGCACACACCCCTCCCCATTCCCCAGCTTTATTTATAATCCGTGCAAAGGAGCCGGCATGTAGAATGGAGATAGCTGTAGGCCCTGACTAATTGGGGAGGGGATATGGCGTAACGGTTAAATTGTTAGCCTCGGATACAAGTGGCCTGGGTTCAAAGCCCAGGTCAGTCAAGTAATGATGGATATCCCCTTGGGCCCATGGAAGGTTAATCTTGCATCAGAGCTTTCTGCTGATTGGCGCTATCAATAGCAAAGATAAGGTTAACCATGGAAAGGATTAATAATTACTTGTCAGGAACCTTTAAAGCAGTCGCTAAGACCGGACACCGGCCATGACACCGCTATAAAAATTGTCGAAGGTTATTATTATTACAATTCTCGTTACCGTACGTACTGTGACTTGCTAACTTGCTTCATTCACACTGTTGAACTTCTAATATAGGTTCAGACATAAAATGTATTATATTTCATTGGATTTTGTAACTAATTCTTTTATTTTTACATTTTTTGAAGGAATTAATTAGTTGATTGATCGATGGGATGCTCTTTAAGGAGTGTGAATGGCAACAAGTGAGTAGGAAAATGTACCTTGGACCTTCCACTTGGCAGAACGCTAGAGACAGAGAGAGTCTATAACAAAACCAATCGATGGCAATTGTCCCCACATCCCCCCATTAACTATTGTCATGTAAAGTAATGTTCAATTTGACTTCAAAATAATATATTCCAATGGCTGGGTCTCCCTAATTTATTCAGGCACTGCAGAATTTGACAATTTCTTTACATTTAACTCTTACAAGTCGCCACCAACAACACAGCTCAAATGTGTTAAACTTATTCTGTACACGTTTTCTATTTATTCATTTTTCTGCAGCTTAAGTTGCCACTGGAGAGATTAATCGTTCACTAGTCTGATTGTAGTGCTCTGAGTCACTGCTTTGTCGTGGTACCACTCTGTAAGCCACTTCATATTCCCTTCCTAGGTTTTCCAGGTGCAATTGATAACACTGAAGGATGTATTTCGGGCTTTCACAGATTCAGTGACTAGTCTTCTTATACTAGTATTATTATGCTTCGTTAGGAAAAATTGATTCCTTTACCTTTTAAGATGATATTGAGAATATTTTGGCTTAAATTTTAACAAAATAAGTCAATTCAAATTTCAATGGATGGTGTGACCTGGAAGTTCCTCGAAACACTTGCAGCCAACAAACTACCATTGCTAACTGATCCACAGTTGTTTGAACTTCACTTTTTCTCTCTCTTTGTGCACTGCCTACTGGCAGGTCCATGGAATATAACGCCTCCACTCTTTTGTGTCTTCCGCTTTCCTCCCATGTCCATATATGAGTGGGTCTCTAATTTCATCTAACACACCTAATCTCTGCCTGCCTAGAGCTGCCTTTTTTCCTTCCATTCTACCCTCTATGCCCTCCTTTAGTAGATTATCCTCCTTAGAATGTGTCCTATTCAACTCTTCTTCCTATTTCTTAATACATTTATCAACTGTCTATATGTACCAACTCTCTTTGATTTTATTATTAGCTTACTGTGAGAGTTGCTATGCACCGGAAACAAACAAAGTTTTAAGATAAATACAAGAATAAACCTGTCACAATTGGCACATCAGAAAACTGATTACTTGATGCAAGACTCTCAGATAGAGGCTGTGCACAACTCTGTAGAGAAGTGTTGAGACATTCAGCAGCACACAACTGACTGCTTGAAGTTAAAGATGAAGCTGAACAAAACTCCAACAATATGTCTTGCATAACATCCTCAGATTTACAATCAGATGAATCTATGAGATCCTCAACTTTTACATCTGTAAACTCTGTCACTTCATATTTCATGGCAGATTCACTTTCACATCCTACTGGTAAACAATCTTCACTCAGAGACGATTGTTCAGTCAAATCATAATCAACAACAGCGACATGTGACGGTTCAATTTCTAACTTTATTGAAGATGTTCCAGACATTGCACTGCAGCTGATCTGAGCAATTGGTTATGTATTGATAGCGTAGCCGTAATCTGAATGACTATTTTGCTAAAGTAAAATCTGAATATAATAAGTATAATCCGATATATTATAATATTGAAATCTGTGGTATAAATAAGATTTGCACTAATTAAATAGAAATCACAATTCACCTTACAATGATTAGAGCAGAGAATATCAGATGACATAATATGATATAGTATGGTTACAGTATTATATCAAATGATATAATACTGCAACCATACTTGTAATAACATCAAAGCAGTTAAACTGCATGTAACTTTTCATAAAGCATTAATTAACACTACTATGTAATCTATGTAGTTATACACTGTGAGTCATAAAAAACATGTGCGCAGTATTTCATCCACAACTTTGACATTTGTGAACCGATTTTGAAAATTGTTTCAGAATTATAAAGTAGAAGAAAAGTATCAATCTTAAATCTAGTTTTTGTGACAATTCCGGTATATTTTAAACAATAACAGACGATTTTACAAACATAGTCTGTCTTTGTTTAAATTTTAAAATGGTGTTTACTAAAGCAGATTAAGAGTTCACAAAAACTTGTACCTCTTAAAGGGTTGTGGCTCACATTGGTTGATTGCCGAATTTCCAACAAAAAACTGGATTCTGGGAGGGCCAGATTGCTTATTAAAGAAATTACACCGAAAAGAAGAAAATAAATAACGTGGATGAGTTGAAGCAACGCCTGGTGGACGTTTGGCAAGATATGAAGCAATCTGTCATTGATAAAGCAATTCATGAGTGGCGCAAGCGTCTCCGATCTTGTATTCCAGCTAAAGGAGGGCACTTTGAGCATAATTAAGCTTTGACAGTTGACAGTAGCAGTAGGCCTATAATACTGCTTGTTCGTTTTTTGTTAAGCCACGGATTTGTAAACATTCTGTAGCGATTGATTTACTTAAACTGAATATTTTCAGTCGCGCATATTTTCAAACACGGCTTCAACGCAAAAATAATAATTAACAGAGTCACTTAACGTTATTTCATAGCAAATGTGTTCCTGATTATACCTATGCAAAAATTTAAAAAATCGGTTCACTAATACCAAATTTATAGGCGAAAGACTGCGCACATGTTTTTTTTGAATCTCACAGTGTACATATTGCCAAAGTGTTACTTTTTACCTTTTTTACATAGAATTTGTCACCTAGGTTATTATGAAGCAACAATGTTAAGAAGTATTTGCAGTAAAAACAACCGATAATAAACAAAAAACAACCGATAGTAAATAATCATCAATCTATCAATAATTATATAATAAATAATCTTTGACTTTTGGTATTATAAATTGTTTTTAGTTTATCTTACAACAAATATTACAAATAGAAGTATGCCAATATAGACACTGTACAATGTCACTCGGTGGATTCCAGAGCAACTTCTCTAATCCTCTACCTCCGCTGATCATGTGCAAGATCGTTAGTATCACCTCCTGCAAGAATGAGTTTAGCATCTAGTATTGCTATATCATTATTATAATGTTAATTGATGCAGTCCTATATTTCTTTCCCATTCCAATCTTCATTTTACTGATAATTAATATATAATTTAATGCTGTTCTAATTAGGAAACTGCAACTGGAAGGAAATAAGTAACATAATGAAAGACATTCAAGGATTTAACAATAAAATATATAAATCTTCCAATAGTAATGAAGTGATCTAAGGCTTTCAAAAACAGAAAAAGACAGTTATTAGTTATAAAGCAATTGGAAACTAATGTTTTAATAAGAAAATACTAAATATCCAATACAATGAGCCAGTTCTGTCTGCCTGTCTGGAGTAACGCTAAGAGTGATTACGTTACAGTTAGACTTCCTCAATATTTACACCAATTACAGCACATGCATTTGATCAGTATCCACTTAAATTCATATGCTCAGTATATATTGGAATTTTATAGAAGCGTCATACCGCTAAATACATTTCTCTTATTTGTTGACTATACCTTTCTGGCGTTTCGTATCCCTATGTATAATACCCATTTGACAATTTACAATTTTAGGCCTACATAGAAAACATCTTCATTTATAAGAAATTTTAGGATATTTATTTGTTGAGTTGTATGCTGCATTAGTAGAATGTCGCCTTAGGATTGAGAGGTTAGAGTTCAAATCCAGATTCAGTTAAAATTAACCATAACATGCATTCACTCATTTGTAAACAGATACGTAAAATAGGAAGAGCCTAAGCTGTAAGTCTAAGAGCCTAAGCCTAAGCTGTAATTAAATGGGTCCCATACTACATGTACCTTGAAAAAGGTGCGTGTGGTTTATATGTTGCTTCAAGCTGACCTGCCATAATTCATCATCAATTACGTTGAAATTTTAAAACACTAATTTATTTGGAAGACCGAGTGTTGGTAAAAGCTTAGGAAGGAAAAATCGCAGGGTGTATGAAGGTTATTATTAAATCAGCGCCGACTACAATTGATGCGCCATCAAAAGGCAACGATTAAAATAACCATGGAGAGGAAGGAGGAAATGGGTCTTAAACAAGCATCTGCGCTTCCTGACCCAGTGTGCCGTAATGTTATTTTAACACCTAACATATTCTACACTTCTCTGCCCGCCGTTGCCGGGCTTCGGAGAGAGATCTGTGTTTGAGTTCTGTAACACTTCACGCCCGGAGAAAATAACCTGGAAGGCAAGGATCTCGTGCTCATATGGCCAGTTAGAGGTTCAACAAATTAGACTGGAGCTGCTATGAACCTAACTGATATCTAGTCGTTCAATACAAATAGATAAACATTAAAAATTAGCAATGCGTCTTCGGTCCCGAAAGTTGTTAAAGTTTAAGTTTCTATTGCTTTGGTTTTCTTAAAGAACAACAACAACATACATACATATTTAGAGTATTGCTGTTGTATATAATAACATTGAGCATTATAAAATCAAAACAAAACCTACATTCATTCCAGGACACATTCTAAGGAGGGAAGGTCTAATAAAAGAGGTCATAGAAGGTAGAATGGAAGGAAAAAGAGGCAGGGGCAGGCCGAGATTAGGTATGTTAGATGATTTAAAGACCCACTCACATGTGGAAATGAAGAGGAAGGCGGAAGACAGAGAAGAGTGGAAGCGTTATGTACCATGGATCTGCCAGTAGGCAGTGCAGTAAGAGAGAGATATCAGTATAGTCGATCGTTTCACTAGGTCTATAATTAATGAGTGTTTACTTCTTTGGCTGCCCCCGTCCCATTTCTTTCTAAAATTATTCTTTAATTTTATGCTCTTAAATATTATTATTTTGTAGTGAATTTTGGATAAATACATGAAAATGATTTGAATACTGAAGAATTAATTCAATATTATTTGAAAATGTTATTAATTTTTCGTGGAAACCAACGAATTAAATCAAGTTGTTGATTGAAAATATTCATAAAGGTATAATAAAACTATCATACCTTCATGAAAATATTATACAATAAAGAAAAGATGATACTAGATTAGAAGATGGCTAAACAAGAACTTGAGTGGGGTCGCTTTGTTGTTTTGAAAATATTAAATTTATAGCTAAAAAATAAATTATATTATAAAAAATTAAAAAGAATTTAAAAAGTTATATTAAAGTTACTAGCTGTAGCTTTAAATGCAAAAGAAGATAATAATTTGCTAATAGAAATATAAGATCATACATATTGGAGTAAAAACAAAAATGAGAAAATATATATAGAAATAATAGATCAGCAATTTGCAATTTGCTGATGATATAGGATGGATTATATTTGGAAAGAACAAATCTGATGAACTAATAGCATATGTAGAAAATAGATTAAAAATGAGAGATTTACAGATATATGAAGATAAAACAGTAAAATAATTATACCAAACACAATTGATGATATGCTATGGCAAAATACTAAATACTTAGGCAGTATGCTAGAATCAGAAAAAGTTTTAAATCAAAGGAAAAAATTAACAATGATGGCATTCAATAAATAGAAATCTAAACTAAGAAATAACAAATTATGCTTGAAAATAAGAATTAAAAGATATATATGAAACCTATCTTTTTATATAATAATGAATTATGGATAATAACTAAAAGCATGGAAAGTAATATAGATATATTCCAAAGAAAACAATTGAGAACCGTATTAAATATAAAATACCCACACATAATTATCAATACGGACCTATATGACAGAACACAAGAAAAAACATGGAGTGAATTAATTAGATTCAAAAGACTCAGTTGGATAGGACATATGCTAAGATTGGATGAAAATACTCCAGTAAGAAAAGCTCTAAATTATAGCGTAACAAATATTAAAATGAAATTGAGAATGGGAAATAAATGTACTTTAATTAAACAATATAGTAAAAACATAGGACAAATGGACATTAAATATAAGATTTCGCAGAGTGACGTCTATGATCTTGCCCAGGACCGGTATCTGTGGAGACAGAAGATAAAAGAGGCTACGCTGGTGTCCACAAAGTCACTTTACACAGAGAAAAGAAAAAGAAATATTAAAGAATTAAAATTTAATTAAAGTATAACTTTTTGTCCGGGAATTATATATATTTATATATATATATATATATTATATATATATATATATATATTATATATATATATATATATATATATATATTATATATATATATATATATTAGGAATAATCTTATATGTATGCTTTGTTTTGTTATAATGTACTGTTATTTGATCGGATTTAGGATATATGCTGATTAGAATATATGTGTTATTAGACTTAAAATAAGTGGAATGAGTTGAATGAATGAGTTGTAATTCCTATTTCTAAATTCTAAATTTATAGCTTAATGATTAATTGCTTTATGTAATGATATGAAATTCATGTGGGAGTTCATGAGGTGCTGGGATCAATTCCCGGTATGGCTGATCAGAGAGTTGTATCTCCGACATTCTCAGAGCTAGTAACTTGGATAATTAACTTAACTAAATTGCCTAATAGTTAAACTGGTGGTAATAAAAGTCAGTGATGCAATCACATATTCTCATTTACCTGCAATGTATATTTAATTTTAAGTTTAGAATTAGTAGACCTAAGTGTAGCATTGCTTATTAAATGCCGAAATAGCTTAATCTGTAGATTATGACGTCTCTGGGTGAGAAGTATCAGTTATGGATTGTCAAGGCCACGAAGATGACGACGCTAAGGCGAATTCATAGAAATACACTCAATATTTCTGAAAAATAACTTTTTATGTTATGCAGCTGCAGTGAGTTGGCTATTGCTCTTTATAATGATGAAATAGTAATATTATGTATTTAATATTTAATTTCTCTGACTATTACAGCTAAATATTTTCTAAAAATTTGTCAAATATTAATGAATATTAGTAAATGGCATGAACTAGGTTAACTTCAAATTGATAGTGCCCAGTGAGATATAATTAAGTCATGCTGGATACTTTTGTGCTTCAAGTAATATGAATAATGTATTTAAAAAAGTTAAGATATTTTCTTATATTAAGATTATTTTTGCAAATATTTTTACAATTATAATTTAATAATATGGTTCTAAATTTTAATACTATTACTAATACTATTATTAACCAAATGACCTAAAGTGTTTGTCGTTGGAGTACTGCATGAAAGGGATATGTGATTTATTTAATTCTGATTTTCTCACAAGTGATTAGCCTTTGGCGTTAACAGGTTGTGATGAGCAGAATGTGATGGATGGTCAATGCTTAAGTTCTTGCAGTGAAGTTGTGTATCTTAAGGATTATTTTTCTTATTTGTGAAATGTATCTGTCATAGGCAGAGCCGTTGAATTAATATTTGAAAGAGCCGTTGAATTAATATTTGAAAGAGCCATTGAATTAATATTTGATAGAGCCATTGAATTAATATTTGATAGAGCCATTGAATTAATATTTGATAGAGCCATTGAATTAATATTTGATAGAGCCATTGAATTAATATTTGATAGAGCCATTGAATTAATATTTGATAGAGCCATTGAATTAATATTTGATAGAGCCATTGAATTAATATTTGATAGAGCCATTGAATTAATATTTGATAGAGCCATTGAATTAATATTTGATAGAGCCATTGAATTAATATTTGATAGAGCCATTGAATTAATATTTGAATTAATAGTCAGTACGGCATTATACTTAATCGCTGTGAGAATTTTTGTTTGCAATCAGTTCGTGAGCATAAATTGCGTGTAGGATTGTATTCGATGTTTTGCTGAAAAAAGTAATTATTTCTTTAGCAGGAACAGCAGATACTACGTTAGTTATATGGTCTGCATTAAATAGAAATCTAATTTATGAAAATTTTTATTTTTCATGCCAAATCATAGTTGATGTTATTCATATAATCATTCAGATTTCTGATATTCTTTCTATACAAATAAGCAACCAACTGTTCAGGTCAGCTGCAGTACAATGTCTGGGACATTTTCAATAAAGTTAGAAATTGAACCATCACGTGGCACTGCTGTAGATGATGATTTGACTGAACAATCGTCTCTGAGTGAAGATTGCTTACCAGTAGGATGTGAAAGGGAATCTGCCATGAAATATGAAGTAACAGAGTTTACAGATGTCAAAGTTGAGGATTTCGCAGATTCATCTGCTTGTAAATCTGAGGATGTTAAGCAAGACATATTGTTTGAGTTCTGTTCAGCTTCATCTTTACCTTCTAGCAGTCAGTTGTGTGCTGCTGAATGTCTCAACACTTCTCTACAGAGTAGTGCACAGCCTCAACCTCAGAGTCTTGTGTCAAGTAATCAGCTTTTTGAAGTGCCAATTGCTACAGGTTTGTTCTTTTTGTATTTATCTTTAAATTTAGTTTGTTTCAGGTGCTTAACAACTCTCGCAATAAATTAATAGTAAGATCAAACAACTGTGGATCAGTTAGCAATGATCGTGTGTTGACTGCAATTGTTTCAAATTGAAGTAAATTTCAGAGTGATAACCGTTTGCTGATTTCAGAATCCACACGCCGAGCTATATTTTAACATCTCTGATTGATTTTTACAGCCGCATTTAAAATTGAATCATCATTCAATTGTTCTACTGATGATTTCACTACAAAGTCTGAAACAATTGATGTCAAGCTTGAACCAGAAGACTCAATTAACTGTACTGTGAATGAGGATTTGTCAACACATTCATCAGAGGAAGATTATAATTTATCATCAGAATGTTCCAGTCAATTAAAGATTAAATGTCAACGCAAGTATTCTCTTAATTCTATAATCATTATGCTATAAACTTCATCATGACTGGCTTGTCTGTTTAAAGCAAACTTGTATCATTATTTTCTTTTATGAGGAAGAAGATGAAATATGTGTTATCTAAATATAAAAGATTGATTTCGATTCATTAGCTGTGAGAGTTGTTTCTTGTAGTTTAGTATTAGTCTGATTACACAGAGCAGAGAGATTGTTTATAACTTTTATTTTTTATAATTTTATGAGTAGACAGGATAGTTTTCTCAGGGAATGACGCCCCTGCACAGTAAATGTAAGTCGAAGCTGAGAAAGGCATAGGGGGCCCACTTCGTCAAATGCAGAATTCCTCAAGAATAATGGTTTATCATTTTAGATGATTTAAAGGTCCATTCCATTCGTATGTGGACATATAGAGAAACGGAAGTCAAGACGCTGAAGAGTTGAGGCTTTATATACCATGGACCAGTCAGTGGGCAGTGCATCAAGAATGAGACTGTAACTGATGATGGGAAATGTGAAACTGAAATATGCAGTACAATTGCACTAGCAAAAGAGGCCTTTAGTAATAGGAAAGAACTTTTAACGACAAATTTAAAGAAAGACACACACGTAAAGAAGTGAAAACCTTGGTTTGGACAACACTATTATATGAATGTGAAACCTGGACCTCAAGGAAGAAAGATATCAAGAAACTACATTCATTGGAAATTTGGATATGGAGAAGAATGGAAGGATTAGCTGGACTCAAAAGGTTACAAATGAAGAAGTTCTGGAGAAAGTTGGTTCAGATAGACAGTTGATAAATCTATATATATAAAACAAAGTTCTGTCCATAAGAGAGTTTATAACTCAAGAACAGCTGGACAGATTTTAATAATCTTGGAGATTTTGGATTCGCCTTCAGCTGCCCCTACATAGTAGCCAATAAAATATTTAAAAAATAATGGGTAATGACCAAAAAATGGTATAAATCGAAACACGTCAAAAATATAACATGTAGCCATCTGTCGAGTGACTTATATATATATATAGAGAGATTACGATTTTCTAATATGAAATGTTGACATCATCTATTTAACATTCTTTAACCGGAAGTATCGATGGTTCAATGGTATAGGTGCTAGACTTTAGATCATGTGATACAGGGTTTGATTCTGGCTTGAGTCACTTAAATTTTTTAAAGTTTGATAAATTTTATAGGTTTCTTAGGAATAAAATTTGTTAATTTCCTTTAAATCTTAATATATAAAACAAAGTCGGTTTTGTTTTGTATATTAAGATTAAAATACTCTTTCCGTCAAACCCCCCGCCACCCACCCCGGATGGGTGATAGATAGGAAGAAAGATAGATAGATAGAAAGATAGATAGACAGATAGATGGATAGATAGATAGACAGACAGACAGATAGACAGATAGATAGATAGACTGATAGATAGATAGATAGATAGATAGATAGATAGGAACAAAGAAAGATAGATAGATAGATAGATAGATAGATAGACAGATAGACAGATAGATAGATAGACTGATAGATAGATAGATAGATAGATAGATAGATAGATAGATAGATAGATAGGAAGAAAGAAAGAAAGAAAGAGATAGATAGATAGATAGATAGATAGATAGATAGATAGATAGATAGATAGATAGATAGATAGATAGATAGATAGATAGACTGATAGATAGATAGATAGATAGATAGATAGATAGATAGATAGGAAGAAAGAAAGAAAGAAAGAAAGAAAGAAAGATAGATAGATAGATAGATAGATAGATAGATAGATAGATAGATAGATAGATAGATAGATAGATAGATAGAAAGAAAGTTAGATAGATAGAAAGATAGATAGATAGAAAGATAGAAAGTTAGATAGATAGATAGATAGATAGATAGATAGATAGAGAGAGAGAGAGAGAGAGAGAGAGAGAGAGTGAGAGAGAGATAGATAGATAGATAGATAGATAGATAGATAGATATTGATAGGCGGTACGAAGTCCGCCCGGGTAGTGTATTAATAAATAGGAAAAATTGCAGGATTGGACACATTCTAAGGGGGGAAAATCTACTATAAGAGGTCATATAAGGCTGAATGGAAGGAAATAGAAGCAGAGGCAGGCCGAGATTAGGAATGTTAGATGATTCAAAGATCCACTCATATGTAGAAATGAAGAGAAAATTGGAAGACTGAGATTAGCGGAGGCATTATATACTATGGACCTGCCAGTTGGCAGTGCACTAAGAGAGAGAGAGAGAATATGTATAATAGTTTTAGTCTTTATATCAGCGTTTTGGTAAAATTATATACATAGCGTTTGACAAAGTTCTAATATTAGTAGTACTGCAAGTAGTACCAATACCTTTATAAGTAGTTCCATACTCGTATTTTTCAATTGACTATTTCATGTTTTGAAATTCTAATAGTGTCTATTATATTACTATATTATATTATATTACTTTTACAGACGAAAGCAAGTTATGTGTAACGCCTGGACTGCGAGACTGTTCAGTTCTACTAAGACGTTTAGATGTCACATCCACTCTGAGATCAGGTTCTTATCATTTATCAGCTTATGATAAAAAAATACAATCAATGTTTAGACTCTGTGTTTTGTCATGCTATCCATAAATGGCCTGGCGCAGTATTGCGAATTTTCCATTCAATGGTTTGTTTAATAATGAACATGAACTCTAATATTCTTCATGTAATTTAGGTTAAGTGATATTTTATTTGTAAAATGTTTTAATTTATTTCACAATCAGAACAATTATGATTAGTTTCTGGAACTACAAGCATTGACAGGGATGACCTTCATAATGTGACGAACTTTAAGTATCTTGGCTCAGTCATCAGTGACGACGGATATATAGATATAGGCCTGTAATTCAAAATGATTCCTTATCTAGTGTGGGCTTTTTAAAGCAAAGGAGTAATAACTGTAATAACTTAAAAGCGTGAGGAAATATGCCAGTAGAGAGAGACAGATTAACAGTCAATGTTAATACAGGATCTGTCATACATTTCTAAACTCACTGAAAGAATGGTTCTTCAGAGGCTTTCTATTCATTTCTCTTACAATAATTATCTATTTAATAAGCATCAAGCTGCTTATACTAAGCATCTTTCAACGGAAACGGTGTTTCTATCTGTGTGCAGTTCTATTGTTAATGCCATGTGCACGCAACGGTTAACTGGATTATGTATGCTTGATCTTTCGGCCGCGTTTGATACCAGTGATCACAATATACTTCTGGAACGTCTTTCTTCCTGGTTTGGTATTCGTGGAATTGTTCTCGATTGGTTTTCCTCCAATCTGACTGATCGTTCTTTTAGTGTGAAAGTGATGGAGTAGGCCTACATCTCTTCGCCATCACAGTTAAAGTATGGTGTGCCTCAGGGCTCCGTTCTTGGTCCTATCCGCTTCAACCTCTATACAACACCCTTAAGCTCTCTGATCTCCTGTCATTCTCTTGATTATGAATTATATGCTGATGACACTCAAATGTACACTTGTTTCATGCCTAACTTCTATTCTGATGCTGAAACCCTCTTGCAACAAAGTTTTCAGTCTATATCCTCTTGGATGTCTGATAATTTCTTGGCACTTAATCCATCTAAGACTGAATTCTTGTTGGTTGGGACACCTCAGCCGCATCTGAAGCTGAATATGAAAACTCTTTCGTTATCTTCGGGTATTACAGTATCACCTGTTTCTTCTGTGAGAAATCTCGGTGGTATCCTTGATAAACACCTAACCTTCCACGAATACATAACTAATACTTCACAAGCATGTTTCTTCCATATCGGTGATCTTCATCGAATGCGTCCATTTTTGTCACGTGAGACAGCTGCTACAATTGGTACTGCTCTTGTGCAATCGAAGTTGGACTACTGCAATTCCCTGTTTTTAAATCTCCCTGGCTGTGAGATTGATCGGTTGCAGTTTATTCAGAATTCTCTTGCGCGAGCAATTTTTTGTAGTTCCAAGTACTCACATGTTATGCCTATTTTAAAGTCTTTGCACTGGCTAAAGATTAACACAAAACAGCTTCGTTAACCTATAAGTCCATCACCATCCCTGGACAAACTTGTATGTCTCACTTGATTAAAGGGATGCAGCCTGTTGTTACTCGGTCTTCTAAATTAATTACTCTTGTGAGACCTAGATTACCTTCACGCTGTAAGCTATCTAATCGTTCTTTCCGGCATGCTGCACCGCAGATCTGGAATTCTCTTCCACTCAATCCTCGGAAATCTTCATTTGAATCACATCGGCCTTTGCTTTCTTATGAGCAGTTCTATAGGCAGTTGAAGACCTATCTTTTCCATCTCTCTTTTCCATCCAGTGTCCATGAGCAGCGACCTGCGCCTAAACCACCTTTTCTTTAACTCCCTTTACTTTGGACGGATTTTCTGGATTTTGGAATTTGCACCGTTTTTGGACTTTCTTTGTGCTCGCCGGCTTGATTTTGCTTCAATAGTGCTCGATGTTGTCATTGATGACTGTAACACTCTAATTGTTGTTATTATTATTGTTATTACTTGAACTTTTGACTGCGTATTTCACCATTGATCGTCACATTCTCACTGTTAGGCTTTAAACATGTTTTAGTATTTTCGTGTTTTCCGACTCTGCATTCTCACTGATCCTATCTGGTCGCACTGTTTCTATAGATTTATCGATAACGAAACTCCCTAAAATTCCCTTATCTTATTAGTATGCCTCAATGATCTGTATTTGGACCTATATGTTTTTCTCTCTGTACTACACCTCTTAGTTAGTCTTTAGTTAACGCTTTTATAAAATATCACTTATATGCTGATGATACTCATCTATATTTCTCATTTCTTAGTTCAGATTCTGATCCGAAATTGCAACACCTTTCATCTGTTCTTGACAAAGTTTATGCATGGTGGTGTTGCAATAGTCTTGCTGTCAATCTTCTAAAACCGAATATCGTTTAATCGGGACACCCCAGCAATGAACCAAATTCATTTTAGTAGAAAATTCTTCCATCCATTTTCAAAATCTTGCTCTCACTCCTACTCCCAAAGCTAAAAGCCTTGGTGTCATATTTGATGAAAATCTTGATTTTAAATCTCATATCTCATCTGTCTGTCGTTCATCTTTCTTCTCGATTCGTCAGATCTGACAGATACGGTCATCTCTTGATAAAAATTCATCCATAATTCTTGCTAAACAATAGTTCATTTTAAACTTGACTATACTGCAATTCATTGCTATATGGTTTGCCTTCTTCTTCTCTAATGCGTTTGCAACGCCTTCAGAATTCTCTAGCGCGCGTTGTCTGTCAATCCTCAAAGCTTTAGGCCACCTCTAGTTCCTTACTTAGTAGTCTTCATTGGCTTTCTTTGATTCAAAGAATTTAGTATAAAATTGCTCTGTTAATTTTCAAAACACGTATATTTGGTAAACCTTCTCACTTTCCAATCTCTTAATCCAATATCCTAAATAACCTTCTCTTAAGCTTTACGCTTCTGATGCTAAACTGTTGCTGAATATTGTTTATTTGTAGTGACATGTGATGTTGGACGTTCTTGAAATCTAGCATCATTGTATGAGGAAATGCATGTTAAATCTTTAATATTATTTTATTCTTTGCTCCTGGTGGATAGATTCCAGTAGAAGATCATCAAATGAATCAGATCCTGCACGACGTGACAAATGTTTTCAGTGTGAGGTAACTTTCAATGAAGCAGATCAAGTGAAGTCAGGAACACAGTGTGAACACTTGAGTGAAAGTCAGTTTCACTGTACTCAGTGTGATAAAACATTCAGCAGGAAAAGATACTTGACGCTACACATACAGCGCAAACATGAGAACAACAGACAGCATTGTTGTAATTTGTGTGATAAATCTTTCATTGTTAAATCAGATCTCACTAAGCATATCAAACACGTGCATGGAGATAAGAAATATGAGTGTGACAAGTGTGATTTCAGTTCCTATTACAGGTATTACTTAAATAAGCACATCTCAGCTGTTCACTTAGAGGAGAAACCTCACGAGTGTCCGCAGTGTGACTATTGCTGCTCACAGAAGTATACTCTAACATCACACATACGTTCTGTTCACAATCAAGAAAAGTCTTTTGAATGTTCTTCTTGTGACAAGAAATTCTCAACATCTCGGTATTTAGATCGTCATTGGAGATCAGTTCACAGTGAAGAAAAATCTTTCACATGTGATCAGTGCAACTATAAGTCAACACTGAAAGATAGACTTACAAAGCATAAGAGACGTGTTCATGACAAGATACGACGTCTCGTTTGTACTCAAGGTCAATACATGACTTCAACCAAGAGTCAGCTCAAGGCGCATTGTTTGATGATACGCTATCAACAGAGACTTCACACTTGTACAGAGTGTGGTAAATGTTTCAGTTCAGACTATGATCTAAGGAGACATCAGAATGATGTCCATAAGGGATTTAAACCTCATTCATGTATTCATTGCAGAAAAGTTTTCAGTAGAACTTCAAATTTAAAACAGCATGTTAACATTGTACACAGAGGAATTAAACCCTACTCGTGTACAGAGTGTGGCAGAGTATTTGCAGAGAATTGTAGGCTTCAGAAACACATGAAAAATGTGCATCTTAAGGTTTGACATTATTTGCGATTATAATGAAATAAAGAGGATTAGTAATTAATGTTTATGTTTGAGTAATTAGCATCAAATAGGCGTGTACTATAAAAGCTGTCTATTGAAGTCCAACTATATTGTTTCTATTGTCTCTATTGGCTCTATTGTTTCTTTAACTAAACTATACTTGCTGCGAAAATCATTAAAATTTGTTAGTTCAGTCTCATCATAATCACGAGAGTATTGCAATAGGCTACTTGAAACAGCAGTAGTGCAAGATTTAGTTATGTAGTGCAAGATATATATATATATATATATATATATACTGTACCTGTATATATACAGGGTGAGTAAAAAAACATAACACTGTAATAACAAAATAATAACACCTGCTAAAAGTTTGAATATCTCAGGCTATTATTAATATGTTCAAACCAAACTTTTACCAAAAACTAAAGGACCAATTTCTGATGGGGTGTCCAATTTTCATCCAATTTAATGCACAGATTGACCAGTTATGCAAGTTTTAGCAGAGCAACCCCCCATTTTTACCTAATTCGGGATTATTAAAAAATAATTTAGCATTAGATCTAAGGATGGGAATAAATTTTATGCCGCAGAAGTTATTTATGCCCATTATTTACATCAGTCCGCCTGTGAACAGTCAAAACAACCGTGTGTGGGCAGCGGGGAAAAAGGAGGAAATCAGCTCCGAGCGACTGCTTGTTCAACGTGCTAAGTTATCTGAACGTGTTATGGTTTCGGCTGGCGCTTGCTGCAACGGTATGGGCAGATTGCACTTCATTGACGAGAAGGTAAAGGTGAACACTCAGTATTACGTCAATACTTTGCTTCCCTAGCTGTTTGATGATGGCAATGCTCTTTTACCAAATGGTTTCATCTTTCAGCAGGATGGTGCTCCGGTTCATGCTTCTCGTCATGCACAGGAATGGATCAGCGAGAGAAACCCGGATTTCATTCAAAAGCATGAATGGCCTCCAAACTCTCCCGATCTAAATCCTCTGGATTACCATGTTTGGGGAACCATGCTGCATCTCTATCAGAAACACCTGCCGAAGCCTAAAAACAAGACAGAACTGCAGGAAGTGCTACAATCAATCTGGGAGAGAGTGCCCCAAGCTGGAATTAACAAGGCTGTCCTAGCATTCCAAAAGCGACTGCAATTCTCTGCGTAGCAGCCGGAGGAAAGCGTATCGAAGAGTCAGTAATGCTAGCAGATACAATTGGTTCTTTCTGAACCGCCACAACGGCCCTTTTCAGGGCCAAAATAAAAATTTAATAAAATATTATTTTATTTACAGTTAAACGGGGGGTTTCTCTGCTGAAACTTGCATAACTGGCCAATCTATGCATTAAAATGGATCAAAATTGGCCACCCAATCAGAAATTGGTCCTTTAGTATTTGGTAAAAGTTTGGTTTGAAAATATTAACAATAGCCTAAGATATTCAAATTTTTAGCTGGTGTTATCTTTTTTTTTACTCACCCTGTATATATATATATATATATATATATATATATATATATATATATATATATATATATATATATATATATATTTATATTAAATTTATTTATTTTTATATATGTGCGGGGTTCAAATCCTGGGCTCGCCCGTCACTGACATCGCTTTCGAGTGAGGAAACTGACGTTAACCTTAGCTTTACCAGCTTATCTCTCTTAGTGAACTGCCTACTGGCAGGTCCATGGTACATAACGCCTCCACTCTTCTCTGTCTTCCGCCTTCCTCTTCATTTCCATATATGAGTGGGTCTTTAAATCTTCTAACGTACTTAATCTCGGCCTGCCCCTGCCTCTTTTTCCTTCCATTCTACCTTCTATGACCTCTTTTAATAGACCTTCCCCCCTTAGAATGTGTCCCATCCATCTCTTCTTCCTATTTCTTAATACATTTATCAACAGTCTATCTGTTCCAACTCTCTCCAGGACTTCCTCATTTGTAACCTTTTGGGTCCAGCTAATCCTCTACATTCTTCTCCAAATCCACATTTCCAATGCCTCCAGTTTCCTAATAGCTTCCTTCCTTAAGGTCCATGTTTCACATCCATACATTGGCGTTGTCCAATCCAAAGTTTCCACTTCTTTATCTTGTGTCTTTCTTTAGACTTTTTGTTAATAGTTCTTTTCTGCTACCAAAGGCCACTTTTGCTTGTGAAATCCTACTGCATATTTCCGTCTCACAATTCCCATTATCGGTTATAGTATGACCCAAATATTTGAAACTCCTTACCTGTTCCAATTTCGTACCATTTATTGTGATATTAACTTCGTCTTTATTGTTGGACACTCTCATAACCTTTGTCTTTTTTATATTGATCTTCATGCCATATCTCAAAGCCGTATCATTCAGCCTATCCATTGTCTTCTGCAATCCAATCTCGCTGCCCGCTACCAATCCTTGGTCATCTGGAAATCGTACATCTTGTAACAAATTCCCTCTTACTTTTACTCCTTCTTCCATGTCTTCTATGGCTTCATCCATCATTGCCTCAGGGTAAATGTTAAACAGCAGCGGCGAAATGCTACAACCTTGTCTTACTCCACGTCCTATTTCACCTTCTTTTGAGTATTCTTGTTGGATTTCGATTACTGCTTTTTGATTCATGTACAAGTTCAAAATTAATTTACTATCTCTCCTGTCAATTCCTATTCTTTTTAAGATATTCATCATTGTCACGGTACGGGACTATAATAATGTCTCGAAGCGGGTTTGCCTTGTTGTAGCTGTGACATAAAACACTCTGAATTTGTATTTCTACTTTATTCTGAGTGGACCACGGTTCAGAATTATTGATTCAGAGGAATGTAGGGACGTTTACTATCACTGAGTAATTGATAACAAACTTCAATATAGAAAATTTGTCAAATTTTACTTGAAATTATTAATAATACATTAGAACAACATAAGTAATAAAACAAGTGTAAAATAGTTAAAACAATGAATGGTGATATAACCATATAAATTTCAGAACTAGAAAATAAATATCTAAAGTATAACTATGAATTAATGAATTAATCAATTAAACAAACAGAAGGAATGAATTATTAAATAACAATGTATAATAATAGTTCAAAGATAATAATAATAAAATATTAAATGAAAATAATAATAGAAATGTTCTCGTATTCAGTTCACAAAGCTCTTAGTTTACTTGAGGTTACAACTTATCTAAAATATACTCTTATAACGAGGTTCACACTTATCAATAGACCTCTCTTATCAATAGAGTCAAAATATTAACATACAGATATCTATTAATGATCACACATTTTAAATATAAGTTTACTCAAACATGTATGAAATATTTAATAAGATATCTATAGCCTATAACTTCCCTCTGTACCTACACCAGGCGTAATATTATGTGTATCCAGGGGTTTTGGGGTTAGGTGTAAATTTCCCCTTTTACGCTATTAAACTACGCTACTAGGCGCTACTTCTTCTCTTATTGAGCTTCTTTATACAAAATGCCTTGCTCTGAACGGTTGATGCCTTAATTTTAATTTCATCAAAACTCTAGCAAACTTGCAGCAATTCTAAAACCGCGAAATGCCATTGCTCTCTCATGAGCACTAAACTCCTCCTAAACCATTTCCTAAGGCAGAGGGCACTACCTCTTGACCCAGGGGCTAAACAGGGTGACAACCACCCGGTTGATTAACAGTGGACTTAGGGATACACAACAAGGCCTTATACAAACCGTTCCTTATCACAGAGCTTATCTCAAACTCACGGTTTTTACTTAGTAACTTTAAAACATTTGGATACACACAATACTATCTCTATATTCAATTAATAAATATACCTGGCATAGTTCCAACAGCGAAGCCTCCCTGAATAAACTGAACGGCTCGGGTGTCAATATTAAATATATGTATCTATTACTATATCAGGTTCCTAAATGTATCGCAGTACTCAATAAACATATTAAATTCACAATACCTTTAAATTGACAAAGATAATAAATTTCATCTATCTAAATTGTTTAACGCAAACATAGAACCGTCACAGCCGTCAGTCTATCAGAGAGTGAACATAAATTCACTTAACACCAGGAGGACCCTACCAGGCGGGAAACTCTCCACCAATCAGGTAAAGCAATACAAAGTATCAATCAATTCATATCAATTCACGAAGCAACGACGTGTAATTATCTCGTAATGTTATCGTACAGAATCCAAGTTCATTCATAATATCATAAACCAGTTTACATGATAATGACACGCATGCATAGCACACATGCCACAAACCAGGACCATGACATCCTGACAATCATCGTTATCGAATCAATCCTGTCAAAGGCCTTCTCGAAGTCTACAAAGCATACACAAACGTCATTTCCATATTCTAAGCTTCTTTCGCAAAGAACCCGCATTACCCCTATTGCTTCTCTTGTGCCACATCCTTTCCTAAAACCAAATTGTGTCTCGCTCAGTATCATCTCTGCTTTCGACTGAATGCGATTATTTACTATCTTTAATAAGATCTTCGATGCATGAGGTATTAAGCTGATTGTTCTGCAATCCGAACACTTCACAGCATTGGCTTTTTTGGGAATTGGGATCATCACTGACTTGGTAAATTCGTCTGGCCAAATACCTGTATTGTACACTTCCATACATACCTCCATTACCTTACTGAGTGTTTCTCCTTCCAACATTTTCAAGAATTCTGCTGGGATTTCATCTATTCCGGCAGCCTTCCCCTTCTTCATACTGTTAATTGCAGAATAAAATTCCTCCTTCATTTAATCACGGCCCCTTTTATCGTTTTCTATGATACATGTAAGTTCTTCTATATTAATATCCTCTTGAACTGGTTTCCCAGCCTCATCATACAATTCCTGTACATATTCTCTCCATCTTTCTTTTACTTCTTCCAGCTCTGTCTTCAATTCCCCATCTTTACCCATTGTACTAATGTTCTTTGCATCTCCTTTCTTTTTCTAATCGGTTATTGTTAATATCCTGATTCCTGGTATAATAGATCCGACTCTGCTATCATATTCTGCTAAATCATCACAGTTTTCACTCCACCAATGGTCTTTTGCTTTGTCTGTAGTTCCTCTAAGTTCACTGTTTAAGATTCTATTTTCCTTCGGCCATGACTTGTATCTATACTTTTCCATTTCCTTCTTTCATCCATTTTGTCTAGCATCTTGCGTGTGATCCAAGGATTTTTAGCTGTATATGCTTTAAGAAAGCCATAAACTTCTTTTGCACCTATTTTAGTAGCCTCCTTTAGCTGACACCATCTTTCATTTACCCATGTACTTCCGTAGTTCTTCATTTTCTTAACTTCTCTTGCCATTGCTTCCTGAAACTGACTTCTTTTCTCGTTCAATCCGTTCAAATTCCATCTCTTACTGCTTTTCTTCTTAAGTATTTTCTTCAGCTGAAGCCCTACTTTTGCCATTACTAGATTGTGGTCTGAATTAATATCGGTTCCTGGATAAGCCCTTGAATTCTTCACACTATTTCTGTACCGTTGCTTTGTCAAAATATAATCTATCTGGTATCTTTCTTCGTTTCCGGTGCTTCCTGGTTTCTTCCATGTGTAACGCCTTCTCTTCTAATATTTGAACCAAGTGTTGGTTACCACTAATCTCATTCTATTGCAAAAGTCAACCAACTTCTGTCCTCTCTCATTTCTTTTTCCTAGACCATATTCCCGAACTTCATTTCCATCTCTCCCTTCACCCACCACCGCGTTCCAATCCCCCATAGCTATCACTTGATCTGTGACTTTTTCTCCTTTAATCATTCCTTCTATTTTTCGTACATCGCTTCAATTTCCTCATCCTCTGAGGTTGATGTAGGCATGAAGATTTTGTAGACCAGCTTATATATATATATATATATATATATATATATATATATATATATATATATATGTATATATGTGTATATATACATGTATATATTTATACCTGAACTACTTAACTGCGTAACTGTTCAGTTTCAATGAGACGTTTATTACATATGCTCTGAGATTAGGTTCTTATCATTTAATAATAGATGTTATTCTCTTTTAAGTTCATATTAAGCAGTTGTATGGGTTCAAATCCTGGGCTCTCCCGTCACTGGCATCGCTTTCGAGTGAGAAAACTGACGTTAACATTAGCTTTACCAGATTTTATAGATAGGTATCTCACGGTAAACGCGGTTGCTCTAAACTTGGCGTTGAGCAGTGGCTATAATCTACATATAATTTAGATAAACTTTACAAATCCAGTGGCAGCAGTATATTGATCCTAAATTTACAGAAGTGTACGCGCTATAGTATGTCGTGTGTCAGTGAATGAGCATTACATTGAGCATTACATTGAAAGTTTCTCCAAAGTTATATATTTGCTGTGTACAGAATTATGTGTTGCGTTTTAAATAGTCGTTTAACGGTATTGGAAGAAATTTCGAGGTTATTCGAGATTATATTAAGTGAAAAGAATTGAATAGTTGCTCGATGTTGATGTGGGTGGCTGGGTGTGTCATGGAGCTCAAGTGTAGAATCAAAGTAGAATTAGACTCCAGAGATCCATTTTCCGAGTGAGACTTGTCAACAATAACATGAAATTAACGCTGAATAGCTGCTTAACGAAATCTACCTTTTTCTCTTTTTACAAATAAATTACTAATCATTTTGTTATCTTTTATCACTTGAGTACTAACCTTACATTAACACTTGCATTTATTACTTGATTACTTCTCTCCAATACCGACTACAAAATAACCTCCTAGAGAACTCTCATTAACTTCGACAAAACAAAAAATATTTCTACACATTTTTAGAAGATTCTAGAGAAGGAATTTCTGCATTTAAGCTGCAGATTTTGTGAAAATATATTTAGTAGTAAAACTATTTTAGCATTTCTAGGAAAAGTGATAAAATAAATTTTAGAAAGGCTTTTTGAACAAAATTGTCGGAAAATTTCTTCAAAATAAAGGACTAATTTATACGGAACGAATTTTATAGAGATTATGTAGATGTCTTAGCCTGATATACTCTATTAAACATTAAACATCCTCAAAATTGGACTCATTGCAGTAGAATCCTGCTCTCATTGCCGTCTTTTAAAAAGATTTAAAATTCTTCATCAACATTTGTAAAGTAGGCCTAGTTTAGTAGCATTTGTAATTTCTAAAACAAATTTCGGCCCCTGTCAGGTGTGTCTTACCTCAACAGGCTAATGACACCCGAAACGGACTCAAAATCCTTAAATATCCTAACTATTCTAAGGATTTGTGTCTGACCTTGTAGCCTACACTGAACTAAACTAATCTAACAGACCCCGACCTTTTTTTGGATTTACTGACGAACGACTGTAGTTAAAATTAATTGAGGAACGGAATAATAAATTAGCATTATGAAGAAGTCGTAATAATAGATCATAAATCATTAGAGACAGGTTAACATGTCTCTTATGTATATAGGCCCCTATATATATATATATATATATATACACATATATACATATATATATACATATATATATATATATATATGTATATATATATATATATATCCATATCCTATGCATTTTGTGTTTCTGCAAAAAAATAAACATATCATCTATCGTTCTCATTCCACTGCGAAAATACGCCGTATTTAAGTTTTTCTGAAATCTTCTATGTGATATCGGCTGATCTGCACTCAGATCTCCCTCCCGTCTCGCTCTTCACCAACTCCGATATCATAGAAAATTGCTCCCCACCAATCAGCTGACTGCTGCGCTCCCGCCTCATTCCAGCAGCATGAGGCTGCTGTTGATGTAGCAGTGGCAGACCAAACAGCTGCTGATCAGATCTCGTGGGAGCAGACTGAGCTCTACCAAGAGGCTGTATCAGAGCATTGATCTCCAGACTGAACGGATGGTTGACGTAGAACGGAGAGAGCAGGTCAGCCGTGGGTTGAACGTAACCATCTTGCGGCGGCTGAGAGGTGTCAGTGTCAGGACGCAGAAGAACCTGAGGGGTCAACCCAGCCGGTGAGCTGATCGGGTTCTGCGGCTGGTGTCCCCTGAACTTGGGGCACCTCACTGGGGAGTCAACACTCGCAGTGGCCAGGCTCGAGAGCTGAGGCCCTGCCCCTCGCAGAGGTTTGTGGGTCGAGGAGTGTGTTGGAGGCAGGGAGCCAGATGATCCTGGTGAGCTCACAGAAAACCCGATATGCTGTCGATCAAAGCTCTGATGTTGTTGTTGCTTCTGGAGATTGAAATGAAGCACCCGCTTAATCTGAGGCCTCCACGACTGCATCTTCTTCTTCTGTTTCATATGAAGTGTCTGACGGCCGTGATGTGATGGAAGTGCAATGTGATGGAAGTTCTGCACTGAGGCAAAACTACAGTTCAATACTGGCGAAACACTACCACTACACAGAACTCTCGAGGTCAGCATCAGCAAATCCACGTCGTAGCTGACTTCGTAAGCGATAGCTGAAGGTTTGTACAGCGACATATTCCCTATTGATGATGTAGAACATCGAGGTAATGCAATGTCATCGATGTTGAGGGGCTCAAAGAGTTTAGGGACTTCAGGCGACAACACGCGACGTTTGAAATTTGTTTGTGATTTGCCACCCAAGACACAAATTTCAGCAGAACGCGGACATATAGCCGTACCTATAAGTACTTCTACTTTCTTCTTCTTCAGCCCCGCCACCCAACTCACTCCATTAGCAATCTGATGATTGTGGGAAGCAGAACAATGCAAAGGTTTACCGGGTGTGTCGAGAGTAGAGCCGGTGAACCCGTACAGATCCTTGACATATGAGATCCCAGGGATGTAGGATAGATTTATGAGAGGACTGATGGCCACCGAGTTACGATACTCAAGAAGAAAACTGTGAACATACATAAGGATCTTACTTGATTCAGACGATTTTATTGCTGAAAATGATGATTTTTCAGCCGATGAGTTCTCTAGGATCTTTCCCTCAGGCCCTTCATTAGTCTTAGGGTCTGTGACTATGAAGTTCATTGCCTTTGTAGGTTTCTGTTTTCTCATGTCATGAGTCTCGTAAATCCTATTAACATTAGATTCTGGATGTGGTTTACGCTTCCTTAGTTGTCGACTGGACGAATTGTCCATTTCTCCACACATTGCTTTAGCTTCAACGATGGTCAGGTCAAGAACAGATCTGCGAGATCCTCGTCTGCTTCTCTTTGTAACAGTAGCAGCTGAGTTAAAGCTGTCCGTGTTATATGCTACGACATCGTTTCTGTCTTTCTCATTCGAACCTACCACTTCTAAATCATATGATGACGCATCATTAGAGATCGAAGACAGCAGTGGATGTGCTCCATTGAAAGGTTCAGAAGTTTCAAGTGGCGCTGTCAAAGGATTAAACAAACAGGAGCTTGAAATGGAATCGAAATCTGAAGGCATGGTTCCGTCTGGTGCATCAGCTAGAATTATGGTCATAGCAGCTGTAGCAATCGAGACAGGTAAACCATGAGAGGTAGTAGGATTCACATTATCCTCAGAAGCAGGATCATCAGAATGAGAAAACGATCCTCTAAAACAGACAGCATTAAAGCGCTGAAGTGCCATTGAAATTCTTTGCCTCAAGAAAGAGGTTTCACGATTATCATCGGTAATATCTGAAATTTTTCTACCTAATATGTTGATAAACTCTGAGGCAGCTTCATTCATTGGGCCAAATGTTTCAATTGCTATTGGCATGAAGTCGTAGACTGAAGGCAAATCCTTATATTTCTCGAGTTTCCTTCTGGCAGCCAGTTCGGCTGCTCCGCCAGCCGAAGATGAAGTTACGTGAAGGTAAGAATTGGCTAGGGTATCAGAGACTGTTACATCCCATGCTAAGCACTTACCCTTTTGCCACGGAATGAGAGTAAGGCCATCCGGGCGCTTTCCATCAGACCGAAAGAGACCCGGAGGCTCCTTGATAGAAGGAATGCTGGCTTTGGTAAGAGCACGCCAAACGATGTCGTTCAGATTGTGATGTCGACTAGCCCTACCTGCACTCCTCTTGCACGATAGACTGTGGATGCCTCTAGAGTCTACTATGGAACCACATGGACAAGTGTGCGGCTCACACAGCCGAGCACCAAGTCTGAAGCCAATAGCAACTCTAACGGACTCGTCGTCCAAATGAAGGCCGCAGGATGAGATAGGGAAGGCGTGTAACCAGTCACTGCTTCGTGGACTTGAAACAGCCAGGAGCCTTGCTCTATCAGATGCGTCAGATTGAAAGTTTAAAATCTGCTCAAAGCATTTTTCGATGGCTGCTGCGTCCCAGAATTTTTGCATTTTATCTTTATCTCCAGTTGGAGCTACAGCGTTATACCGTTCAGACCATAATGAAAGAGCAAGATCAAAGTTGACATCATGATAGGATGAGAAGTGACCTAGAATGGAATCCTGAAGTGGCCTGGTAGAAATGTATGAAGATATGAAAGCTGAGGGCGCAACATGCGATGTTTGTCTAATACCTAACCCACCTTTCTTAACTGGTAGAGTAGCCTGTGACCACTGAGTATCAGACAGGGCAATGTTAGACATCGTGGAAAGGCACTCTTTCAGTTTATTATCAAATGCTATTAAAGCTGGGTGATTGAAACAAGGAGATGATCTCAGTGTGTACAAAATTTTAGAAATACTAAGAGAATATCGAAGTATTGTCAAAGCGTCATGTCTGGAGATCAATGGCAAACGACTTGAGGCCAGTTCAAGATCCACAATTTTTGTCGAAAGTGATTTGTCCATGGCAATTCCGAATGATAGAGGAGCTCCGAGAAGTGAACTCTCATCCTGGGGTATCATTTTGAATGATTGTAGTATTGGATGGCGTATTGTTTGAGGGCAGGGAGAAACTATTTCACATTTATTCAGGTTCAATTCTAGGCCAAGAACTTTCCCATTCTCCATAATATTGCAAATATCGTGGCTTAATGAATCCTCACTTCCTCCAAGGGTCACATCGTCTAAGTATGCAACTCTCAGAGGACAGATCAGAGATTTGAGCAGAGGATGAATAGTGAGGCTGAATAGAAGAGGTCCAAGAGGATCTCCCTGCTGAACACCAACCATAGACTCAATGATGTGATCGTTGTATTTGAGGTGTGACGTTGCACTGTATGATGAGTAGCAAAATTTGTATATCTCTGGGATATATTTGTAGACTTCTTGAAGCATCTGAAATCTATTTACATTGTTGAACGCATTCTTGAAGTCTAATTTAACTACACTGAATTTTTCCGGCAACGACGTGAGAAAACGTCTGACTGCATGCACAGTTGCTTCGCAGCCCCCACTTACTCCAACACCCACCTGAATAGGCGAAAGGAATGATGCCACTTTAGATGAAACATGTGCATTTGCGCATTTAGCTGCGATACGCCTCCAGGTGTATCCAATGGCAATAGGACGAACTCCACCATCTTTCTTACCTATAGCTATTAGGCGTCCACCAAACAGAAGTTTCCTAATAGGGTCCGGGCACTCACCGTTCAGCAGAGTGTTGGTGAAGGAGGTAAGAGCTGGGAGAAGAATGGGTCCGGATACCCGATCATTTATTAAGTCTAGAATATGTTGTGGTCTGATACCATCTGGACCGGCAGAAGAACCTGCTGGAAAACTACGAACAGCATTTAAAATACCATTCTCTGAGGCTTGAAATGATTGAGTAGTGAAAGGATCAGGAGCAGGCGGAAGAACCTCTGAAAGAATTGGATGCTTATCCTTCAGGTTTTGCAAAGTGTCCGGATTGTCTGCGGCAGGAGCATCATCTGAGCATAGAAGTCTGACCGCAGCCCTCATGTTGCCGTCTTCTATTTTCGACCTGATTAGTGAATATAGCTTGTCAGAATTGCCAGGAGAACGATTAAACTTGTACTTAGGGAGAGCAGTCTCTTTACGACAGTCAAAGAGTTCAGATCTTTTCTTTATTGCATTAGACAGATTCATGCGTTTCCCTGCACGAGGAGGTGCAATTAGAACATCCTTTCCAAAGTTAAATAAGTGGCTCCAGTCATTTATATCCCGTGGACAATTAGAAATTTTATTAAGAATATTAGCCAAAGATTTAGCACAACTGGGTCTAGCAGCTTTAGGAATGTGTTTGATTGTGTTATATGGTAAAGTTGGGTGCAGCAACAAACTTGTAGCATTATGTAGAGGTGATGAAGGTTCCAGGATGGGCTCAGGCGGCGAAGCAGAAATGCGGGTAGAATGAGGATTTTTGTTAACGTCTTGAATGGGAAGCGACAGGATAGACTCTGGACGCGGAGGAAAATGGGACCCCGGGCAACGGTTTGACATTTTACCGTGCACGCGGATTGCTCCTGTCTCTTTGCAGATTTGATGTATAGAAAAGCACACACTGCAAGCTCCAGAAGTTCTGTGTTTGACTGCAGGTAATGAATCAGGAGAAACAGAACTACAGTCTTGAAAGCTTGATACCTTGTTGCGACGGACTGAAGCTGTTCCTTGTGAAAGACAATTGACGTTAGAAACAGGCTCGATGTATAACTTGGAATTAGCCTGTATGAGATATGGCTTGCTTGTATTCGTCTCATTATTCCTGGAGGTAGGCCACCTATACTCCAAGCAGTCTGGACACAGATATAAGTCACAGAGTGAGAACTTTACAGAACTGTCGTTACGTGCTTGAGGACATGGCTCAAATGGACGACCAGCACAATTAGGCATGATATCCAAATAATCTTACGAATGTTTCTACCTATAAATTTAAGGGTAGATTATAGCACAGTGATTATCCAGCATATAATAAGTAACCATCGCAAAATTTCTAAGTAGAACAACTCGATACTTGGCGCAGTCACTCAAAATAGTTAGAGGCACGAAATTTTATGAATATGGATATAACAGTTAATGTATATCCAAAGTGAACGTTATTTTTATTTATTTATTTTTTTAATTAATTTATTTTAATTTAAAATAAAACACGAATTTAATACAGATCAAGGAAATAAAGAAATATCCAAATAGATAATATCGACGAAAAGTTAAATAAGTTTAAATTGACTGTCCTTATGATGTATCCGAAATATTCACCTACTCATTTAACTCATAGCCTAAAACGACTTTACATAATATAAAACCAACCAAAATACAATACGTAACTCTATCTAATTTACGCGTCAAAACATAAATTCCACTATGGGAATGCTAACTGAATATTTCCTTAATAACTGCGTTAGTTTACTTTAATTGCACTTCGGGAACTCTTTCCTCTGATCAACTATTGATCAACCTAAACTTGGATATCACCTAATGATTATCCAACACTGTTCTGTAACAGTCTACTCTAATTCTTTCGTTCCTTCTAATCCTCTATCCAAACTAACACGTGGAATTTCATCTACCACTTTCTCTCGTGACCTTCACCTTCCATTTTTTAATCAAATTCCTCTTAGCTCCGCCCACTCTCGTGACGTCAAGTTAAGTATAGGCTTAAATAACCTCTAAGCTCCTTTATAATAAAAATACTGAAATAAGTAGAAATAATATTATATAACCTTCAATATATATATATATATATATATATATATATATATATATATATATATATATATATAATAACCTAGCGATTTAAAATATTAAAGCATCAACCCTGACAGCCCCTTAAAAATTCCTGGATACGCCCCTGATCCTTTACCTGCCAGTAGGCAGTTATTATTTGCTTAACCTATTCATGCCCAAAATGTTTCGGCACATTTTTCCAAGCTGTAATTCATAAATTGGGCTCAAACAGTCCAACTGATGATAAAAAAAAATAATTTTTCATTTTTAACCCTACGAATGAAGGCTTGTTCCCAAATGGGAACATTGGGCACATACGCAGTCCAAAATATAAGCATCAGCTATAAAACTCTATTGCATGCAATTCATGCTATTATTGCTGTAAAGTGTCTGCTGAATTTTGAAAAATGTAAATTACTCAATTCTCATCAGATAAAATAAAAAGCTAAGGTTAACGTCAGTTTCCTCACTCGAAAGCGACGTCAGTGACGGGAGAGCCCAGGATTTGAACCCCGTACATACTGATCCGTGGTCAAGTATCTTACCGACTTCGCCACTGGCTCCAGCCGGTAGGCCCCTATTGTATACCTGCATCCAGATGCAGGTATACAATGTGCTTGTACAATGCCAGTAACGAGATCGACATGTACGGTTGTTCATGGTATTCGCGTACGCAATGAAGATGCATCGAAAAGTGACGCTTGTCGCACTCCAGTCTGCCATTCGTGCCACAGAGTCTGCATCTGGACTGTTTTCCTGCTGGAACTACATGTAGGTGATGCTGAACGCCATCAGTACGGACTTCAATCTTTGGCTTAGTGTACGGGCCAGTTCCCCAGCGGCTGTTCCTGCTTCGTGCAGCGGCATACGAACAACAGTTCTTCTGCAGGAGATCTGATGGTGCTGCCCACCCAAAGCAACATGGAGGCGCCAAGCAGATACTGCCATAAAGTCGATACTGTTGAGTAAAAGTGACTGCCAACACTTATTAGAACGTAAGATAGACCGGTAGGCTGAGAGAAATCTGTCCTGGAAGCCCACTCCACCTACATGGGAGTTTTGACTTATGGCTGTGGCACTTCAAAAGACGCCTTTCTTGGAGAGCTGCATCTTTTCGCTTTACCCAATGGTTCCACATTGTCAGAGTTGGTCGCCACAGTAACGCATTGATCGTCATGCCACTTAACAGCCGTTACAGACTTGTTGCACTTGAAGCCAAAAATCCCACGATCTTCCTTTTTCAAGAGCTTTGTGTCAAACAAAAGGCGCATCTTCAGCCTAGTCTCCCTAACCGTAAAGGTTGCTTTCATGTTAATGCTTAGGAGTGACACAATTAGGTCAAAGAACACTTCGTGGCTTGATTGATTTTTCACGAATTTTAGCAAAGAAATCACTACTTTATGCCCTACAAATAACGTTGATTCTCAACCCCTTATATAGTGCCATTCTTCCCATTATGTTGTGCTGGTATTAGCTTTAGATCAGAAGCTAACACCCACAGCTTAAAGCAGAAACGGATTTCATTGCGTCTCTGTTTATACAATAGCGCTACATGCTCAAAACATTGCCGATGATCGACTTCGAAGATGTCTGGCTAGACTCTTCTGTGTATAAAACATCCTAGTGTTTCAGCAGTGCTTGTGCCCATGGTTCCCAAATGGGAACATTCTAGTTCAACCCAGATTTTTTGTAGGTAATTATATATATTTTATTATCAATATTTAAAATATATAATACGACACCATTTCTAAAGAAAATTGCTTTTTCAGATTTTTCATACATGATTCTTACTTCGGATAAGATCAGATTAAAGTTAAGCTGCTGGAAAGGTAGAAATTCATTACTTTTGACCAAAAGCCACAAAACCGGAAGTGGCTGAATAAAAGTTAGCTGGCCAGTAAACCATGCCCATATCATTACTATTACACCTGAATATCATAGATTACTAATTGTAATTCAACACAGGGCACCACGACATGAATTGTTGCTGTTCCCAAATGGGAACATTGGGCACTAATGGGTGCTTAAGTAAAAGTAAAAGACTTAAGTCAAATCATATGACTTACTTAACCAAAAGTAAAAGCAATAGTCAAGTTATTCTTTCTAAGCAAAAGTAGGCGTAAAGGTAAGTCAAAATAATTTTAATAAGTAAAAGTTTAAGTAAAAGTAAAATTATGTTAAGTCATATACCTATATTTTACTTTTAAGACTTCTACAACTAAGAAATCAATAGATCTTTTCGGTAATAGCTATAAATAGAGCATCGGGGACACTAAATGTAAACAGTGGGCAAGAAAATGTAAACACTGCATAGAATACCATTGAAATGTACTAGTTCCTTATTATATTTCTAATACAAGCTTTCTTTAGAAATGTTATTTACTTTACAACCTACTATACGGATATTAATTAAAGAATAACTTAACACTTATAGTTTAACTCTGACACCCATTATAATAATATGCATGCATTACAACGAAGTTATAATGTAGACCCATTGCATTTACATGTAAATATATGTATCAGATGTCAACATAAACAAGCCAGTGTTAACATGCAACAAAATATGTTTTAAATTACTGAACTGATCTATTGTCATCACTGATTTTGTAACCGAGTTCCTAGTTCCAAATACTGATTAAGGAATAAGAACCAGAATAGGAATAAGACATTGTCAATTTACCGCTTGTGTCAATTTTGTCATTCAAGCACATTGTTTGTTTCTGTTAACTTTGAGTCGTTGAGTCTGAGTATAGATATAATCTATACTCAGTCTTATTCACCCATAAGTCCTTAGAGCTTAATAAGACGAGTATGGTAGAATTAGTAGCAGGCAGAAAGAGATATAACAGTGTTTGGAATTATTTTGAATTTATTTCTAGTGTAAATCGCAGCAGATATAAAGTTGTTAGTAACTCTGCGGCCAGGAGCTAGCCATACTAAAAGAATATAACCTTTTAATTAAAAGTAGTGCACTAATATTAATTATCTAATAATATGGAGCGGTTAATGATATAAACTTGAAACTGTGTTGTTGTTTACAACATGCATGTGTATTATTAAGTAAAAGTAAAAGTAAGTCAAATTATTTGGTTTCAAGTAAAAGCATAAGTAAAAGTAAATTTCTATCCATATGCCTAAGTAGAAGTAAATCAATATTTTTGCTAAGTAAAAGTAAAAGCAAAAGTCAAAATCTATCTGCAAGTCAAACGTCACTACCAATAGGCAATGGAGTAAGAGAGAGAGAGAAAGAGAGAGAGTAATATTTCTATCATTCTTACAAACCTCCTACTCATTCCATCCTATAACTTCAAATCGCCTATCGGCATGATCAGTGACACACTAATGAAAATTCCGACCTCCTTACGACCTTTATTTCACGTTAACTCTTCTGAATCTTATTTTATGCTTAACGTATGACTGCATATATCACTGTAGGAATGAAATTTTATGTCTAAGCAACTGCAATATTATGTCAAAAGACTTGATACAGACCTTAAGCGATTTTTACAATTTAAACGAATGGAAAAATCTCAAATAGGGGATTGAACGATGATATGATGTCGGACAGAGAGGATTTGAGACAGTCTATTCGTATCCCGACCTGAGATTCAATGGAGATGATGTTAATGATGATGATGATGACGCTGATTCAGACTTTAGCCTGGCTCAACTTAAGCGCCACTTCTAAACGCTGACTTCTTAATATTCAACTCTTCTGAATCTCATTTGATGCTTAACTTCTGGCAGTAGATCACTTGTTGAAATGAGATCTCGTGTCCAAGCATAAGAAATCCTTCTGACAATTTTTCTGACTTCTGTCAGTGGATCAAAAATTATTAAATAATTAAAATTAATTCTCCTAAATGATCACATCGCTGCTTTTCATTTAGAGGAGAAACCTGTCAAGTGTCGATTGTGTAACGATTGCTGCTCACACGTCTGCCGGTGGATCAGAACTTTGCAAGAATTAAATCCTATGTCCAAGCATCACGCATGTGCTCAATGTTGTCATGGACAACAGTAGCACTCTAATCTTATTGTTGTTGTTATTGTACATGTAACATGTATATTCCTTCTAGATTGGATACAGACTTTGAGCCTGGCGTTATACTTTTAACTTAAAACGATTTCTGATAAACTCAAATTAAATCTCTATCCTGAATCTTGCAAACGTGTTATACACGCCAACTAATATACACGTCGTGTCCGCCCGTTTTTGCAACGGACTAAAAACGTTAGTTACGTCACAATCCTGTAAAACAGTAAGAAGGGTTTTACACAAACATATATATGTTATTTCTCTACCCAGTACTCTTACTATTATTGCAGACGGTAAACTATAACTCTTTATAAACTTTTATAGATCTAATCATGTGGATTTACCGGTTTCATGACACTATAATGTGTCGTTTCATGACACATTTTTGCATCATCGCTATACTCTATCTAGCCTGACCATCTCTTGCTCACCGGACCGGCATCGTTTAGGGCCTTATATTTCCTCAGCACATTTATTTTGCCAATTTATTTGGGTAAATTAATCTACAGTGATTTGTGCTGTGGGGACGATGAGGGAACGGACGTTAAGTCGTTATTATTATTGTTATTTTTATTATTATTATTATTACTATTTTATTAGTCATAGAGTGTCTGAATGTGTCTACTGCTGAAAGTGTTGAAGGTTTACCTTCTCTGCTATTGCACAGTTTCTTTTGTATATATGATTTCTCAGGTTTGAAAGATTCCAGTGAAATCCTGCTCGATGTGACAAATGCTTTCAGTAGCCTATGAGGTAACTTTCAATGAAACAGATCAAGTGAAGCCAAGTACACAGTGTAAACCCTTGAGTGACAGTCAGTTTCATTGTAGTCAGTGTGATTCAAGAAGGAAAAATACTTGAAGCAGCGCATAAAGCGAAAACATGAGAACAACAGACAGCATTGTTGTACTCTGTGCGATAAATCATTAAGTCTTAAGGCAGATCTCACTAAGCATATAAAATATGAGCATGGAGATAAGAAATATGAATGTGACAAGTGTGATTACAGTTCCAATTACATGGAGAATCTAAATGCTCACATCTCTGCTGTTCATTTAGAGGAGAAACCTCACGAGTGTCCACAGTGTAACTATTGCTGCTCACAGAAGAGTAGTCTAGCATCTCACATACGTTTAGTTCACAATCAAGAAAAGTCATTTGACTGCTCTTCATGTGACAAGAAATTCTCAACATCTCAGATTCTTAATCAACACTGGAGATCAGTTCATTCTGGAGAAAAACCTTTCAGGTGTAATCAGTGTGATTATAAGTGTTCATTGAAGAGTTATCTTACAAAGCATAAGAGATGTGTTCATGATGGAATACGGCGTTTTGTTTGTGCTCATGGTCAATACAAGAGTTCAACAAAGCAACATCTCAAGAGACATTGGATGATTGTACACTATCAACAGAGTCCTCACACTTGTAAAGAATGTGGTAAATATTTCAGTCCAGACTGTCGTCTAAGGAGACATCAGAATGATGTTCATAATACCTATAATATTGATCGGTAACATTAACGTATGGTATGCCATAGCATCGTAATGTATTACATAGCATTCTGTGGTACGATTCGTCATTGTTTAGGATAATAAGCAGAGGTTAGTATACTAGACGTTGTAATGTAAATAGTATAGCATGATATTAATCTGTACAGTATGACATTTATAGTCGATGTATGCAGCGTTAGGGTATTCCATAGTAGTGCAGAGTGTGCAAAGGTATGCCATAGCAATTCTTAGTGTGCAGCGATACGTATATGCCTTAATACTGAACAGGATGCAGCGGTACAATATGTCAAATTATTGCGTAGACTGCAGCAGTGTGGTATGTCATGGGATTGCATAGCATGCAGAGGTACGGTTCGTCCTACTGTTTTATAATAATGCAGCGGTATCCTACGGTGCTGTGTTCAATAGAATTGCTTAATATTATGGAAAAAGTGCGGATAGCCAGAGTGTTGTATAGTAAGCAGCGGTATGGTACTTCATGATATTGCATAGTATGCAGCGTTACGGCATGCCATTGAACTTCATAATAATCTGATGTATAGTGAACCAATTATGCAGCGGTATGGTATGTTACATTTTTGCAAGTATGCAGCGCTACGATATGCCATAGTAAGTACTAAATATTAAAATATTAAATCTGCCATGAGCAGACACTCGTTCATGTCTTCTGCTCCGGCAATATGGAATTCTCTGCCACAAGATCTTGTAATTGTATTGGTACTTTCCTTGGCAAGCTAAAAACCCATCTCTTTCCGCCGTAGGTCTAAATTTTGACCCGCTTGCCTTGGATCTTTGACTTGCACTGTTTGATCTCGCTTTCTCTTGTGGTCTCTATGTACTCAGTCGTCATCGTGTGGTGCTTTGGCTCCTGTTTGTGTAGAGTCTGCAAGAGACGTCCCTGACATTGCCTTATGGCGAGGAACCGGACGTTAAATTCTTATTGATTGATTGATTGATAGTATAGCACAGTATGAAGGATTACCGTATGCCATGGAATAGAATTGAATGCAGCCAATGGTATGCCGTAGTATTATACATTATACGGAGGTATGATACGCCATACTATTGCATAGTAAGCTGCGGAAATATATGCAATAGTATTATATAGAATTCAGCAGTACGTTACGCCATAATATAGCATGCTTTGAAACAGTATGGTAGCCATAGTACTGCAAAGTATCCAGCGGTACAGAATGCAATGGTAATTCATAATATGCAGCAGTCAGCAATATGCTTATGTCCTGTCTCGAGATATATATATATATATATATATATATATATATATATATATATATATATTATATAGGCATATATATACATGTATATATATGCCTATTTAATATATATATATATATATATATGCCTATTTAATATATATATATATATATATATATATAGGCCTATATATAATATTTCATGGTGTTCAGACGTAGGCAGAGGACCGGTATGAGCATAGTATGTTTATGTTGTGTGACATGTAGTTGGCCCCTATTGCAAAGCTCGCAGTGGTACGCAATGCAATACACTACGTTACATAAAATTAACAAAACACAGCCAACCCATGAAATTGTTTGTGTTTTCTAACAATCTGTTTTAAGATTTATTTTGATAGATTCTCTAATCTAGAGGAATATATATATACATATATATATATATATATATATATATATATATATATATATATATATATATATATAAGTGAACAAAAGAGTTGGCCCATTGAAAGGCAAAGATGGAATTATTATAGAAAATAATCAACACCTAGCCGATCTTTTAAATAATTATTTCACATCTGTTTTTGTAGAGGAAGATATGTTAAATATGCTTATACCAAATAAAATATTCAATATATATATATATATATAAATAAATATATATATATATAATATATATATATTATATATATTATAGATATATATATATATATTTATTTATTTATTATTATTTATATAATGTATATACATAGGCCCCTATATATATATATATATATATATATATATATATATATATGTATATATATATATATATATATATATATAATAAAAATAAATCTAACGCTATATAGGCCTACTATTAGTATTGATATTATACATTTTTAAAGTACGGGTTTTTTATGCGTCATTAATAAAACACAATAATTAATCAGCTATAAATTTATATTTCACAAGTTAATTAATAATTATTATACTATTAAAAGATGTTCTTAAAAATGATCGAATTGTTAGTGTTGCAAATTGATCAAAATTGTTTTTGTTATTGTTAGTATTGCAACTCTTGTAAATGTCAATTAAGATATCGATTAGGGTATCGATTAAGATATCAATAAGGATATCGATTAAGATATCGATTACGATATTGGATATCGTTTAAGATTAGGATATCGTTGTTAGGAGAGTCCTATGATCTCCAGGGAAAGCGGGAACCGGACGGGTCCTGCATGACAGCGGTCCTGGCGTTCATGTTGATGATGACACCTGTGGATGCGTCGACAAGCACGAGAGTGGGAATTGACTTTACTCCGAACTTCTGACTCAGGTTGTTCTGAAATGTGCAAAACAATCTACGTAAATCTAGCGTAATAAAGCGACACTGTTAACTAAAACACCAAGTTTATGATAATGCTTCATTATACCATTATATAATAATAATAAAGGTTTAACGTCTGTTTCCTCATCCTGGGATGATGTCAGGGATGTCCCCAACAGCACACATCATTACAGATCAATTCACCCAGACCAATCTGCGAAAGAAATGTGCAGAGGAGAAGTAAGGTCCTAAAAGAAAGCCAGTCCGGTGATCAAAAAATGGTCAAGGTTGATTGATTATGTCTATGGTGGGAAAGCTAAGTTTTAAGCTTGTTAGAGAATGTTGAAAGAGAAGAACAAGAGCGAAGATTAGCAGGTAAAGAGTTCCAGATTGGGTGCTGCGTAAGAAAATGAACGTCTGCCCAATGACGTGAGAATATTTGGAACTGAGAGAAGATTGGCATCGGTGGAGCGAAGTGCACGTGAGGGACGATAGGGAAGAAGAATTTCAGATAAGTAAGATAGCTTGCCATATCGCAGAGTTTTTAAAGTTAATAGAGCTATTTTATATTTTATGCGTTGATTAACAGGGAGCCAGTGAAGACTGCGAAGTAGAGAAAGAGAGCTAAATTGAAGCCGAGAGGATTTACAAACAACCCGTGCAAGAGAATTTTGGACGTGCTGCAAACAATTGAGAGAAGAAATAGGCAACCCATATAATAATGAATTACAGTAGTCGAGCTTTGAATGAACTATAGAATTAGTAAGGATAGTGGCTGAATTTCTAGTAAGGGATGGACGCATTTGCCTAATCTGACGAATCTGAAAGAAAGACGCGCGACAAACAGAAGAGATGTGAGATTTAAAGTCAAGGTTTTCATCAAATATGACTCCAAGGTTTTTGGCGGATCGAAAAGGTGAAAGAGCAAGATTCAGAAAATTAACAGAGTTATTGGTAATTATATTTCTTTGCAAAGGAGTGCCAATTAAAAGGTCTTCAGTTTTGGAGGGATTAGCGGCAAGACGGTTAGCACAAAACCAGGAATAAACCTTGTCTAGAATGGATGAGACATGAGCCAGTTTCTGATCGGAATCATGATTAGAAAAGGAAATATATAGTTTTGTGTCGTCTGCATAGAAATGAAAATTTATGGAGGACTGAGCAAGCCGGTAGGTAAGAGGAGTGATATATAAAGAGAAGAGCAATGGACCTAACATTGAACCTTGAGGAACACCGCGTAGGAGGGGTAGTTCAGAAGAGCGATTTTGACCAATAACAACCGATTGTGTGCGACATGAGAGATATGGTGTGAAAAGGGAAAAAACAGAATCAGATATGCCAAAACAAGATTTAAGCCTATTTATTAGGATGCCATGGTCAATAGTACCGAAGGCAGCAGAGAGATCTAGAAGAACCCAGGCAGAAACCTGTTTACTACTCATGGCCAAGCTAAGATCATTATGTATAGCCTACGAAGAAGAGCGGTTTCCGTAGAATGGAGTTTTCTATAGGCAGATTGATATTGAGAGGGAGAAGGGAAAGAATCAAGATGAGTGCATAAATGGGTATAAATTACCTTTCAAGAAGTTTAGAGATGAAGTTAGGATTGGAAATAGGACGGTAACTGGAAAGATCATCTTTTGGTAGAGAAGGTTTTTTTGTAGCAAAGGAGATACAACTGCTTGCTTGAAGGAGGTCTGGAAGATACCTTCTGAGAGTGAGAGATTGATTAAATAAGTAGTAGGAGCAACTAAAACATCAATACAGGATTTCAGTAATCGTGTAGGAATAACATCACGGCAACAAGATGAGTCGGTAGAGCGAAGAATAAAATTGCGTATTTCTTCCGCTTTAGCTGGTTCAAAACTAGAAAGTAGTGGTGGTTCAGCAGGCATATTTACAGAAATGGAGTTGTCGGTGTCAATGGAGTTGGAGGGTATGGAGCTACAGAATTTGGCTATTTTGTCATCGAAAAAGTTGAGAAAAGAGGTAGCAAGAGAAGATGGTGAGGTGGTAGAGGGGAGTGACTTGGGAATGGTGCGATAAAGCAGAGAGTCAAGTGCTCCCCATAATTTCTTGGGACAATTTTGATTCTGCGACATTAGATTTTGATAGTACAAGCTTTTAGTAGAACTAATCATTTTATTTGATAATTTTCTTTGTTTCAGGTACTTAGACTTAATGAAAGAAGATGACACAATATCAGCAGAGAAGGCATCAATGTTAATAGAAGAGAGTTTTCTATAAGTTTTAAGTGTTCTGGAAGGGTGTTTATTAACAGTCACAGGCAATTTACAGAAAATCGCACTGTGATCTGATAATGAAGGATCAGAGATTCCATGATCAAGAAATGACATGTTGTTTCGAGTGATAAGAAGATCAAGAATATGACCAGAGGAGTGAGTAGGGGAAGATATATGTTGTTTGAGACCAAAGGCATCAAGTGTTGATAAAAAGGAAGACGAATAATAGTCATCAGAGTCTAGGTGGATGTTGAAATCACCCATAATTATTAAGTCAGTGGGTGATGAGGCAATGTCTTCAAGAAGCAAAGAAAAATCAGAAATAAATTTGGCCTTAGATAAAGCAGGTAGTCTGTAGACAATCAAATGCTTCATTGTACTATTATACGTATATATATATATATATATATATATATATATATATATATGTAGTATACATATACTTCTTCACCGGCTGGAGCCAGTGGCGAATTCGATAAGACACTCGACCGCGGATCAGTATGTGCAGGTTCAAATTCTTGGCTCACCCGTCACTGACATCGCTTTCGAGTGAGGAAACTGATGTTAACCTTAGCTTTAGCTTTATATATATATTGTATATATGTGTATATATATATAATATATATATATAATATATATATATATATATATATTCCCCGTTTTGTGCTTGGGTGTGGTTGGGTTACTGCAGAATAGGGCAACGGTACACAATCTGCTGCGTGTACGTAAGAGGCGACTAAGGCTGGAGCTGAGGATGTCAAGAGGGGACCCACCTCACCATGAAATATTTCCCACCAAGGAATAAATGGTAATTAATCCATCTTACTGAGGATGGCAACGGTAAACCACCTCAGAAGCCACATTTTCCCAAGCTATTGGCTACATATGGTTTGGTTAAGGCATAAACTTCATGAACGGATTAACTTGTTGAAGAAAGGAGTGTTCTCATGGAGCGAGAAAGCAGACTTTGAGTATGATTACGTAACTTGAACCGGCCAATTGGTAGGTTCAAGGTACGTATTCATATTCAGGTGCCACTGAAGAAAGATGATATTATATATATATATATATATATATATATATATATATATATATATATATATATACAGTATATATATATATCTACATATACATTTATATATATATATATAAAATTGTATATATTATATTATATATATATATATATATCTACATATACATGTATATATATATATATATATATATATATATATATATATATATATATATATATATATATATATATATATGAGGCAATGTATATATGAGGCAATAAATATATATATGAGGCAATGATGGAGGAAGCCATGGAAGACTTGGAAGAAGGAATGAAAGTAGGAGGGAATTTGTTACAAGATGTACGATTTGCAGATGACCAAGGAATGGTAGCGGACAGCGAGATTAGATTGCAGAAGATAATGGATAGGCTGAATGATACGGCCCTAAGATATGGCATGAAGATTAAAATAAAAAGGACCAAGGTTATGAGAGTGTCCAATAATAAAGGTGAAGTTAATATCACAATAAATGGTACGAAATTGGAAGAGGTAAGGATTTCAAATATTTGGGTCATACTATAACCGATGATAGGAAATGTGAGACGGAAATATGCAGTAGGATTGCACAAGCAAAAGCGGCATTTAGTAGTAGAAAAGAATTATTAACAGAAAGTCTAAAGAAAGACACAAAGATAAATATTGTAAAAACTTTGGTTTGGACCACGCTATTGTATGGATGTGAAAGATGGACCTTAAGGAAGGAAGATATTAGGAAACTGGAGGCATTGGAAATGTGTATTTGGAGAAGAATGGAGAGGATTAGCTGGACTCGAAAGGTTAGAAATAAAGAAGTCCTGGAGAGAGTTGGCACAGATAGACAGTTGATAAATGTATTAAGAAATAGGAAGAAGAGATGGATAGGACACATTCTAAGGGGGGAAGAAGGTCTATTAAAAGAGGTCATAGAAGGTAGAATGGAAGGAAAAAGAGGCAGGGGCAGGCCGAGATGAGGTATGTTAGATGATTTAAAGACCCACTCATATGTAGAAATGAAGAGGAAGGCGGAAGACAGAGAAGAGTGGAGGCGTTATATACCATGGACCTGCCAGTAGGCAGTTTACTAAGATATATATATATATACATGTATATACATATATATATATATATATATATATATATATATATATAAAGCTCGTAACTGTTGACCTACTGACCTTCCTATTCCTATCGCTGTACGGTAGAGCGAGCCAAGGCATAGCGCGGTAGTACTCTCTCCACTGGGCCTCGTCTCTATCAGAGCTGAGAAACACTATCTCCAGCTTGTTCTTCATCCTCTGATAGAACTGAACGAGGTCAGGAGTGAAGCCTCTGCACGCGGGGCACCAGTGACCAGAAAAATATAAACCTGTTGAAAATTGGAGGTATATACGTTTACATGTATATATAGATGTATATATTGACAGCACTTTCAAGAGCAGATAGTTTAATAATAATAATAATAAGCGGTTGGTAATAATAATAATAATAATAGCGGTTGGTCTTCGGCTTTGCTCTACGCTTTGTGAGCCACACAACTGTGACTGTGGAGCATCGGTCAATGCTCTGGGAACTCAGGGCCTTTCGTGCATGCGGAGCGCTGGCAGAATCGGCAGACACCAGTATCTGAATGATCTGGTATGGCGTTCTCTAGCTCGCGCAAATATTCCGGCCATAAAAGTGCCCCAGGGATTGAACTGCTCGGATGGGAAACGACCGGACGGTGTATCTCAAATTCCTCGGGCAGAAGGCAAGTGCATCAGCTGGGATGCCACTGTGATAGACACAGTCTCAGCAAGCAATCTCAGCCTTTCATGCGCTGCTGCTGTCTCAGCTGCTGAAGCCGCTGCCAATAGGAAGACACTTAAATATGCCGCAGTTTCTAGCAGCTACATCTTCCTGCCAATTGCTTTTGAGACATTGGGCCCCATCAACTCTGCCGCGTCTGACTTCTTAAACGAATTAGGCAGGAGAACCAGTGCCATTACAGGCGACCAGCGTGAAAAAGCCTTTCTATGGCAGCGCCTATCTATCGCACTCCAGCGTTTTAATGCTATGTGCATTCGTGGCAAATTGGCGAATGCGGCCTCCCAGAGCCTAGAGGAACTATTTTAAATATTTTTTATCTTTCTTTTAATTAAATAAAGTCTTTTTTATCTTATATTTTAGCCCAAGGCCTTATACAGCCCAGGGCAATTAAGAAATATAATAATAGAAATATAATAATAATATCACAGAGCAAACGATAATATCACGATAAGCGAGAGACATCTTTTCTTTGGCGAGGGCTTTCCATGACTTTGCAAAGATTTAATGCTGTCTGCTTCAACAATTCTTTTAAGCCGATTGATGACCTCGAGTTGCGGGCGGCGATTCAGCACGTATTGCTTGAATCGTTTTTATCAAACCCTAGGTTCTTTATACTGGTGTAAAAAATAATAATAATGGAATAATGGAATCGTTGAAAGGATTTATAGCGTTGCGGAAAGGTTACGGCCGCGGTGTGGTTCAGGAATGCTAGGTGGACGCTGTTAGTTCTGACGTAACCAGAAACATGGAAAATACCTCCATCAGTCTACTCAGAATTAACCTTAGACCTGCCATTTCAGCACCTATGCAGAATCTAAGCCCCATCTCATCTATGGCTTCTTCTGTTCCAACCCAAAATAAAAGCCAAATTCAAACAAGTGTCCTACCTGTACCCCCAAAAACTCAAATCAAACCTGGGGTTCAGTCCACGCAGCCTCAGCCTCAGGTGCCGACTGGTAACAAGGGGCACTGGGGCAGCACGTGAGCACGAGGGTGATCGTCAACGGGTTGAACACAACTCGTCTGAAAGAGAAGAGAAGCGTCCTACGTCCCGGCCTCTCAATACCCCCTCCTCCTCCTCCTCGAGTGCGTCCTTAGAGCCTGAGATAGATCCTCAAGAGTTTTTCTGGGCTGACCCTCAGCGAGAAAAAGGAGATACTCGAGGCTAGAATGGCCTCTGCGTCCCAGTGGTCCCTATCACCAGGGCCACAGCACCAGGGTCAAAGGCTGAACCAGATGTTGGCCTCAGGGCAGGCTGAGGCGGAGACCCAGAGCTCATCGGGTTTTACAATCAGAGCCCTAATCTAGCGGATACTCGATCCCAGAATTCTCTAGGAACAGCTATCCAGATTTCAGGGTTGTTGACTTCTAAAAGCGGTTCTCCCAACAGAGTTCTCAAAAATTCCTCATCAACGCCTGTTCAGGGGAGTCACCGTCGTGGTGGATCGATAACAGATGAAGTGAGGACGGGCGCTGCTGGAGCCGAAAGCTGTGTATTCAGGGAAATGTCACCCGCTGCTGCGATTAGCAACGTTTAACTTTCATAATAGTAATAATGATTGTAATAATATATGATGATAGGTATATAATAATAATGATAATAATAATAATAAAGGTTTAACGTCCGTTTTCCTCATGATGTCAGGGACGTCCAAAACAGCACACATCACTACAAATCAATTCACCCAGACCAATCTACAAAAGAAATGTGCTGAGGAGAAGTAAGATCCTAAACGAAAGCCAGTCCGGTGATCAAAAATGGTCATGGTAGATTGATTATGTCTATATATATATATATATATATATATATATATATATAATATATATATATATATATATATATATATATATATATATATACATGTTGTATATACATATACAAATACATATACTGACGTTAACATTAGCTTTACCAGCTTATATATAGGCCTATCGAATATACCTCGTTTATATGTATATATATATATATATATATATATATATATATATATATATATGTGCCTATATGTATATACATATTTAGGCCTCTCGAATATACCTCGTATATATAGCCTATATATATATATATATATATATATATATATAAAGCCAGCACGTTTTAATGGTATTGATTACTTAAGCACGTACCGATCACTTTTCCTGAGCTGGCCAGACTCGACACTGGTATCTGTTGATGATGTCCATTGATCACAACGGGTCCAAGAAGATCCTGCAGTGCTCTGCTCATCATGCAATAAACTAGTTAGAAGTTCTGTGATGAAATGTGTAACTTATACTTAGTACCGTCTACTGTAGATCAGTGTTAGAACTAAAGCCGAACCTGATCAAAGTGCTATTTATAGCTCTAAAAGAATGCTGAATCTAGCGAGAGATCTGCAGTTTGATCCTGTAAATCTGCCTACACGTCACACATAGATAAGAAGTACGCCTTCGAATAAAACTTCTTGAGTACTAATAAATTACTATAAGTCTACTTGACTTCCTGAATCAGTATATTAAGTAGGTTGCTTGATACAAGTATGTAGATCAATATTTTCATTTTCCGTTGTTTATCTCAACCGAAGGGAGATATAGGCCTAGAGAGACAAGCGTAGGCCTCAAGAGCGAGAGTGAGAGAGTAACAAAGAGAGAGAGAGAGAGAAAGAGAGAGCGAGAGAGTGAGAGTACAGTGTGATAAATAATTATTAAGGCCTACATGTAGGCCTATAGGCTTATATTTTCATCGTATAGCTGTAATGTATTGTATGCCTACAGCTAAATTATTAACCTTAAATGAGATATTTAGAAAACAAATTTACCACAGCTATATTATACATGTACAGTACATAGAAGCAACTTTAACTTTATAGTTTTGAAGAAATTAACGAAGTGTTGTAATTTTATTAACCAATAATTACACATCGTGTTCCTAGCATCGTTATTCGACCAGCGGGTTTGGCTTAGGCAATAGAAAATCGAATAAACCAACATCGCGAGTTCGAATCTGACTTAAAAATTTTGCATCTTTTTTTCAAAAATGTTTCACAAATTGTTCACAATTTTTGTATCCTTTAATATGTCGTTTGCTATTTAGGCCTATCTAATTTGTCTATATATGAGCTGGTCCTAGGTTTTGAGTTACAGATGAAGCCCCATCATTTATACATAATCGCAAACCTATTATTATTGTAGGCAGGGGAGTCTTTCCCCTTCCCTTTGGCCTATGACTCAAAGCGCAACTTAGTGAGGCACCATACTATAGTGCGATACCCCCCTCCAGTGGCGGATCCAGGGGGGGGGGCCCAGGGGGCCCGGGTCCCTCCTTAGCTCCGCCAAAAAAAAATTTTAAACTATATTTTCATTGTTCCTATGGCAATTTCGATGCTAAAATATGTTAGTAATGGCAGTGGTTAGGGGGGCCCGGGGGGAGGGTAAGATAGGGTATATATTCATTGCTCCTATGGCAATTTCGAAATGTAAACATGTTAGTAATGGCAGTGGTTAGGGGAGGCCCGGGGGGAGGGTAAGACAGGGAATGTAGTTCCAAAAGCTCGATTTATTCTAGGATATACCAGGAGCCCTGTATAATAGAAGGGGCTTGAAAAATGTTGACCGTTTCACTAGCTCTCAATTTTCACTTGAACCAATGCATAACCAAATTGGAGGAAAAAAGGGTATCAGTAAAAAAATGTGAACTCTGTCCCGTAGCCGTGGTGCAAACGGCCTTGGCTGGGAGGGGCTTAAGCCCCCCCACCGCTAAAATTAGGTCATTTTTGCAATTAGTAGAGATCCGCAGAGTTTCTTCAGAGGTGAAAAAATTAAACTACTTTTTCCTAAACAAATGTAGGACTTTAGGTTTTCCCCTGACTTTAGTACGGGTATGAGCGGGGAGGGGGTAAGGTACGGGATACACTCACTCTATGAGCCGAACGTATTTTTAGCCCCCCCCCCCCCTACAAAAATTTGTCTGGTTGTGTCACATGTCCCGAAGAAGGTATAAGCAAAAGAATGTTCACTCTCAAAACAATTTCGGTCCCCCCCCTTAAAAAATTCCTGGATCCGCCCCTGCCCCCCTTCCCTAAGTTTGATATTAGAGTACCCCTGCAGCATTTCGTGACGCAAACTGCGTCATCGCTTATATAGGCGACCGCGGATCAGTATGTGCAGGATTCAAATTCTGGGCTCGTCCGTCACTGACATCGCATTCGAGTGAGGAAACTGACGTTAACCTTAGCTTTACCAGCGTTTTTATAGCAAGGACGCCCCTGTTTGTAGGAACGCCTTAGGGCTACAGAACAGGGGTGGAGATTTAGATAGACGTGGGAGTAAAAACAGAAGATTTAGGGGCAGAATTAGAGAAGATCCGTTTCACACTCAAAGGCTAAACGGGCTGTCAGTTGACCCAGTTCTCGGTTAACAGCTTATAAACTAGAATTAGGCTACGACTAAAGATATTTATGACTACACGTGGGTTGTGAAATTGAGAACGTTAAGGTTAATAACTTCTCAATTAATTGTTAAGTTTTACTTTGCAATGGTTACCACTAAATTTATGATTGATATTAATATACCTGTAGGCCTATATTTTCCACTTACAATTTACATATATAGTCATGTCTCTTAAGCTCTGCAGGCCATTATAGATTTACTACTCTGTATACTATTAAAATAATTTATCAAATATTAATTCTGCACTACAATTATTTCTATTGCAATTCACAATAAAACGTTTTTTGTTTAGTATAAAGGGCATAATGTTTTTTATTGAACTACTTTAACAATGCATAACTTTGAAATGTATTCCTAATTAATTGTAGGCCTACATTGGCTTTTGTATTGTGTTGAGCAGTTAATTGGTTTTTTTTTGTAACATTGTAAGATTTTTTGGTTTGTGTCAGATTTCTTTCAAATAAACGCATATATTGCATATATTGTAGCCTATTAAATGCGCAACATGGGAGAGATGCTTCAGGCACGAGCTTATTAAATTGAAATATTGCGGCGGAATTGTAAACTTCAGTCTCTCTAGCATGTTTATTTGGTTGGGTATAATTTAACCTGGTTGGGAAAAGCAGGAGGCCAAAACGTATTGAAAATAAGTAGTAGGCCTACATGATTATTTATTGATTAGATTGATGTTTCAGTTAGAAATACAACCTCAGTGGCGGATCTAGGGGGGCCAGGGGGCCCGGGCCCCCCCTTAGGCTCGACGATAAAAATTTTAAACTATATTTTCATTGTTTCTATGGCAATTAATATGTGTCAATATGTTTGTAAGGGCAGTGGTTAGGGGGAGGGGTGGGGTACGAGAGGGAACTCAGTTCCACAGACTCAAATATGGGATTAGGGGCCCATATTTGGTATACTAGGAGTTCTGCATAATGAAAGGGGGCCCGAAAAATGTTGTTCGTTTCACTAGCTCTCAATTTTCACTTTAACTACTGTATAAGACGAAATTTTAAAAGTGTGTAAGTAAAAAAGGTGAATTCTGTCCTGGAACGGTGCAAACAAAAGGTTGGAAGGGGCGTAAGCCCTCCTCTTCTATTGCCGAAATTATGTCACTTTTGCAATTCGTTCAGATCAGCTGAGTTTCTTCAGACATGAAAAAATTAACGGACTTTTTCCAAAACAAATGTAGGATTTTAGGCATTGCAGGTTTTCCTCTCACTTTAGTACGGGTATGAGTGGGGGGGGGGGGGGGGTAAGATTCAGGGATACACTCACTCTATGAGCCGAGCGCAGTAGTGAAATTTTTTATCCCTCCCCCACAGCATTATTTCTGGTAACGTTGCGTCACATGTCCCGAAGAATGCGGAGCGTAAGCAAAAAATGTGTTCACTCTCGAAAAAACATTTCGGGCCCCCCCTTAAAAAATTCCTGGATCCGGAGAAACATAAAATGCTTTATTTTCACAGAATAAAATGCTTTATTTTCACTATTTCACAGAAAATGCTTTTACTCTGCGGCATTGAATTGTTTTAGCTTCATGTATTGGGCCCGGGTCTGTGTAAGTTTCGTCTTGGAAACCAGTCTTATTTGTTATAAGACTGATCTTGAAAACCAGTACACAGGCCTGCAGTATTATTCTTATATTGCCAGTGCTGGGAACTATATCTAAGATACAAAATACCTAGATTTAAAATATCTAGACACAATATATCAAGATAGAAAAAGCTATTTAGGCTCTAACATCTTATATCTTAGTATCTAGATATATTGTCAGATGAGTGGCTAGTACCTTTATATATATATATATATATATATATATATATATATATATATATATATATATAAGTAAAAATGCATAGTATCTTTTTGCTCATGACAGATATTACTTTCAAACGAAGTCCAGGTAAATCCTTTTACAATGTCGATGTCCGTGATATGCCTTTCTCTTCCCCGTGGTAGCAATTAATGAACATGAGATAGGCCTAGATATGTTTTTTCACGAAAATTACAATGACACTGTATACCATGCATAGAATGACGTGAAAAACTGACAAACAGACCCGAAGGCTCTGACGCATGGCCACAAAGGCTACAATTAAATAATAAATAGTTCACGGTACCAAAATTGCAATTAATCATATCCAAAATAGTGATATATATATAATTAATAGATTTGGCACATGCAATTCACTGCATACTAGTTGGAAGGTGCATATGTCCTATATTCCAGTGAATGTCCTTTATTTTCAGTATTCACCTTCACATTCGAAATTAAGGTGTTTTTCAAAATTTCAATTTTAAAATCAAATTTAAACCAACATAATGATTAGAAGTATATCATTTAAATTGCAAATAAATGCTACATTGTCCACCTCCAATCTGGAGCATTTGCACAAAAATATCTGCACAAGTGGCCGAATAATCTCCAATAGAAGTGAGACTGGTCGACATTTTCGTGCATTTTTCACTGTGATACAGACATTTCGAAGTGCACAAAATAAGTGCATATAAGCAGGCCTAGTTGTTTGCTGACTAATTAGCTTGATGATATGATATGATTGTTAATAATTGGTGACTACTAGGTCTAAAATACACGTAGGCCTAGATGCAAAAGAATAAATTTAAATCATTAGGCTCCTAACTTAATGCAGCTAGACGCTGACGTCGTGCAGGTAAGTGTCATAAAGCTACAAACTTGTAGATCGCAACATTTTCGCCGCTTGAAGTTCTAAGCCTGTATATGTAGCCTATACGGATCAGCCTACGTTTACTGATATTCACATGTCCGATCTCTACGTATTTTATTACATATCACGCTTATTAATTTATTACATTATTAATTTATTAGGTTTATTACGCTGACCAGCAATTATACTATCGCGACCTCATATGACACTTCAAGTCGATTGCGAGGTGTAAGTAATTCTCTTAATGTGTGCTATGATTAAATTACATATGATCAACTGCGTGGGCTGATCAAGCGGTTCCGTCGATCGGCAAGTTAATATACCAAGGGCGGCGATCAGTCTCGTTGGTCTAGGCTCTATAAAGCTGGTAAAGCTAAGGTTAACGTCAGTTTCCTCACTCGAAAGCGATGTAAGTGACGGGCGAGCCCTGGATTTGAACCCCGCTCATACTGATCCGTGATCGAATATCTTACCGACATCGCCTCTGGAGGACTGGACTATGAATGCCAGTGACGAAAACTGAAAGCTCGATCACATGCAGTACAGAAATCAAATGAGCGGTCTCCCACAGGGATCTGTTCTCTCTCCTACCCTATTTAACCTTTACATCAGTGACCTGCCTCCGACTCATAGGCGTAACCACGACCGGAAATCTGGGGGGGAGACACAATCATTGACGTATCCACGGGGGGGGGGAGCCTGCCCCCCTTTAGGTCCGCCGATACAAAAATTTAAACTATATATTTTCATTGATTTTATAGCTATTTCTATGTGTAAGTAAGTATGTAAGAGCAGTGGTTAAGGGGGGGACTTAGTTTCACTAGCATACACAGTGCAACTACTGGCTGGAGCCAGTGGCGATGTCGGTAAGGTACTCGACCGCGGATCAGTATGTGAAAGGTTCAAATCCTGGGCTAGCCCGTCACTGACATCGCTTTAGAGTGAGAAAACTGACGTTAACATTAGCCTTACCAGGTTTTACCTTGCAAAAATCGATCCACTGGCAGTGGCCTTGCCCTAAACGGTAGAAGCAGCGCCGTATACAAATTGCTCGAGATTTTCTAACAAATTCTGAATGATACTATGAAATTTCATATATATCTTTCAAAATTCACAATCGAAATTAGTAATGTATTAATTCTTACCAGACGCGGCTTCTTGGTCTTTAACAGAAATTTATCCATGATGCAATTATGCAGAACTTGGTTTACTGTCTATGAATTTATATTGTAACGAACTCCATAAGCTAAACCTGCACATTTGCACATTTTTCGGAGCATCTACCGATGGGTGATAAGTTGACCTCTCAAGATACAATAGGCCTATGCAGTCGCAAACTCTAGATAGGCCAATATAGTTTCATCCCGCTTAGCTCGGCTAGTTGGCACTTGGTATTCTCCCATATTTCGTCACACTCACTTAAAATCGGTCGCCCTATAGTCTCCTATATAGTATATAGTACTAAAGTATGTGACAGTATATAGGAGGCTATGGCCGAGCATACACAGTACAACTGCAGCTATGTCATTAATTAATATCATGGATGCGTATCAGTTTACCACTCGATCTACAGCACGGCTCTATAAATGCTAGTAATACGTTCACATGCAGTTATTGAGCGACTTCAAAAATACGCAAAATTTCTTACATATAGTATATATATTTGAGGCTAAATTCTGGGGGGGGGACATTTGCATGCATGTCCTCCCCAGTCTAAATTCTAGGTGGGACGTGTACCCCCTGTCCCCCCCCGGTGGTTACGCCAATGCTCCGACTACCGCGCGACAGTTCGCTTACGCGGATGACATTTGTTGAGCTGTCCAAAGTCGAACATTTGGAGAAATCGAGCGTACATTAAATAACGATCTGTTGCTGATGACTAAATAGCTACAGAAATGGCGTCTCATTCCAAGCTTCACAAAAACAGTCACAAGTGTGTTTCATCTCCATAATGCTAAAGCTAACTACAAGCTCAATGTATCTATGGATGGTATACATCTACCCTTTGATCCTCTACCGGTTTATCTTGGTGTAACGCTGGATCGTACGCTGTCGTTGAAGGAGCATTTGAATAAAACGGCAGCAAAAATAAAGTCCAGAAATAATCTGTTGCAGAAATTGGCGGGAACAACATGGGGCGCGGATGCAGTCACATTAAGAATATCAGCGATTGCTCTGTGCTATTCGGTGGCTGAATACTGCTGTCCATCATGGGAACGTTCGCCTCATACAAAACTCGTCGATGCGCGTCTAATGACTCCATGCGCATAGTTTCTGAGACAATCAAATCGACTCCAACGCCGTGGCTCCCAGTTCTTTGTAACATACTGCCCCCTCATGTCCGTCGTAAGGAGATAACACACAAGCAACTGCAGAGGGTCCGTGAAAATCATGCCCTCCCTTTATCACTGGACTTGTCTAATCCTCCTCCGAAGAGACTCAAATCTCGATATCCTGTTTGGGAGATACTGCAGCAATGTGATCCCTTGGCGTCTCTGTCCCAGTGGAGATTAGAGTGGTCAATCGCTGATGTTAGAAACCACCATCTGGTTCAGGATCCGTCTCAAGCGCTACCAGGAATGAATCTCTGCAGAAGAAGTTGGTGCCATTTGATTCGTTTCCGTACGGGTCATGGTAGATGCAGAGAAAGTGAGTTTCGCTGGGGTATTTGTGATTCACCGCTTTGCGACTGCGGCCAATCGCAAAACATGAAACATATCGTTGAGGAGTGCCTTCTAACCTGCCTACCGGGTGGACTGTCTACGCTAAATTGCCTAACAAGTGAAGCAACTATCTGGATTAACGCATACGCTAAATAAAAGTACAGAAATGAGATCTATTTTCTTTGTTTGCAACATTCTGGTGTATTCTGATATCTGACTTTGATTTGAAAGATTTACCAAAATCACTGCACCAATAGGATCTCAGTTGCTAGTTTAGGCCTACAGCGTTCCAATGTACCTTGAGGTGACTAGGTTGAACTCTAGTATTCACATCGAGCACAACTGAAGCGTTGTATTCCATCATGATAATGTCTCTGATGAATTGTACTGGCAGTATCTATTACTATTGTATGATTAAGCAGTATCCATGAGATGTATTGCTATTGATAATCAGATCTCGTATGTATATAATACAAGGCTCTCTGAGATCAATTAGGCCTATATCCATTGATGTTCCAGAAAAACTTCATCATTTTTAAAATCCTATGTCTAATGTCTATAAGTATATTATTCCTGGAACCAAATACCTCCTGATATCTGCAATTCCAGGTCTCTGAATTCATTAAATGTTATAAATGTAAATTGTTTGATGGTTGGTAAATTTCTATACCTCCGTTTTTCTTTGTACACATGTTTAGCTAGAATTTTTATTTTGCAAGCTGCAACTTATTCCGATTATGTTGTAATTTCTTTTTTTCGGTTTGTTACTTAATTATGCGACAAGCGTAGGCTATATTTCAGTTAAAGTTTGAATTTTACATGAAATAGATAGTTATTGACGGTGGTCAGCTCGATAATTGTATGTCGTCTTCTCTGACGGTTGTTATTATAATTTCTTTACAAACTATTTGATACCCTGTATTTCTAAGAATTTTTTATTTCTTTCAAAATGTTCATTTCTATTTGCATTTATATTTGTATATGGTGTGATTGATGTCAGTGCATTTGTTATCGAGTTCATGCTAAAATAAACATCTCGGTCTTTCTCTCTCTCTCTCTCTCTCTCTCTCTCTATGCCGAGAAAGACTACCCTTCCGTGATAAGCACACTGATCACATGAGAAAGGTTATTTTCCACAAATGAACTCTTAGGTTCTGAAATGTTGGCAAATACTTGCAGAAGAGTATTCAAAAGACTTTCCTTGATTGTGAACAGAGCGTATTTGAGATGTTAGATTACCCTTCTGTGAGCAGCAATATTTATACTGTGGACACTCGTGAGGCTTCTCCTCTAAATGAACAACAGAGATGAGTTTATTTACATTTTCACTGTACTTGGAATTGCAATCACACAGTCACACTCATAGCCTACTTCTTATCTATGTGCACCTACTTTATATGCTGATTTAGATCTGATTTAACTTAATGCTGAACGATTTATCACTCACAGTACAACAATGCCGTTTGTTGTCCTCATATTTGAGCTTGACCTGCCGCTTCAAGCAACTTTTGTAGAGGAATGTGTTATCACCCTGATTGTAATTTACAGAGTTGCAGGAAGAAGATATATTTAAATATATTAAAATAGACAAAAAGATTCCATTAGTACTATAAGAATTGCTGACATTTGTTTGCTGCTGCTGGTGGGGAGGGATGTAGTTGGTTTATATGCTGGCGGTAGGTTTATTTGCTAAGCAATGACTTCATAGTGCTGAGATATGAAAGCTTATTAATGACTGAGAGGAAATGACAATGACAAAATGACAAATGCCTGGCCTCGCAAGCTTAGACAGCGTCCTCCGGTGTATAATTTAGTGCAGATTAGAGTCGCAAGCGATATATAGGTTTTCAATAGTACTCAAAAGTATTGATCACCTTAAATAATATCCATATTAGAATTCAATCATCTTACATCCGCAGAATCGCATTATGTCAGAATTTCAACTTCACAGCAGTACTGAACGACATATAAATGAAAATTTGCAAACTGCATCAGTTTAGACAGTAACATTACACAGGCTTTACATCTACAATGGAGAGCTCGATGTCTGTCCGTTTCTGTAACAGTAAAGAAACAACAACAGACTCGATTTTGACCACACGGCTCAACTCTGATGCTAATAATAATAATAAAATAATTTTCTGCACGTATTGCACGAATCGTTTTTATCAAGCATCGGGTTCTTTACACTCGGCGTATAAAAAATAATAAAATGAATAATAATAATAATACTAATAGAAATATCAAGTACATTTATATACGCACTGCTTTATGCAGCATGCCACAGTAGCGCTACAAAATCAAAGTAACTGCCATATCTTTAACTTAAGTGAAAAATGCCAAACTCGATGTCTATTGTAAGTCGATTGTTAGAATTATGTTATAAGCCACTTTTACCGATGATCTCAAAGAGATAAGACAGGACTATAGAATTTTGTGATCTGACATTGCCAGTATTGTTTAGTTAAAGAAACCTAACCCTAAAGCTAACTAAACTGTCTCTCTCTCTCTACTTATCTTTCTACCTATCTCACTTTCGGAGCTACTTACATAAAGACCAAGTAATTAAATGTCTTCAAGTCAAATTTATTATTATAAATTGAAAATAAGTATTCAGGTAATCCGAAGCAAAATCTCATATCTGAATAAAGAATAAAGTCTCCGATGTCCCTTCTTAATCTTTAATACCATCCAGTTACGGCGAATTTTACAGCACATCGATATAAGTTGACGATTACTAGTAACAGTTTAGTTAGCAAAAGTAGGACTTCACTAGTTAGCCATTACAGTTCACGAATATAAGATGATCACTTTTTGCCAATTTTGTTTATTTCATTATTAACGTGAATAAGGTCGTTCCTTACGATGCACAGATCATGTGTCTCAGAAGGTAGGAATTAGCTTAAAATCTCCTGCTACACTCTGTACACGAGTAGGATTTCATTCTCTATGTACAGCATTAACGTGTGATTTGAGATGTGAAGCTCTACTGAAAGCTTTACTACACTGAATACATGAATGAGCTTTAAGTCTCCTATGAACAACATTCTGATGTGTCCTAAGATTACAGTCTGAACTGAAATATTTACCACACTCTGTACAAGTGTGAGGACTCTGTTGATAGTGTACAATCATCCAATGTGTCTTGAGTTGACTCTTTGTTGAACTCTTGTATAGACATTGAGCACAGCCAAAGGGTTTTATTCCATCGTGGACACATCTCTTGTGATGTGTAAGATTACTCTTCAATGCACACTTATAATCACACTGATCACACGTGTAAGGCTTTTCTCCACAATGAACTGATCTCCAATGACGTTCTCGAACTTGACGTGTTGAGAATTTCTTATCACAAGAAGAGCATTTAAAAGACTTTTCTTGATTGTGAACAAAACGTATGTGAGATGTTAGATTACTTTTCTGAGAACAGCAATAGTCACACTGTGGACACTCGTGAGGTTTCTCGTCTAAATGAACAGCAGAGATGTGATCATTTAGACAACGCCTGTAATTGGAACTATAATCACACTTGCCACACTTATATTTCTTATCTCCATGCACATATTTGATATGCTTAGTGAGAGCTGATTTAACACTGTATGATTTATCACACAGAGTACAACAATGCTGTCTGTTGTTCTTATGCTTGCGCTGTATGTGCAGCTTCAAGATGTCTTTCCTGCTGAATGCTTTATCACACAGAGTACAATGAAACTGACTGTCACTCAAGTTTTTACACTGTGTACTTGGCTTCACTCGATCTGTTTCACTGAAAGTTACCTCACACTGAGAACATTTGTCACGTCGTGCAGGATCTGATTCACTTGATGATCTTCCACTGGAATCTGTCACACCTGAGATACCAAATTAAAGCAAAGTACCAGTAAACGATTAAAAGATTTGATGGAGTCAATACATCAAGTTGTAGCTGAACTCGCTGTAGTGTTCTTTCAGCAAACAAACAGATTAGAGTTACTCTGAGAACATGATCACCAGCAAGAATTGTAAACTACTCCAATGTTAATTCAGATCAGTGTTCACTAAGCTAAACTTCTGCCGTAATCATTCCTTTTCGTCTTTTAGCGGATTTGACGTCAAGTTCAGAAGCCGAAATGGCTTCTCTTAAAGACGTCAGGGGCACACTACTAAAACGTTATACCCAAAAAACTTTTAATTGTGTAATCTTCAAGTCCGAGGCAATTTGGTTAGGAGTTTTAAGCTCGCTTAGGGCAGTCAAGCACGAAAAGCTTAAAAATGAGTTGGCTCTGGCGCCTACGTCGTATTTTTCTGGTAATTTGACCTGACGGCAGCAAATTTTTGCGTCACAAAATAGCTATAACGACGTCTATAACCCAAAATTCAATTTTGTTGCAAAATAATAATAACTTAAGCCTCACTTTCAAACTGGCAAATTTTCTACATTACAAACGATATAATTTGAAGGTAGAAAATTAAGTATTGTATAAAAACACCTCTACATTGCTAGGAGATTATTTTTTATGCACATAAATTAAAATAGCATTATCTTCATAGTCCCGAAAATGTCTCACTCAGATATAATTAATCTCTGTAGCTCCATGAAAACATATCGTACACCTAAACTCTAAGGTAAAATCGGTCATTCACGTCAACACTGAGCAATTTTTGGACACTATCGTTTACCGTGAATATGAGTAACATAGCAATTTCTTTTACTACTTTTACGAGGAAGTAGTTGTATGCACTGTGCCAAAACAAATATAATGCTTTAGATGTAATTTTCAATATAACTTAATCACTGACTCGCTTGATATTATAAAAAACAAATATACTTTATACAGTAGAATTATACAATTATGTAATTATATTCCCTATTGAATCCATGAAGATCACTATAATAGGCGAGTCAATTATAACATGGAACTGCTTTCTTTTCCGAGAATATGGAACTCACTGACACAAGATCAGCGATATTGTAACCGTATCAGTACTTTCATGGGTTAGCTAACAACACATTTCTTTCTGCCATAGTCCTAAATTTTGACCCTCTTGGATCTTGGACTTGCACTGCTTTGATCTCGCTTTCTTTTGTGGTCTTTGTTTACTCAGCCGTCATCGCGTGGTGTTTTGGCGTCGGTATGTGTAGAGTCTGCAAGAGACGTTTCCGACAATGCCCTATAGCGAGGAACCAGAAGTTAATTTCTTATAATTGATTGAAAATGAGTTTAATGTCAATACCCAGGAAACATAATTCTTTCAGCATTATTTAAACTTATAACAAACATAAACATCCGTTAACATCAAATGGCCATATACTGTAAATAGTAATTTTTACCAGTTAAAATATGATAGAAACCTGATCTCAGAGTGGATGTAACATCTAAACGTCTCAGTACGACTGAACATTTGCGTAGCTCTGGTATCAAATGATTGATTTTTGTTGAGTCCCTGGATGATTCTGCACAAGTTTCAAATATTCAAAGTACATAATGAACAGGTTTGGGCTTGGCCTTCACGTAACCGTAATGTTTATCTCCTAGGAGACCGGCTATTAGGGTGATGACAAAATTTTTTAAAAATGAAACCACTTGCATTCGAGGAAACTTTATGAGTAATTTAAGAATATAAGTTTTATTTTTGATTTTTTTGTAAAAAAGTTCCCCCCCTCCTGCGAAGAAAAAATTTGAAAAAAACGTTTTTCCCAAAAAGGACATTATGTTTTTTTCTGTATTCAAAATAGTAATAGTAATAAGTAAGCACCTTCTATTAACAAATAAGATGCAGAACAGTTAGTATTCTGCAAAAAATGTACAAGACATGTTTTACAATTATTTTTTCCTATGAACTTTAGATACAAAAAAATCATTTTTTTCGATTTTGCATGCAGTTCCTCCTTCAGTTTTACAGCAGGTTCAGCACTTTGGTTTGATGTGAGAATGTCAATTAATGACTCCTCGACTGACCCATTTGTCTCTAAACACTTAATTGCCTTCTTGCACTTTATCTTTGTGAGTCAGGTAAACAGTTCATTGAAGGACGCTTCATTGTAGATTAAAGGTGAATGGAACCAAGCATTTGCCTATTCGTAGCAGATAAGTCGCATGCTGGAGCGAGAATGCAACGCCACTCTGGTATAAGATATAATTGAAATCATTTCGCCATCCAGGGTTCTCGTCTGTGTTAACATCATTGGTCGCAACGAGGTGGTAATCAGCCTGAAGAGAATCATAGTTTTCCGTTAATTTGTCAATGAAGGAATAGTTCTGTTCTGGTTTGCTCGTTGGCTCTTGAATAAGAAAATCCATGACATGCTTCAGAAGGAGGTCGAGTATATGATGCTGAAAGCCAATATACTGTGGCTTGCTCAGGACATCATCTTTTATAAAATAAATAAGTTTTATTTTAAAATAATGAATTATAGTGTGACATAATTAGATGTTTATGTCACTAATATGTTTACTTTGGGCCACAGTCTGCATTTATTATCTTGTATCTGATAATTCAATGCAATAAGACAATATAAGGTAAATCCATCGCTTGTGCTTCACTCACTCATATATATCGTCCTAAATCAATATATGCAAACTTTAATAAAATTGTTACAAACAACTGCAAAAGGGATTAGGTTTGATGCTGAAATAAACACATCTCTCTCTCTCTCTCAAATATATATATATATATATATATATATATATATATATATATATATATATATATATATATGCATGTATGCATACATATATATATATATATATATATATATATATATACTTATAGATTTTTAAATATATATATATACATGTATATATATAAATATATACATATACATATATATATATACATTGTATATATATATATATATATATATATATATATATATATATATATATATATATATATATATATATAAATAAATATATATAGAATTTATATATAATAATTTATATATATATATATATATTTTAATTTTTTATTTTATATATTTATTTATATTTCACACTATTGTATGAATATGAAACATGGACCTTTAAGGAGGAAGATATTAGCAGGAAACTAGAAGCATAGAAAATGTGGATATGGAGAAGAATGGAAAACATTAGCTGGACTCGCTGGACTCAAAAGGTTACAAATGAAGAAGTTCTGGACATAGTTGCTACAGTTAGACAGTTGATATATCATTAAGAAATAGAAAAAAGAGTTGGATAATACAGCCTAATATAATTTTCCAATTTAAAATGAACATATTAATATTAATATTTTAATATTAATATTTTCAATATTATTACTACAATTTTCCAATTGTACTAATAATATTATTGGCTTGGTAACAATTAACCTTCATTTTTAATCTGTAGACGGCTGGCACATCCAGGTGATAAATTGCTCTTCTCCATTGATGTATGTGCATTCAAATCTTCACTCACAGACATTTGATGTTTTAGGCTCAAAATTGACATCTACAACAGTCATCAATGTTAACTGTATATAATAATCCTGTAATATTGTACTACGAGGGAACAAAATACATTAAAATTAACAGTTGAACATTTGAAGCGAAAAGGAATTTTTGTTTAGCATGAAATTTCACATTACGTTAAGATCGTTTGCATTAACCAATAAACATAATAAATTAGTAATTACAGTTAAACACACATTATGATCATACAGGATGATATCTGTCACTTTCAATATCACATGTTTAATTAGGCAGTTAATCAATTCTATCATTCGCGCTACTAGCCCAGTGAATTTATGAGAGCACTCTCTGATAGGCTCTACTTGGAATTACCCTTCCTGACCTCAGGAACTGTCATCTTAAATATCATGACGCTACCTAAGCACTTACGCACTGAGCAGCTAAGATTTCTGACAATAAAAGTGAAAGTAAAACAGGTTTAGAGTGAAATTTCACATTATTTTTATATCATTATCGCTTTTAGGGTTTGGGGTAGGGGTAGGGTTAGGGCTAAATAATTAGCTTAAATATAAGGGTCTGGGTATGAGGTTTGGCAGAGTCTAAATCATTGGAAAATATCTTATTGAAGTGAAAGTTAACTTGGCATGAGGAAAACGAAGATAGTCAGGAAAAGGCCCAGAGTTGGGTCGCTGGATGAGTTGAAAAGATTACCGGGAATGGAGCTTCCTGCTATCAAAGATCAACCACTTGAAAAGTGGAGGAGTTTTGCCAATGTGGAAAGACAAAGGTCACCAGACATCTAGTATAACCCTGTTAGCACCAGGCAGGCAACAGCAATAATATTTGAGAGAGAAATCTTTAAATTTTTTTAATAATAATGAGAAATTAAATCTATTTTCCACACTACAGTGTTGAAACAATACGCTCACTTAATTTCTTATGATTATTAGCAAATTTATTAAAATTGATTTAAAATATTTTACAAATTTTATTCCAAAATGAGTTACTTTTGATATTCAAAGAAAGTCAAAATAAATATCTAACATCTAGTGTTAAAGATTTGACAAGAATTTAACAGAAAATAAGTCTCACAAATACTTCATGCTAGGATTGATTATGTGTTTATTTTAATATGAAAATAATTAGTAAATATCAAGAAACCTTCTCATACAATAGGCCTAAATACTTCTGGAAGATTGAGAATTAATTGAAATTTAAATTTTCTATAAATATGTATTTATTTGGTACATTTAATAGTATTAGTAATGAAGGTTCTAAAATTAAGTTAAAATGCACTAAAAGTCTTAAAGTCACCGATACCGTTTTCCACAGATGAAACTGACGCTAACATCGGCTTTACGGATTTTCAAGTACTAAAATAATCATAGATAATATAATTACTATAGGCCCTATTATTATATAATAATTATTTTATTATATAATAATATAATAATTCCTGTGGAGTGTTCGGATTACAGAACAATCAGTTTAATACTTCATGCATCGAAGATCTTATTAAAGATAGTAAATAATTGCATTCAGTCGAAACCAGAGATGATACTGAGCAAGACACAATTTGGTTTTAGGAAAGGATGCAGCACAAGAGAAGTAATACGGGTAATGCGGGTTCTTTGTGAAAGAAGCTTAGAATATGGAAATGACGTTTTTGTATGCTTTGTAGACTTCGAGAAGGCCTTTGACAGGGTTGATTGGATAAAGATGATGAATATCTTGAAAAGAATAGGAATTGACTGGAGAGACAGAAGACTAATTTTGAACTTGTACATGAATCAAAGAGCAGTAATCAAAATCCAACAAGAATACTCAGAAGAAGGCAAAATAGGACGTGGAGTAAGACAAGGTTGTAGCATTTCGCCGCTGCTGTTTAACATTTACGCTGAGGCAATGATGGAGGAAGCCATGGAAGAAGGAATAAAAGTAGGAGGGAAATTGTTACAAGATGTACGATTTCCAGATGACCAAGGAATGGTAGCGGGTAGCGAGATTGGACTGCAGAAGATATTGGATAGGCTGAATGATATGGCATTGAGATATGGCATCCAGATTAATTTAAATAAGACCAAGGTTATGAGAGTGTCCAATAATAAAGGTGAAGTCAATATCACAATAAATGGTACGAAATTAGAAAAGGTAAGGAGTTTCCAATATTTGGGTCATACTATAACCGATGACGGGAAATGAGAGACTGAAATATGCAGTAGGATTGCACAAGCAAAAGCGGCCTTTGATAATAGAAATGAACTATTAACATAAAGTCTGAAGAAAGATACAAAGATAAAGATAGTGAAAATTTTGGTTTGGACCACGCTATTGTATGGTTGTGTAACATGGACCTTAAGGAAGGAAGATATTAGGAAACTGGAGGCATTGGAAATGTGGATTTGGAGAAGAATGGAGAGGATTAGTTGGACTCAAAAGGCTACAAATGTGGAAGTTCTAGAGAGAGAGTTGGCACATATAGACAGTTGATAAATGTATTAAGAAATAGGAAGAAGAGTTGGATAGGACACATTCTAAGGAGGGAAGGTCTATTAGAAGAGGTCTTAGAAGGTAGAATGGAAGGGAAAAGAGGCAGGGGCAGGCCGAGATTAGGTATGTTAGATGATTTAAAGACCCACTCATATGTGGAAATGAAGAGGAAGGCGGAAAACAGAGAAGAGTGGAGGCGCTATATACCATGGACCTGCCAGTAGGCAGTGCACTAAGAGACAGAGAGAGATAATAATATATCAATTGACAGATAGAGTCGGGATATTTTAAACGAAGATTAGAGAGATTTTAAGTGAATTTATTTTTACCGAAGTGATTTTAGCTGTCGTGGGCTCAATTCAAACCCATCTGTTCAGAAAATAGTACCTCGGCTATTCAGAGGATCAGCATATCGGCAACAACAACAAGAATTAGAATGTCTTGTAGTCGTTGACAATATTGAACACGAAATACTACGGATACAAAGCAAGTCAATGAGTAAAAAAGAAAAAAGGTTCAAACTGCTCTAACTGGAAAAGTCCAGACAACAAGTTCACTAAAATGTATAATATAATTAAATCCACTATAAATTAAATAGTCTAATCAACCGACTAAAGAGAGTAGTATGTGCTTTTAGAAATTGATAGGCATCATCCTGTATAATTACATCACAATAATATACAATATAGCCTTATAGCCGATCTTATAAAGCGAAGATATCTTTCACTCAGAACGATATCGTCGCGAAAATCGCTTTTGTATATTATGAACGAAATGTCGCTCGGTATCTGAGCTGATTTCAGCTACTTAAGACGGGAACGATATCTGCTCGAGCTCGGGCGGTTAATGTCTCCGGTAGATTAAAACAAAGTCGTCGCAAGGCGGCTGCCATTCAATCGGCACAGGTGGCTCCAGCCAATAGGAGAGCGCGAAATCCGCGCAAACGTTTAGAATTCTTGGAAAAATGACATAACAGGCTCAAGATAAAGTTGAGAATAGAAGTTTCATAATAAGCAAAAAGCAGATTTGTAGTTATCTCGCGGATAAAGTCAAATGGTAGAGATTGATATCGGTGAGAATATCTTCCCGTTTATAAGATCGGGTATAAGTCTAGCTCTAATGACCAGTGTATGTTGAATAATGAAATTTTAAATCATTTAGAAATAATTCAATTTAATATTTGCAAACAATGAACATACACCAGTTCTTTACTAATTTACCTCGCAGCTTGCCTTATTTTTAATGGCGACAACAACAGCAACAACCGAAGCCGATCATTTGAAGCTACGTAGTACGAACCATACTAATAATGAATCTTTAGATGACAGAACCTGAGGTGAATTGAACACTCATTGGTTTGATTCCCAGCCGCGCTGATCTGAGAGATATTGGACATTAACAGGACTGGTTACATGAAAATGGACCACATTATTAACGGCACATGATATAGACTATGTGGAGTTAAGTGATATAGGCCTATATCAACTTGGTTGATCCATTCGTTGCAATAAGTATTATTATTATTGCATGTATTGTTATTCTTTTGGTAGCCTCGATGTATTCTTAATTTAAAGATTTATTCTCCTATTATTTTTTCCTATTTCTAATCAAATTCTACTCCAATTCATTTAGTAGCAGTTCGATCCTAGCGACATCCACTTTAAGGAAACGATAATTTATCCAAATTTTACCTAAAAATTTTGTTCTGCCATGATTTACTCAAATGAACATTAAATTTTTTAAATTATCAAGAAGCATTTCTAAAATGAAACGTACCCAATCCTTACTGTAGCTTGCGTGCGAGGTTTCAGTGAAATGAACCTGACTCATACATAAGTTATAAATAGGCTGCTACTGTCAGGCTATCAGCTTACTACTTATAATAAGTGTCAATGAGCCTCTGCTCATTCATTTCAATCCAAGAAGATACTTGATATCATTGTTAAAAGGAGTCATCATTCAGCAGATGGCAAGCCATATGAGCACAATCTGGAAATCCTCTGCAATTTTATTTATTTTATTTATTATTTTTGAGTAATGGATTGCACGAGTTATTTTCAACAATTTCTATAGAAAGGGTCATTTCTTGCATACATATAATACAATTCTTAGCCTATAAGAAGTTACTTGTTTGTGCTTTGCTTCACCATGTTATTTATAACTGTACATGTATATTGAGTAGACAGAACTACAAACTATTGACATGTAAATTGATGTAATTATAGTCTACATGTAATTCACTTGCAATTAGACAGTCTGACAGTGCCTAAGTAATTAATTATAATTTCTAATAAAATAATTAATTTCTTCTGAAATGCAATTGCTCCATGTCTTATGTGAGTGATGTTACAACACTTTTTAAATATGGAGACTGACAGCAAGCTTTGCTTTTACTAGTTAATCACTTCGTTGTAAAATACTGTGTCTTTACATATGATATTACAATGGTATGGTATTATATGGTGAGGTCTACCTTGTTATTGTACAGCTACTGATGAGCTGAACCGGTACAGCACGTCACTCTCTCCACGTCACTGATATGCTATTTGATAAGGAAATTGACGTTAAACTTGGCCTTAGCTTTTTTAGCTTTACATATATATTATAATTACCATACTCAGCACACGTATAAGTATTTACTTTTCCACAGTAAGAAGTATACGTATTTGCGTTGCGTTTGTAAGCAGTGGCGATGTCGGTAAGATGCCCGAACGCGGATCAGTATGTGTGGGTTCAAATCCTGGTTTGTCCATCACTGATCGCCTTGGAGAGATGATTTGGCGCTCCAATAGCAGACGGCGCGGATTTAAGATTAACCTCAAACACCCTGGGGATTACTTACAGGGTGACCACTCTCCAGACCACAACCCACAACAAATTCCCTGACTTTTCCAGTATGCCTCGACATTTCGATACCATAGCATCGATTTCCAGGTTGGTAAACAGTGTCAGAAATGATTTCTAAACAATATGCACTTTGCTATTTCATTTTACACTGATAGATCTACAGTGTATAAAATGAGGCAAGTATCAGCATACATGAGATTGTATGGTAACACCATTTTCTTTGTGATAAGCACTCAAGTCTTGCAAATACTTCGTATATATTTATAAAAGTTTTGCCTATAACTTATTTAAACCATCCAATAAATAATTAATTAAATAGGCTAACCAATTAGATTATGAAACAGAGTCGATTTAACCATGAGTTAAATCGCAGGGGTCGTACTTTGGAAGACAGATAGTCCCTGGAAGTGAGAAGATATCTAGCTTAATCACCTATGACCTAGTTCTTATTTACTCAATGTTGTTTACTTTAAGCTACTCGGTTGGCCCATGCGAGAGGTAACTCTAATTGATAAATTACTAACCCTATCCCTATTGTATTGGAATAATAACTCAACTGTTGATAACAGCTGTTTACTTGTTGAGTGACTGATTGATTCTCGCGACTAGTGTCGATAGCGATGTCGGTAGAGCACTCGGTTTCAGATCAGCATCCGCGGAGTTCGAATCCCATGCTCAGCCGTTATTGATAATAGATCCCACGTGAAGAAACTGTCGCTAACACTAGTTATATCTTTATACTGTTTCTAAAATATGCAGGATGCTTTATTTAACAATTGAACAATCCGTACATATGAATCATTTAGAACAACTAAGGCTAAACAAACCACACTGTTTAAATATATAATATTAAGCATAGACACGGTTAAAATGCTACTATAATTAAACAGTAAACCGAAACCAACGAAACTGGCTTAGTAATGACTTGCTTCCCTTTAGTTAAAGAAGTATTAGCTAAGCTTTACAATACCCGGTCGTAGTGGATTCCCACCTCGGACTATAGCTGGGCCAACTGGACGGAGTCTGGACTAACTAATTTCCGACTTTTACTTAACTAACTTTTCCGGGCTTTAATCCAGCTCTTTATATAGTAAGCTAATCGCATTCATAAGATTAATCATTACTATAAGCTCATTAACCAAATCATGTAGTGAAGTCCCATTATGACATAATAAATATCAGTAATATTTCACAAACTTGGCTATAATTCATAACTAAAGTTCGTTACATAAACTCGGCCATAAAACAGAAATTACTTCTTAAGATTAATTGGTAAGCAAACTCGGTTGCTACAAGATTAATGAAGACTTATGCCGAACTGATTTCACAGCTCTCTTATATTAATATATCAACATATCAGTAATATTTCTTCATACTTGAGATATTAGAGTTCTGCTTCATGATAAATGATTAACTATAAATCTTTCCTTATGATAGATGATTAACTATAAATCTTTCCTTATGATAGATGATTAACTATAAATCTTTCCTTATGATAAACGATTACATCATAAACCGGCCTAGTGATTGACAGGTTCAGCTTTGAGAATACCAGTTTTGTTACATCAGTTCTTGTAGAGAATTATTAGTAGTAATCTGTCTTAGTCGTGACTGCCGGATGTATAGATTGCCTGTCTTATATATTAATTGCCACTTCCTATGCCAGGAAACTTATGAATGACAATGGCCTTGAGTACAAACCTACATTTGTCCATCAAAGTCATTTGGTAGACCATACACTACACGGTCGCTCTCCTCTCTATGTTTTCAATATATTGACTAAATAAACAGTCATATAATTAAAACATGTGATGCAAAAATTGAAATATCTTAACAGTAATGTTTGTACAAAATTATGCATCAATTCAAATTACAAGTACACAATAATCCGGTAACTTAATGTTAGAAAAGTAAACAAATTATTGCAAAGTCAGAGAAATTCATCATTATTAGTTTCGTGGAAAACTTTTCTGACACAAACTTCTATCTTTCAATGAACTATCCACAATTCAGATACAAAGCAATAGTAGTGGAACAAAACTATAAACTTACAAATCCTGATTTACTGTAATACCAGATAAAGTAATAGCCAAGTGAAAGTGAAACCACATTAGCCGTTTGATGTCCGGGCCGTTTTTGAAAATCGAACACTTCTGTGACTGCAACTGCCGAAATAATTCCAAATACAAGCTGAGCAAATAACAACAAAAATAGGCCTACTAAGCTAACTATAAATATATAAATACAGATTCTAACAGTAAAACACTTCTTCTAGTACTAAAACGGTAAGCTACTACAAAAGATAATCACATCAGTACCATGGCATATATATATATATATATATATATATATATATATATATATATATATATATATATATATATACTCTTAATATATAAAAGTAAAACTTAATATTATATTACTTAATATAAAAGTTCAATATCAGACTATATGACTTCAAGTCACTCAATTCGTATATGATAATGAAACGCTTTAGTTCATTGCATTAACCATAAAAAAATTCGTTGAGCTATAGTAAGGCACTGTTTATAGCTATACGGTAATAAATGATAAAGAAGCGACTGAGTGAAATGAAAAACGAAACCATAAACTAGTATATAACCAGGTAAGCTTACAGAATAATGTCCATGAGTGTTACTAAGAGCTCCGTAAGACTTCCCGTTCTCGATTGACATAAGAACTTTATCATTGAATAACACAAAAAATATTAGTAATAGATCACTCAAGCTAAAAGCAAAAATATGTATTATCCGATGTAACTGACAAAAGAAAAGTAGTGAAGCAGAATAACAAGAATAAATCAAAGATTTTAGTTTCAGCCAGTCCAAAGAAAATATGCTTAACAATTTATTACAGTCCACCGTTATCCGCTCGTAGTCAGACAGTGTTGAGGCAACATTGGCCTTGCAATCAGTGAAACTGTTATTTGGCAGGAAACATTTTTCTGAGTTTCTAAACAAAACCAGTTATGCAACTGACCTAAATAACGTTGTGCCGTATTATGTACTAGATGCCTACAGTGTTTGCTTTCAACCGCAGATCGTTAGACAAAAAAGTTTCGACTCACCATTTACAAGACAAATACGAATTGCCTGGCTCTAGAAAATATGTGTAAAATAAAACTAGACAATATTAAACTAAGCCATTAAGCAAACTAAAGGATCGTTGCAAAATAACAACTAAGATTAAACACTGACTCCTATACTGAAATACTGTCGAATACTGTTACTTAAATTAAATGCTGTTGCAGTAAAACAAGAATAAACCGGTTCCTACATTCCTATTCAAGCTCCAGCACTTAACCACCGTCTTCACGTTGACTACAACCATATATGTTTATATTACTGTAATATATACAATTTTATAGGAAACCATAAATAACAATTAACTTTATTCTTATGTGTCACACTTGTTAATATTAAAATTGACTAGACTAAGTGTCTGTTTATTTCGAAAATTGTTAATAATTTAACGTAGATGTCATAAAGTACTTATCATGAGGATCAAGGTGATGTGATACAATGAATGCTTTTGTTACCAGCACGTCCAATAAGTTTCATTTAGTAATTTGGGTAGATTGCAATCTTGAGTGTTTCCTGACCATTCTCTGAGTGAATCCGGACATGTCTCTGCCATTCCTCAGTAGGTGTCTGGATTTTTTGTGTGATCCGTTATATCATCTGAAGGTTGAATTGCTGAGGCTGTTGTAGATGGTGTAGTTGAAATTCTCAAATCATACCAATCTTGGTGTTTATTCGACAAAGGGATTCTGTCCTCGTGACAAGATTCCGGGTGCATTCTATTGTAAAGACTTTGATGAAAGTTACAGAAAAATATATGAGTACACTCGCAACAGTAGAGAGCCATGTTATAAAGCTCGTGATCAGTTGGCAATTTCGATACAGGATCCTGATCATGCCGTGCAGATACAGGAACCAAAGTAATCATAGTCGAGTGATTCTCAACATAGTATGGTATGACCACGTCGTTAGCTCTCTCCTCCTCTGCACTCTCATTGCCGGCCTCATTGTCGACCAGGTCGTCCATCTCAAGCGGTGCCGCAGGTGAGGCGTCAGATCCCCTATCGTCAGCGTCATTCTCTCTGTCGAAAGCGCTCCTCCATAGACCGATGTGATGTTCCCTGTTATAATTCTCATGGTATCTTTCCAAATAATTTAAACGTTCCACTACTGCATCATAAAACCATCCAGTAGACAGTATTCAGCTCATATTTTAATTATTTGTACCAAAATTTCTAGTAATTTATTATTATTATTTTCTTTTATCTTCTGCAATTAAGAAAACATGCAGTTAATGACGAGTTTGTTAGTACTATCTGATGATTAATATAACAATGGTTTTAGCATTCTCCATTCCTTCAGAAGTAGAGGGTCCATCATATAAAACCCTTGCTCAGCCTTTGTCGCATACGTTTGGGCTATCCCATAGTGCCCTCCTCTCATGAAGAATTCCTGAAAGTCTCCAAGTATCCTAATAGCCAGTCTGAGTAAAGTTACCAAATTCCCACGACAATTAATTAACTGGATTTCGGTTTCCAAAGTTTTTTCCAGGTCGTCAAGAATTGGTTTATAGTTCTGTTTGTTGCCATATATGATTGTAGGCCAGATATAGCGAGTGATCTGAACAATCATATCGGATGCCAAATTTTCTTTTCTGGCCCTATAAAAACGATATTTGTTAACGGAGCCTCAGGGAAAAACACAACCTTATTGCCTAAAGATGTCTGCTTCTCCATGTGATTCATTGCGTAGTTCATGATGGTTTGGAAGCCGTCAATAACGAGCATTGCCATCACCCGATACTGACTTGTTGTGTGATCATCTATCAGTCTGCTGGTGAGTACTTCGTTAGGATTGAACCTGTTAGTTGTACACTCAAATTGATTAAAAATGGTCTTATAAACATCCGTGAGCAAACTAGCATCAAGTTCGGGTAAATATTTTGGGTCTCTGATAGTATAAGGCAAAGTCTGCGCCAAATCCATAACCAAAATAGACGTTGGGTTTGGAACAGAATTGTTCATATTATTCAAAGAACGCGCTGTTGGCTGCTGAGTTGCAGCTATCATTTCTTGCATTCGTTCCAACTCGGTTCTTCCTTCTGTCAGAGTCCTGTACAATACTCCTGCATTCTGCTGAGGAAACGCTTCAGTTTGCTGTGATACCATTCGTGAACTAGTTCCTCCCGCCGACGATTCCTGCACCATACCCAAATTAGCCTGAACCCCTGATTTTGTCTGATACGGAAGTGGAACTTCCTGCTTCCTCTTAATTCCATGTGGTAATAAAACTCGTTGCTGTGTCGAATTACCTATTCTATTTTGAACCACACGTGTAAGTATATCTTCAAAACTCATTCTATCCTATCTTCTGAAACACAAATATATAGCCTATAATCGTTTTATCCTTTAAATCTATTATCTTATTAAATTATTGTTTTTTTTAATCCATTCCTTGAGTACCCCTTTCAATACTATTTCTATTCTTTTCTTAAAGCCTGTTACCCATTAAAACTTTTCCATATTAATAGAACATAATTATCTAATTTTCAATGAGATAACATATCTATATAGTTTTCCATATACTTTATAATTACTTGGATTAGTTGTATGAGTATCTGCTGCAAAACACCGCAAAATTTTGACGATCTGACTGTGCCATTCTGTGAGAGCAGTACGTATGAACCGGTCGGTATTGTAATTGTTTTCCCGAAGCATTCGTCGACCAAGATTTCTTTATCCATTGGTTCCTGTTGCCGTCGTTGCAATATGTGAAATATTTAATGTATTAGTTCATATTATTTGAAGCAGGTAAGTCAAACATGACTTAAGAATATTCAGTGCGTACTAACACTTTTACTCAAAATTGTCCAATTTGGTAAATAATATTCATTCATACTAGATTCATACAAATTCGTAAGTCTTACTTATCTCTAGTAAACATTTAGCTATATTAATCGAGAAATATTAGACATGAAAAATATAATATTACTGTTACATTTCTGTCAGAACAGGTCTAAGTCTGAGTCAGAAAATGTCGGACACAAACGTTAAACCCTATTTAGGCCTCGATAAACTCAGTATACTAACTAATTAAAACATAACGAAATCAGTGTTTAGAAATTAAAAATAAAGTAGTATTTAATACAATAATATTAGAACATTAATACATTAATAATAGCATAATTAAAACAGAACCAACATCAATCAGAACTTAATAATTACTTTAACCATCAAAATAGAAATCAATACATTCAAATCAAGTTTAACACTGTAGAACCTTCTACACAATACAACATAGCTAAACTATAACTTTAATGAACCACACTTAAAACAACCACTATAACTAATTCAAGAACTAGATGACTAGATTAGAACTAAACTATGCAGCCTGATGCTATAGTGAAACAAGAACTAAAATTAGCGTGCTAATCTTAAACAAGCTACTAATACAAACTCCTACTATTAATACTATATATAGGCTCCTGGACCTATGAAACTCGCTGCCACACGGCTATAACTATCCCAATAGTATCCTGGTACTATAAACTAAAATATCTACTACTAGTATCCTTGTACTATCGTCTAGAACTCAACAATTGACTTGGAAAACCACTTTAAAACTAGATCTAACTATTCTCACATCACACAAACAATCCAAGTCCTCCTATATCGCTCAAAACAAACCTCCTCGTCTTCTTCGCAGCTACGTGCGACAACAACAACAATACGACAATTCAATATAACATTTTAATTGCTCAAGTAAGCTTCCATAACTAGAAGCGCGAACCCTGACAATTTCATAAACTGTTAAATTGTCTGTTGCTCACTGAATATTTAAAAAACAATTATTCAAGAGTGTTGTTAGTAAAAAATATGACGTAACACAATATTGTGAAAATATTGTGAGTAAAAAAAATAAATGTAACACAATATTATAGAAATATATTTTTGCAATATAGTGTCATATAGTCATTTTCGTAGCCCTGACAATCCAATAAATGCTACTTCTGAACCTGCACACATTATAATCTCCACACCAATCTATTTAGGCAATCAATAAGCAATGATCATACTTACTTATTCTAAATTAAAATTAAAAGGAATATTAAAATTATTAACACATTTTCTAGTGAATGATAATAATAATAATAATAATAATAAAGGTTTAATGTCCATTTCCTCATTCAGGGATGATGTCAGGGACTTCATGATCATACATTACGATATGGTTCTTTCCATTTTAATACAAGTTTAACCATTGAGCAGTTTAGTCAATTATTCAGCTTAATAGCCCGATGGTTTTCTGAAATATTACTGCAGGAACATCCAATAAAAGTTTCAGAATATTATCTTAGACAGCACTAACACATTGGGCCATTTCGACGTTTAGCTCTTTCAGACATTCCACTAATTCTAACGCTGTGTATACACTACAACATTTTAAAGTTGTATCATCAAATAATAGTACATATGACCTAAAACAACAAAAAAGTATATGATACGATTCCGATGATAAGTTGTTAATACTTTCATATTAAAAATTTATTTATTCCTGAAGGGTTCCTGAAGTGAATTGAACCCTCGTGGGTTCGAATCCCAGCTGCGCTGATCTGAGAGTAAAATCTCTGACATTCACTGGACTGGTTACACGGAATATGGAATAAATTGCCTAACGGTTTAAACATGTAGTGCTAAAAAGTGATAGATATCAACACAGTTAATCATTTCACTATACTGCGTGCATACTTTATTTTAATATTTAATTTACAAAATAACAAATTACAAAGTGCTCATGTTCAGGTTCTTGTTTAGCTATTTTCTAATCTACCAGCTTCTCTTTATGGTTCTATATTTTCAAACAACAACAACATGATTTAAATCGCTGGTTCCTTCAAAACGCTAACAATATTTTCATGCATGCTTCCATACATGTTAACAATTTTACGCTACTCTGGCATAGAGTATATAATGTACCTCGATTGATTCAATGAAGTTTTTGAAAGCAGAAGCTTATTGAAATTAATAAAATTTGATAATTAACAAAACTAGTATTAATTGACAATCAAATTTGTCTGATTAAGCAGCAAAGTTCATTATAACGCTTGACAATTTCAGATGTATTAAACAAAATAAATTTAAGTAATATAATTACTAAAGCTGTATGAGCAATATTTTGGATGGGGATTAATGACCAACTTAATGATTTCGGGCACTGACGACATTATGCCATTCATGTAAAGCTAAGCTAAGAGCTAAAGTAAAGCTAAGGTTAACGTCGGTGTAATGAACACGCCTAGTTCACAATTATTATATTAAGAAATATATATTGTAGATAGAAAACAGATATTATATAGCAGTTATTAATATATTAGGAAATATGTATTATAGATCGAAAGCAAATATTATACAGCTGTTATTTATAAATATTAAGTGACGTAGGGTATTTCCAAAGATTTATTATAGATTATATAAGTCGAAGTTATAAGTAGGCCTAGCTAGATTATTACGCTGGGTATTTCCGAAGTGACGCAGCTAACGCGTAAATCGATTAAACGAGAGGTGCCATGGTTGGCTGAAGTCGATCGCTTGAGTAGTATATTAAGCGGCCGTCGATACATAGAAAGGCAGATTGGGTTCTGCGTGGTTCGTCTGCGCAGTAACTCAGGGAGGCCAGAACCTTCTACGCGAAAGTACTGGGAACCGAGGGAGGATAGTACGTAATATCCCCATCCCAAGGCAAAAGTACGATTAGTATACAGAAATCTGGTCTTCGTCTAGCCGAAAGCTTTCAAGCTCGCTTGTTAGTCTAGGCTCGTAGTCCCTCAGGTTGACTAGTTACCCAAGCCGTGAAGGCTAATTTGGAGGCGAGAGAGTTCAGTGTCCCCCTGGGTAGGCCCAGGTAAGAGGCTCGTAGTCCACGGCGATACCCGGGTCGAGTCCGTCTCTGCGGGTATTCGCTAAGCGCCTGGGTCGAGTGTGTCTCTACAGGCGAGGAGGCTGGTAGTCCACGGCGATACCCGGGTCGAGTCCGTCTCTGCGGGTATTTGCTAAGCGCCTGGGTCGAGTGTGTCTCTGCAGGCGGGAGGCTGGTAGTCCACGGCATTGCCCGGGTCGCGTTCGTCTCTGCGGGTATTTGCTAAGCACCTGGGTCGAGTGTGTCTCTGCAGGCGGGAGGCTGGTAGTCCACGGCAATACCCGGGTCGAGTTCGTCTCTGCGGGTAGTTGCTAAGCGCCTGGGTCGAGTGTGTCTCTGCAGGCGGGAGGCTAACAACGGCATTGCCTGGGTCGAGTTCGTCTCTGCAGGTATTTGCTAAGCGCCTGGGTCGAGTTCGTCTCTGCAGGCGGGAGTAGGATTACAAATTAGGAGTAGAAAATACGGGAAGACCAATAGTAAAAGGATAGGGAAGAATAAGTCTAAAAAGATAAAGGGACGTTTTAGTAGGGCAAAGAAAATAAAGTTCGTCGCAGTTAAAACAACCAATCAATTAATTAAATACTACAAGTTTGTAAAACTAGGAAGCAGGGTAGAAAATCCAACCGTGATCGCCCAAGATAACGCAGACGCTTCCACTACTGGTTCGGGTCACCACATCACTTCGCCCCGAGAACCACAGATATTACGGGATAGGATCTACCAAAGGGAGCATGGAAGAAAATCAACCATCATCGTCTAAATACATAGAAGACGTGGAGTATGCTTCTACTCCCGACTCGGCCCAGCGTGGACGCTGTGCGCCGGGTTCCCGAGAACCCAATTACGAAGTAGACAAGGGGGGTTGGACCTTGGCCTACTCAGTCGGTAACGAACAAGAGAGGCCTATCGAGACGGATGATACGAGGAAAGAAGTATCATGTGAAGACGCAGCATCTCGGTTCCTCCTGACAAGCGGTACCCTTAATAAAGCATTCGACGAAAAAGCTGCTGTCTCGAAGTACTGCCGACCGTCGAGCGGGTCCAGAATAAGACAACCGCTCGAGGACGAACAGGCAGCAAGGCAGTTCGCGACAGTCGGCTTCCTCACTCGAAAGCGATGTCAGTGACGGGGAAGCCCAGGATTTGAACCCCGCACATACTGATCCGCGGTCGAGTATCTTACCTACTTCCCACTGACTCCAGCCTAGGACAACTAGGGCCTACCGTAGGCCTCATCCGAAACCACTGGTGTCGGACATTTTTCGATACCGATATCATCACCTTTAATATCTATCTTCTTTATATCTCTGTCATTATTCCTGGTGGAAGTAACCACAAATATAACTTTACTATTTTCGTTGCATCTGTTGGAATTACAAATTAATTTATACCGGCCTTATTAAATTTATCGCAGAGTACAGTCAGATATCTATGAATCTGCACACGAATTAGGTTAATCATTTGCAAATAGTCAATTAATTCTGAGTGGATTTGCTGTACTATATAGGCAACAAGTTTAAACATTTGAAGCTAACCAAAAGTCGCATATGATCAGAATATACTTACGAGTCATAGAAAGAAAGGTTTTTGTATATAAACATGCACTATGATGAACAAACTTTTAAGTGCTTGAATAATTATAAATGCATAGATATAAACTTGTTAAACCGAAGTCAGTAACATGCATGTCTTTTATTTTACCAACAGCTAGTTTCAGTGGCGGATCCAGGGGGGCCAGGGGGCCCGGGCCCCCATTAGGCCCGGCGATAAAATGTTAAAACTAAATTTTCATTTTATCAATGGAAATTTCTAAGTGTCAATATGTTTGTAAGGGCAGTGGATAGGAGGGGAGGGGGGTATGAGAAGGAACTCAGTTCCACTAGCTCAAATTTTTCAAATATGGGATTAGGGGCCCATATTTTGTATCCTAGGAGCCCTAAAAAAAGGAAGGGGGTCAGAAAAAAGTTCATAATTTTACTAGCTTTCAATTTTAACTTTTAACCACTGTGTAAGAGGAAAAAGGGTGTAAGTAGAACTGTGAACTCTTTCCCGGAGCAGTGGCGCAAACAGCCTTGGCTGGGAAGGACTTAAGCCCCCCCCCACACCCTACCGCCAAAATTAGGTCACTTTTGAAATTCATCCAGATCCGCTGAGTTTCTTCAGAGGTGAAAAAATTATCCTCCTTTTTTAAAACAAAAGTAGGATTTTAGGCATTTTAAGTTTTCCTTTCACTGTAGTACGGTTATGAGTAGGCGGGGGGGGGGGGGGGGTGGTAAGATACACTCACTCAATGTTTAGTACGGTTATGAGTGGGGGGGGGGGGGGTGAGATACACTCACTCTATGAGCCGAGCGCAGTAGTGAACAAATTTTGATCCCTGCCCCCCAGCATTATTTTCGATGCGTACCATGTCCTGAAGAAGAAGGCGGGGCGTACGAAACAAAAATATATACACTCTGAAAAAAAATTCGGCCCCCCTTAAAAAATTCCTGGATCCGCCCCTGGCTAGTATACAACTTTAGTAGTGGAAGTAACAAACGAACACATCTACTGAACGACTCTAGTTACTGTAAGTATAACGAATACATGCGAACGAGTATAGTTATGTACAGGTATAGGCCCTACATGTAGATTTCATTGTAGTGGTGATGGTCGAATCTCCAACAAACTGTTTTCTAAATCCCATCCAGCACTTAGTCTCTATTACGTCAGTTAAATGGTATTAAGTTAAATATTTACTTAAAATCTAAAATGCTAAATTAGAGTTTTTAAAATAATAATTGTCAATATGACAATGGAGCTGTCATTAGATTATAAGCGAAACTATCAAACTGTTAAGGAAACAATGTCAGATTTTGAGCGCATTTAATTTTTTCTTTCTTTTGAAGATGACTAGGACATCATGCGTCACAGTGAATATTTATTGCAAGCAAAGAATAAGATAAGTTACTGTCTACTATGTAAAGCAAAGATTTGTCTGTAAAGATTGCTATTTTGTGAGAATCTTTGGCCACATTCGGAAAACAACTAGAATTTAATATTCTATGTACCGCATCAACATGTAACTTAAGATGTGAGGGTCTATTAAAACATTCATTTCATTCAGCATATGAGAGGTTTAAGGAGCTTATGGGAAACACCATTAAGATGTGAGGGAAGGTCAAAACTCAGAGCCTCTGCTATTTTTCCTGCAAACAATAACAACAACAACAACAACAACAACGAGAATACATAATTTAATTAGCCTTAAATTAGAAATTGTAAAGAAAAAATACAACAGTGATACATTAAAGTAAAACTTATACACAAATACAGAAATACCATAGGCCTATACATACAAGTTAGAGGGGTGCCAGATTTGATTTTTCAAATTCGACAGAACTGGATTTCAAACTAAAATCCGGCCGGAACCGGATTTGACGTTGAACGTCAAATCAACATCACGTACGTACACTGAACCTGTGCTCACGAGGAATGGGTTGAGCGTTACCTGACCGGAGCTTTGAATGCAGGCCACTCTTAACACTCTAACCGTATATCCATATCCCATTCTCTAACACTGTCTTCAACACTATCATTAATGATACAGTATTCACCAAACTGGTTTCTAAACAGACTTCTACTAGACAGCTTGTGCTCCTCGATAGATTTTGAAGATCCTACGTGACAAATTTCAGCACATTCAGCTCAAGAATGTGATTTAATTCCACTGTGTATAGAAACAATCTGTCTCTGCAGACATCAATCGTCCCAGAAGGATTTATTACCTTCAGGACAATAATGAAAAAATGTGTTGTACACAAATGACTTCAATAATCAAGTCATATGTGCACCAAAATGTTACATGACTGAAGTCGCAGAGTGCTATTAAAAATTATAAAACGGTATAAGCATTTATTGGAGAGAATCCAGATGGTGCATGAGATCAAAGTCTGGAATGTAAGATTCACAACTACCACTTTAGGAGAGAGGTCTCTGTTGACGGTGCACAGTCATCTTATGCTTCTTAAGGTACACCTTTCTTGAACTCCTGTATTCACATTCAGAACACTTGAATTGTCGTATTCCTTCATGAACACATCTCTTATGCTGTGTAAGAGAACCCTTCTGTGCGGACTTATAATCGCACTGATCACATGCGAAAGGTTTTTCTCCACTATGGGTAGCTATCCAATGGCGATAGAGAATCTGACGTGTAGAGAATTTTATATCACAAGAACAACAATCAAAAGACTTGTCTTGCTTGTGAACAAATCGAATGTGAGATGTTAGAGTACTCCTATGTGCGAAGCAATAGTCACACTGCGGACACTTGTGAGGTTTCTCTCCCAAATGAACAGCAGAGATGTGATTCTTAACACTATCACTGTACTTAGAACTAAAGTCACACTTGTCACACTCATATTTCTTATCTTCATGCACACGTTTAATATGACGCGTGAGATCTGATTTAATATTAAATGATTTATCGCACAGCGTACAACAGTGCTGTTTGTTGTCGTTCTCATGCTCGCGCTGTATGTGCTTTTTCAAGGTAATTTTATAGCTGAATGTTTTATCGCACTGAGTACAATGAAACCGTTCGTCACTCAAATGTTTACACTGTGTACTTGACTTCACTTGATCTGTTTCACTGAAAGTTACCTCACATTGAGAACATTTGTCACGTCGTGCAGGATCTGATTCACTTGATGATCTTCTACTGGAATCTGTCACACAAGGGACATCAAATAAATGCAATTACAGTAAGAGTACCAGAAATAGAGTCAAAATAAAACAGCTATTTGAAGCTCATTCTGATATCACGTTCTTTTTCCTTTTAGTATCGTTTATATGTTCATCACAGCACAGATTATACAAACAATAGGAACGTGCATGTGGTTAGATAAACAAATAACAATACGAAAGAGGCTAACATAAAAGAGCCATAGCTCTGTTCGGTAATACCATAATTAGCAGCTTTAAGTATTAAGTACACAAATGGATTTAAGTTAATCTGAGAACACGAATATCAGCAACTTTAAACAAATGCAGTATTATTCCCGATTACATTTTACTTATCTTCTGAAAATATGATCCACCGTACGACCCTAGTTTTCCATACATCAAGATTACGGGTGTACCGGATTCCAGTTCCGGTTTGACAGGATTCCGGCACTTTTTGCAAATCCTGTTTCGAAAATTTTAAAAAATTTGCTGAAAATTTAAATAAAAGAAGAAGAACATAAGAAAATTTATGTTACATTAGCATTTAAGTTTTTAATTTAAATATTAAATTCAGAAGTGACAAGATCACAAAAGTTAACAATAACTGATATCAACTGAGTTGTATATAAGAACCTGATCTAAGCTCAGTAATGTCCAATCGTCTCAGAACAACTGAACAGTTGCGTAATTTAAGTATTAGATGAACTTTAGTTTCTCCTGCGCAAATCCAACATTAATCACGTATAAACATCATGTATAGCATAAATCATTAGTTCATTTATATAAATCATTATCATCATCATCCTCCCTTGAATCCCAGTTTAAACAGGGTCGGGATACAAATAGACTGTTTCAAATACTCTCAGTACTACACCTCACCACCAGCCAATCCCCTATTTGAGACTTTTCCATTCATTTAAATTTTTATAGTACTTTCTGGAGCCTAGGCGCTCACCAACCGAATAACCTTTCATGGATCTTACCATGGATCTTAGTGCTTTGGTCGCCTTCTATGACACATGCAATCACCGGTTGGTCAATTCTTCGCACAACCTGGACACAACACGGCATCGTTCATTTATATAAGACGAGAGCTAAAAAGGGTAAACATTGCGGTACTACATACGAGATAAAGATGTGCATAGTTTGACAGAACATTACACCACACTATCTCAAAATACTACTACTACTAAAACATTCTTACAAACATCCACAATCTCGCAACTCAGTATGTTCAGAATAACCACTGTTTCACTTCATCAATAAATATATTTTAATTAATTAAGCATTATTATCAGCTTCTTGATCAATGAAATGTTTATGCTGCTGAGGAAGGCAACTTGAAACCACCTCAGAAGCCATACTTTTCCCAAGTTGCTGGCTACATAAGGTATTGATAAGGCATAGACTTTGCGAAGGGTTTAACTTGTTGATCTAAGGAGTGTTATTATGAAGCGAGAAAGCAAACTTTGAGTATGAATATGTAGGCTACCCTGAACCTGCCACTTGGCAGTGCACTGAAGAGAGAGACAGAGAGAGAGAGAGAGAGAGAGAGAGAAAGAGAGAGAAAGAGAGAGGGAGAGAGATATCTATGAAACAAGAATAGAGAAGTTTTGTAGACCAGGCTGTGAGCACAAACAAGATGGATGAGTATTTGCTACGGGAACAAATAAAATCGCGTCACCTGGTATCTCATGCTCAGTTTTCTTTACAATTTAATTTGTTAAAATTACAAAATGGAGTATCACATATCGTTCACTATCAATTAGAATGCTTATTATGAAAGTCAGCAATTCACAGAACATTCTGGCTGGAGCTAGTGGCGAAGTCGGTAAGTTACTCGACCGCGGATCAGTAAGTGCAGAGTTCAAATCCTGGGCTCGCCCGTCACTAACATCGCGTTCGAGTGAGAAAACTGACGTTAACATTAGCTTTACCAGCTTTTACCAAAGCAAGATATCTCTTTATCAAGAGGAACAAAACATGATCTTCTTCACTGAATCAGTCAATCATTAGATTAGAAATGTTGCATACCAGACATGTGTCTCATGGTAAGCATCTGAAGGTGAAAGCACTTGTAATTATCAATAATACAATGATAATGAAATGAATTGAAAAAACATATCATTGTGAATTATAATTACATATCACTATTGCGAATAATGATATGTAATTATTTTACACTTGCAGTCATATTAATCAAGGTTCCAAAGCAAACCAAACCAAAACGAAATAAAATTTGCTAAATGGACAGAGTAACTGCAGAAATAAATTTTACCTTCACATTTAATCCGTAATTGACTAGAACACTCCGGTAATAAATTATTCTCTTCCAGTGATGAATGTGCAATCAAATCTTTACTCTCAGTCGAGACACTCGATTCTTCAGGCTCCAGCTTGACATCAACTGTTTCACACATTGTAGTGAAATCATCAATTGAACAATTATATGTTTCAGACTTTGTAGTGTAACTATTAGGACAATTACATGTCAATGCTGATTCAAAATTCCATGAGGCTGAAATATCAATCAGAAGAACGTTACACAGATATTAAAGTATATTAGGCCTACATTATATTATATTATATTGTAATATATTAAATTAATTATATTATATTACATTACATGATATTAATTCTATTAATTATATTATATTGTATAATATAATATTATATTACATTATATTATTATTATATTACATTATATTATAATATATAGGCCTAACTGAGTAGTATGACAATTTCAAATATTCAAAAAGCAGGAGTACATGTAACACTCAGAAGAAACATGGCATGCAGACAAATGCTAAAATTACACATTTTCCACTGAAGATGGTCTGATCAAATCTTCTCTCACAGCCCAGGCACTGGACACTTCAGGCTTAACTTTTCAATCTTTACTTTGGGACACATAATAATAATAATAGTCTCCGATATATATACATATATATATATATATATATATATATATATATATATATATATATATATATATATATATGTATATAAATATATATATACAGTATATATATATATATAGATATGTATATATATATATATATGTATATATATATATATATATATATATATATATATATATATATATATATATATATATATGTATATATATCGGAGATACATATATATATATATATATATATATATATATATGTATATATATCGGAGACTATTATTATTATTATGTGTCCCAAAATAAAGATTGAAAAGTTAAGCCTGACGTGTCCAGTGCCTGGGCTGTGAGAGAAGATTTGATCAGACCATCTTCAGTGGAAAATGTGTAATTTTAGCATTTGTCTGCATAATAATATATAAAATATATTATATATGTATATATATATATATATATACATATATAATATATATTTTATATATTATATATATATATCTATACATATATATAGTACACAGGCCTGTACATTATTTATATAATTTATATTTATATTACGCCCAACTAAACCAAGTGAGCTACATATATGAAGTGCATAAACATTGAGAAAGAAATAGCAGGCCTATTTTCATTTTTATTACAGATATTTCTTTACAAATATAGCAAAAACACATGATTATCAGAAACTGCTAATGTTCAATTACAGACTTATGAGTAATAAAACTTTCAACGAAAATTATGCGTATTTAATTTAGAAATTAGTCAGTTGTCCTGTTAATAGTCTTTAAAGTACAATTTATTAATGTTTATTAAAATATATAGTCCATGACACTTCTTCTAAATTACTTTGATAAGCTTTTGTAAAAAGTATAGTAGGCCTAAATTTATTAAACTTAATTGAAGATAGCCCTTTCTTGAGAAATGCTGTCTATAACAATTAACGTCAATATACATACTTAAGCATTTACAAGCTTAAGACAATATTCAATAAACAATATACTTATATAATTATATATTATATATATATATATATATATATATATATATATATATATATATATATAATATAATATAATAATAATAATATATATAATAACAATATATATATATATTATATAATTATATATATATATAATATAATGTCAATAGACAATATGGTAGTATTATATGGTTATATTCTACTGCATGTGAAATTGCAGTAGCATTTGTATTGGTACTTTCCTTGGCAAGCTAAAAGCCCATCTCTTTCCGCCATAGATCTAAATTTAGCCCCGCTTGCCTTGGATCATGGACTTACTCTGTTTGATCTCGCTGTCTCTTGTGGTCTCTCTATACTCAGTCGTCATCGTGTGTTGCTTTGGTGGCGCCTGTTTCTGGAGAGTCTACAAGAGACGTCCCTGACATTGCCTTATGACGAGGAACCAGAGGTTTAATCCTTATTGATTGATTGAGCATGCGTAGTACTGCACAACATACGAGCAGGCGACGCCAATCCTCAGACGATGCTACAATCATTGCTGGACAGAGAATCTAAGAAATTGTCCCAGAGGACAATTCTCACAGAGGACCATTAGGCATAAATACAGTAAGAACTGCGCTTATCACTTCACGCAACAAAGATAAATATTTCAGAACATTGAAATAGATCACATTAAATTTTTTAATATTTGCTAAACCATTGAATCCCTGTATATAGCTAAACTTTTATTTAATCAAACTCATTGTTGCCCTTGCAAATATCAATATTTAAAATACAATTTATTTCATATGTTCTGTCACTGATGTTCATTCAAGAGAGAATCCGGGTATTACTAGCAGGCTATAACCATCCATAAACAGACCACCATCAGACTTTCAATTATTTTTTAAAATTAATGTTCAATTATTGTCTAAAATTATAGTGTATAGTAACTAATAATGATTTTACTGCCAGTCATAATTTAACACATTCACTTGTTTTATATATACTGCAATTTCTCAGTCTAAATTTGTAAATATGGTTGGTTTAGCAAATTATGGCATGCTTGACAGTTGCTTTTCTAATAATTTTAACTTTGCTTGTTTAACTTGAATGTCTAGATTTGTGGCTTCTAAAGCCTTTTGCCTTTCTTCAAGGCTAACCCTTTTTTCTGCCACAATCAGTTCGTGCAAATCCTTTGCTCGTCTTTCCCGATTGTTGATTTCAGCTAAAAGAAGTAAATGTAGCTCAGTTTCTCTTGCTTCTTTGCTCGCAAGAGATCTGGACTGTTGCTCAAGTTGACTTCTCTTGGTCTGTACTATGCTACTGATATCTGACCGCACATCAGCGACTGTTTTTTGTTTCTTCGCCTTTCTCTTCTCAGAAAAGTATGACTTTGTTTTCTTCGGCTCAGAAGGTCTGGGAGCAGCAGTTGATTCATCAGGATGTTCGAGATTTTTTACAGGATGTTCGCTAGTCAAGTGGGTTTCTGTAGATTCGAGGCAAATGAAGTGGGTGTCAGTAGACTGCCTCGATGTTGTTACAGCTGGAGTGATTTCAAGATACTCTGACGATACTTGTTCAGTCACGTGCATAAGAGGAAAACATGTTGCAGCTGGATTTACTCGAGCCACATAGTCTCTTATGTCCTCTAGGCTCAGTCCCACATTGGATGTTTGAATCTGAATTAATAAACAATCAATATCTGAATTAATAAACAATCAATATCTGAATTAATAAACAATCAATATCTGAATTAATAAACAATCAATATCTAAATTAATAAACAATCAATATCTGAATTAATAAACAATCAATATCTGAATTAATAAACAATCAATATCTGAATTAATAAACAATCAATATCTGAATTAATAAACAATCAATATCTGAATTAATAAACAATCAATATCTGAATTAATAAACAATTAATAACAAACTAACAACCTGCATATAAATCAATGCATTCATTAATGGTTCAATCACTGTCATAAGTATGCTACATTGGACTGTGTTACCATTGTTGCTTTAAAATTCATTGAAAGATGGTTGTTGTTGGTCTTGATCTAATTACTTTAGCATATACTTGAGTACTGTTAGTAATTTTATATGTTATACTAAGAATCTATAAAATCATCATCATCATCTTTCCCTTAATCCTAGTTTAACTAAGGTCAGGATACGAATAAACCTCCACTTCTCTCTGTCTCATACCATAGCATCAGTCAATCCTCTATAATTACTTGGATTCATTTTATAAAATTTTGTAGCAAGTTCTGGAGTCTAGGCGCTCACCAACTGAATGCCCATTCTCACTTTAGTTTGAATCTTAGTATTTTAATCGTCTTCTACGACACGTGCCATCACCGGTTGGTCAATTCCTCAAACAACCCGGACACAACATGGGGAATAAAGATTCTATAGCAAAAAGCTTAAATTAATTAGTAATATATTGATTGACCTTGTATATTTGTGGCGATGTCTGTAAGCTGTTCGACCGCGGATCAGTATGTGTTGGGTTCAAATCCTGGGCTTGCCCATCACTGACATCGCTTTTGAGGGAGGAAAATGACGTTAACATTAGCTATACCAGCTATAGCTATTTACATTTTACGTTCATGTCTATGAATGCTGATTTTCCAATTACGTATATTTAATTGATGTGCAATGATTTAAATCTTTTCTTAGATTTAATTTAGCTGACGTTATTTTTTCCATATGATCACACTTTTCACTCAAATTTTTTGCCAATAATTACAGTACTGTGTTATCCACAATGCACCAATCTTCGCGTTTATAGTAAATTTAAATCTAAAATGAAGTTTAAAATTTATATACCTCTTGTGTTGGATTGTCGAATCCAGCATCATCGTCAAAGTCGTTTCCGATCGACCGGAATTGATCTTTGAAGATGGCTAGAGCTCGCAAATCCACATCGTCGAGCATAGTTTTCACTTCTGCCCCCCCTCCCGCCTTGTAAATATTGACCTGTAAAATGTAGGGAATAAACAAGTGGTTCAATAAAATATGGATGTAGATGTGGATGTGCACAAATTAAATCAAACGTTAGTTAATGCATTGATCTACTTCTTAAAAACTTTAAACTGATAATGATACATCTAAATTATACAGTACTTTTATTAAAAGTTCAATAATACTATGACATTCTAGGAGTCCTGCAACAATTAATTTAGCAGACTGTAAACAGTATTAATGTTGATTTTAACATTCTGCACTTCCCTCAATTCTTAATTTCTTTTCATATCTGCTGCTTTTTGACAAATCTAAAAGTCAACTAATCTAGATTAAAGTAAAATATGTCAAGTCAGCTAAACTATTAAATGCTACAGATAGAGAATTTGAAGCAATAGAAATCACAAGTCCAAAAAATTAAAATTAAAAGCACATTATAGTGAAATTTCCCCATGTTGTGACTGAGTGTGGTTGGGACACTGCAGAATACGGCAACTTCAAGCAACTGCCATGTGTACGTAAGAGGAAACTAAGGCAGGAGTGAGAAAGACAAAGGTGACCCATCTTACCATGCAAATTTTTCCCCATGATTTAAATACATGCATAACTAAATGAATATAAAAATATTAAAGAAACAATAGTTGGAGGAGTTATATGCCATGGACCTGCCGTTAGGCAGTGCACTAGAAGAAGATAGTGAAATTAATATCTGTGATGCTATCTATCATGTACCACATTTGGTATATATTTGGACCACATGCTAAGCTGTAGATTAGGCAATAATCCATTTTTGCCAGTCTTGTGAAAGTTCGGAGTTCTACTCTCTGATCAGTAATTGACCAAATGAACAGCCATTTAAAATTACAAGAAGTTTCCTAACGTACTTTAAACACTACCTATTTAGACAATCTGTAGGTTACAATTACCTTATCCTCCGCAAGCTTTTGACGAATTTTTCTCTTTAGCCCTCTCCACAGTGTCTTTAGTTGTTCAGTGGTTCGCATAATTCCATATGTAGTCTGGGAATTGAAATCTTTACGAAGAGATTCCCATCCTTCTTCTTTTGCCTGTTGCACAGTGCATAAATCACAATTGCTTGCAGGCATGCTACCGATTTAATTTTATGTTTCAATAAAATTGCATTTTAATGAAGATGAATGTATATAGCCATAAACACAAGGTGTAATAGATTGAATACTAAATTAAGTGAATATCAATCAATAAATCAATGAAAATTTTACACCTGGGTCCTTGCCAAAAGGCAATGACAGGCACGTCTCAGGCCGACTCTGTATCAACAGCTGCCAAAAGATATAGTAAGAACAGATACATGTAGATATGTGGTTTATGAACATTTGTCACAACAAAAAATACACAATCAATTACTTAAAATTGAATGAGAATTCTTATTTTAAAATTTCTAGAAATTTAAAGACGTCTCTGAATCTTAGCACCTGAACAAACTCTTAATATAAATCTTAAATTATATTATTTGTCATTTTGGCAAGATCACAGTCTATGAAAACACAAACATTTCAGAATTTTTACTTAAAGAGTACAATTTGGCATCTCCCTAGCAATTATATCACTTTGTTGCCTGATGTAAGACTTAGACTAAGCAAGTAAGCCAGCCGATATTTGCTTGGGAGAGATCAGTATGCATAAAAATGGAAAATATAATAGAAATGTTGTGGATTTCATCGATTGTATCTGCTTGGAGCCGCACCATTAACTATTAGAAATTATTAACAATTTTTTTCCCCGTGTTGTGTCCGGGTCGTTTGAAGAATTTGACCAACCGGTGACTGCACGTGTCGTAGAAGGCGACTAAAGCTAAGATCCATACCAACATCAGAAAGGGCATTCGGTTGGTGAGCGCCTAGGCTCCAGTAATTGCCACAAAACTTAAACGAATAGATAAAAGAAAGTCTATTCGTATCCCGACCCTGCTTAAACTGGGATTTAAGGGAAGATGATGGTGATTGACAATTTAAATAAATGATGCCTTTAGTAATTATTATGTCTATTGTTTTAGTAAAAGGTTAAATAAGTTAATAATTATAATAATGAACTTATAACTGAATTAAAATTATAAATGAATTATACTAATACCTTGTTAGTAACAGCATCTGTACGTTTGTTTTCAACGACATGTTTATATCTATCCACAAGAGCTGTCAGCAAAGCCTTTTCTTTAAGTTGAAAATTCACAGTCCTAATCTTCACTTTTTTACTTTTACCCTCTTTCTTCGAACTAGTAACTGGATCCACGGCTAGAACACGAGTTAAATAATTTCTGTACATTTTTACCTTCATTGTTTACTTTTTTGTAAATAATACAATGCTGCAATTAAAATCAAACACGCTGTTGGTTATCGTAGACGTTTTCCATTGTTGACCTACATATAACCAACGAGAACTTGCATTAGGTTTCTCGCAAAAATAATTCGCCGATCCAACAACAGATCATTTACATCGCTATTTAGTTTTGCTGTTGAATACCAAAATTTCCAATCACCCGATTATCTCTACACTGCTATTTATATTATTAACCATCTAAGGCGAGCATATTAAATACCACTATCCGTATGGTGAAATTCAAATCATGCCATGTCAGTGTGGCAATTCAGGTCAGTATGAAAAAGTATGAAATTCCACGAGGTTGTAAAATTTAATCAGAGAAACGTTAAATGATTATATAAGATCTCTAATATAATATATTAGAGAGCTAGAGAGCACGGAAATAGCGTGTCAGTGACACGGAGAACACTTAATTTTACCCTGCATCTACTGATCTGCTGTCAAACAACTTGCCAAAAGCCACCGGCTCAGTCCACTCTAAATTTATTACAGTGCAATGAAAATTCAATTTAATAGAGATAAATCAATAAATATTATATCAGTAATAACAATAACATGTTATAAACACCTCATTAAGCACTTCACAAAGGACCATAGAAAACTTAAATAAGATGAAATCTTATTTTGCGAGCTTATAAGCAACAAACGAAAAATATTTACCTTCACGAATAATCTTCAGTTGACTTGAACATCCTGGCGACAAATAATTCTCTTCCAGTGATGAATGTTTAATCAAATCTTGACTCAAAGTACGGGCAATTGACTCGTCTGATTCAGGCTTGACATCAGTTGATTCTGACATTGCAGGGCAACAATCAGTAAAGACACTTGACTCTTCAGTCTCAAATTTGACATCAATTGATTCTGACATTATAGTTTTGCTGCCAGTGGGCTCACTAAATGATGATTCAATATTTGAAGATGTAATATATCATAGCTGAATTAACAAATGCAATACAATGAAAAGAAGATTCAATACAGATACATCCAAGCAATACAAAGGAGTTTTTCTTCAGTGCACTGTCAAGTGACAGGTTCAAGGTACATATTCATACTCAAAGTGTGCTTTCTTGCTTCATAAGAGCACTTCTTAGATCAACAGATCCTTCACAAAGTCTATGCCTTAACCATACCTTATGTAGCCTATAGCTTGGGAAAAGTATGGCTTCTGAGTGGTAAAAACCTGTTTAAACCATCAGACAAATTAGACCATTTTTTGTGTAACCAGTCCAGTGAATGTCCGAGATAGATTTTACTCTCAGATCAGGGCGGCTGGGATTCGAATCCATAAGAGTTCAATTCGCGTATATAGAAATTCAATTTGATAATAGAAGTTAAATTGAAGCAAAGCAAAACCTTGCTGACCCATTTTATACATTCCTTTAATCATAAATATTCTACACAAACTAAATAACATCGCATTAAAGATCTTAAAGGACCAATATTTCTCATATTTAAGAAAATAGTAATTAAATTTATCAAGAGTAATATTATTGAAGGAATAGTAATCAAGCTGGATTTTAAATTTAAAAATATTAAATTAATAATTAATGACACTAATAGAGCTGCTAAGTTAGTAAATATCCGTCAAGATTGTCTATCAGTGGTTGAATAATCCTCATTTTCTTAACTGCGTCTCCATTGTAGTAGTTTTGCACTTTCTACAGTTTTAAACTTATTACTTGCCAAAGTAATTAGGAAAGATTCGTGAGCAAACTCAATGCTCTTTGTCTCTAAATCTGCAATTCGCCATTTTGAAGAACTTGTTAAAGGACAAACATGTAGTTTTCTTTTAACTAATAATAACAAAAACAACAATAAAGTGCTACAGTCATCAGTGACATCGTCGAACACTATTGCGACAAAATCAAGCCGGCGAGCAAAAAAAAGGTCCAAGAACGATGTAAATTCCAAAATCCAGAAAATCAGTCCAAAGCATACCGCATACATATAATTAAATTCTAAGTTTTAAAATCCTCATTGGCGTTGCCGTTGCCATGGCCCAGGACTTGTAGCTTGGCCAAGGCCAAGGTCAAAACTTAAGGTCCAAAGGCTAAGGTTAAGGGCTTGCGGCGAAGAGGCAGCAAGTTCTCGAGGGTAACAATTAAGTCTGGTGATATCTCAAGTAAAGACAGTCTCAATCCCCTCAGGAAGAAGTGTGAGTGAATTGATTAATGTCACTTTCCATCTTAAATAGTATAGTTTGCGATTAACTTGTATACACGCAATATAGCCTTTACAATGAAATACGAGAATATATATTTATATAGATAAATATATATATATAATATAAGGATACTCAATATATTTATTTAATGTGGCCGCTGAACCATGTAAAGGAAACAGAGTTAATTCCCACAAGGATCTGTCTTAGGTCCTCTGCTGTTTCTGATATATATTAACGACATAGACATAGTATCAAAAGGTAGTAAATTCGCAGATGATTCGAAAATAGCAAAAATTGTAAATAATAAAGATGATGCAGAGGTTCTAAGAGAAGACATATTAAGATTACAAAATTGGTCTAAAAAATGGCAGATGAAATTTAATAGCGATAAGTGTAATATAATGCGCATAGGTAATGCGTAAAAAGTGTTTAAATACTGAATATATTTTAAATAATAAAATACGGAAAAATACTACTTCTGAAAGAGACTTAGGTGTAATAGTGGATAATTCATTAAAATTTAGTGAGTAATGTAATAAAGCTGCCAATAGTGCAAATGCTGTTATAGGTATAATAAAACGAACAATGACAAGTAGAAGAAAAGACATTATATTAGAGTTATATAAGGCATTAGTTAGACCCAAACTTGAATATTGTGTTCAGGCTTGGTGTCACTATCTTCAGAAAAATATAGAGAAATTAGAGAAAGTCCAAGCTAGAGCCACAAGATTAATTAAGAAATGTTGTAATGTCAATTATGAAAATCGCTTAAAATGTACTGGATTGTTATCTTTAGAAGAGAGAAGGGTTAGAGGCGATTTAATAGAAGTTTATAAGATGCTTAATGGTTTCAGTAAAGTAAATTATAACAATTTGTTTCAATTAGCAAATAATAACAGAACTAGAGGACACAAATACAACTTAATTAAATTTAGAAGTAGGCTTAAGTTACGCAAAAAATTTTCAGTCAGAGAGTTGTTGGTGTTTGGAACGGACTGCCAGAGGAGGTCGTTGAGGCTGAATCTGTCAATCAATTTAAGAATAGATATGATAAGCATAAGATAAGCATATGATAAGCGTATGATAAGCGTGTTGTAGGGAAAGGTGTGAAGTATTAATAGAAAAGTAATAGGCTGAGTTGTGGGGTTGCCCAGTCATATTAAAGTGTATAAGTTTTGATAGTTAAGTAGAGTTTATATAGTTTATTTAGCTTTCTTTGTATAAAATGGCTGTTGTCTCTTGCTGTAATGTTTGGTATGTTTGGTTTTGAGGATGTGTAGGCCTAGGTATATTGTAATTTGACAAGTGTTAGCATATTGAGTAGTATTTGTACCTGTTAGTGTACAGGTTAATAGTACAGGTGTTCTGGTTTCCTGTATTAGTACTGGTTATTAATCAAAATGTGTTTAATATGATAATTGATAATTGAAACTTGAGCGAATTAAAGTACGTCGCATAAGTTTCAAATATTGTGTATTGTGCATATAATATATTGCCGATATGGTAACCATCATAGAAATAAAATGATCACAATATATATCCGAGCATTACTATGTAATTATTATTGAACATTTAGTTTTCATTCTTTGTTAAATTGCTATTTATTTATCGTATACAAGAAACTGAAGCTGCCCATCGTAAAAAGGAAGTTATAATAAGCTAATTGTTTACACGTAATCAGAAAACATAAACATAAACATAACGGCTCACTGGGTCAGGAAGCACAGATGCTTGTTTAAGACCCATTTCCTCCTTCCTCTCCATGGTTATTAGTAATCGTTGCCTTTTGATGGCGTATCAATTGCAGCCCGCGCGGATTTAAGAATAACCTTCCATCACCATAAATAATCAAAACAAAATAAAATAATAATCATGTCTCATAAAAATAAATAAATAAAATTAATAATCCTAATACTAATCGTAAACACTAAAACTAATGTGTATAGGCCATTTGCTTAGGTTACCTGAAATTAATAGCGTATGAATGACTTAATAGCGTAGGGGTAACGTCATGAAGTTTTAAATGACAGATCCTGAGGTGAATTGAACCCTCGTGGGTTTGACTCCCAGTGGCGCTGATCTGAGAGTAAAATCTCGGACATTCACTGGACTGGTTACACGGAAAATGGAATAAATTGCCTAACGGTTTAAACATGTGGTATTAAAAAGTGATAGATATCAACATAGTTGATCATTTCACTATAATGCGTGTTTTTACTTTAATTGTACCAGTCAAACTTTCTTTAAATGAAATTAAGAAATCTCAGTCAAAACAAAGAGGTTTTCATAACAAGAAAACCTGGATAAAATTAATGAAAAAAAGATCTTAAATATATAAATCAAGATATATGTATATTAAATTAGACCATCTGTGATCCGGCTGACGATATAGTAAATTGGGGTCAATTAACCTTGTAACCTACTGCAGGGTCCAAATATGGCACAGTGCAGTGTTTGTAGTAAGTAGTAATCATGAATGTTCTGAGATATGAGAGATAGTAATTTTAAATAATTATACTGTAACTACACATTAGTATACTGTATTTATAGACAATTAAATATAATTCTCTGTATAATTATTTATATATTATTGTACTTTTATATAATTATTATGTATGTATAATATCCCCGTGTTGTGTCCGAGTTGTTTGGAGAATTGACCAACCAGTGATTGCACGTGTCGTAGAAGGCGACTAAAGCACTAAGATCCATACTAGTGTTAGAAAGGATATTCGGTTGGTGAGCGCCTAGGTTCCAGAAATTGCTACAAATATGTAAACGAATGGAAATGTCTTAAATAGGGGATTGACTGATGATAAGATGTAGAACAGTGAGGATTTGAGACAGTCTATTGTTATCCCGACCCTAGTTAAACCAGGATTCAAGGGAAGATGATGATGATGATGTATATTAATTGTGTTATTTACCGGAATTTACCAGAACTGCTACCATCTTTATTATTCCATTCTTTCTTCACACTTAGGTAGTAGGAAGAGGGGAAGAAAGCCAAGGGCTAATTTCAATGCCCAATCATACATGAGTACATCGACCAGCTTGTTATTTGACGGTTGATCAGTAGGTTTAGGGTTCAAATCCAGTGCTCACCTGTCACTTATATATATATATATATATATATATATCTATATAATATATATATATATATATCTATATATTTATATATATATATATATATATATATATATATATATATATATATATATATATATATATATAATATGTTTATCTTTCATATCTATATCTTTTGATGCTTATATTCCTTTTGAGAAAATTGTCACATAGCAAATCAGAATACTGAATGGGTGTTTAATAGTTCTTCTGAGATATACTACATTACAATGTCAGATACTGTTGATATCAAGCTTGAACCTGAATTGTCAAATGTCTGTGCTATGAATGAAGATTTGATTATCCGATCATCACTGGAGAATAATTTATTGCGAGACTGCTCTAGTAAGTCATGTAAAAAATTTATATGTAGGTTTCTCTGTTAATTGTTTAACAGTTTTGCTGTTACTGTTTAGAGTTAGGAAGCATTGGATGGTGGTTTCAAGATGTTGAGCTGATGCCACAATTAAATGCAGCTTAGACAATTAACAACTGATTAATCATTGTATAATGCAATATTTGGGTCCTTATAGAAATGTGATGTTTGGGTTGATTTGTGTACTAAGTCAGTATGAAATTTTAATTAAACATAATATTACTAGACACAGATATTTAAATTAAAATATGGTTCATTGTTTTGATGGTACTAAGTATAATCTCTGCTAGCTAGACATAGAAATGGCCTCCAACCTATACTCCTTTCTTTGACACTAAATATTTGGCAGCTTTGCTCCCTGTAGCAGTATGTTCCCATTAGATTTTGTGTGATTTGCGTTTGTTATGAAATCTATTTACTGTATATAAATTCTAAACTTGTATTAATTCTGAACCTACAGAGCATAGAGATCATAGATGTTTGTAAGCTAGTGTTTTTGTGTTTGTTCTAACTTGTACCTTTAGCATCCTACCTAGGATGCTAAAGGTACAAGTTAGAACAAACACATCTGCTGTTTGTTCTTTTGCTTTGTGAATATTGAAAATTGCCATACTATTCAGTTCTGTCATAGTGCACTATCACTGCTTATTGGCATTTTAATGGTATATAACTCTTCCATATAGTTCTGTCCCCTGCCTTTCACTTCGTATCAGCATATGAATTAGTTATCAAATAGTCCAGCTTCCCAAGCCTCGGTCTTACTTTGGCCCTTTTTGCTTCCATTCTTCCCTCAATTACCTTTTTTGGTAAACGATTCCATGACATGTAACATGACCCCATCTAACTTCTTTCTAATCCATCAGGACTACGAGAGAGAAAGAGAGAGAGAGGGAGAGAGAGATTCCAAATGATATCTATCAATTTTCTCTTTGTGCCACTCCTATTTAGCACTTCTTCGCTCATAATTTTAATCAGTCAATTTAATCTTCTCCAGTCATTTCCGAACCCATATTTTGAACGCTTTCAGTCTCAGTACATCCTCCTTTCTGATTGTCTTAACTTTGGACTGATTATCTGGATTTTGGAATTTGCACCGTTTTTGGACCTTCTTTATGCTCGCCGGCTTGATTTTGTCTCAATAGTGCTCGATGTTGTCATTGATGACTGTAGCACTCTAATTGTTGTTATGTTATGTTATGTCCATGTTTCACAACTCACAACTGTGCAGGAGCATCTGTCGCGCTAAAGTTTTTACGACCTTTATCTTCATGAATTTCTTCAAAACGCTTTGTTAGGAGTTCTTTGCTTTCATAAGTGGTCTCTTGCTTGCTCAATTCTAAATTTTATTTCTGTTTCAAATCTACCATCATCTGCTATTGTGTGTCCTAAAGATGTGAAGCTACCATGTTACCAGTTCTTACCTCATACCTTCTAAAGATTTCTCTATGATGTTCCTCCACAAAACTCTCTTCTTTGCCATTTCCTCGATGTTCATTCTTTTTCTTCCTTCTGTTCTACCATAAATTCTATCTCCAGCAGCATTCAAGTCTTCTTCGAGGCAGTCCTTCCATCTTCTTTTAGGTCTTCCCGCTGTTCTCTTGTCGTCTGCTGTATTGTTAAACTCATACCTTCTATTGATATATTTGTTCCTCTTCATGTTCTAGACAGTCTCAATACTTTCGTCTCTTTGATATTAATTTTCCTTCCTTACTTAAATGCAGTATTCTTCGGATTGTCCACACTTTTCTGCAAACTCACGTCGCTACTAGCAATCATACATTGATCATCAGTTACATGATGTAATATAATATATAATTTATATATTGATGTTAATGGACCTTACTTCATTTAGTTTACTTGACGTAATATAATATATAATTTATATATTGATGTTAATGGACCTTACTTCGTTTAGGACCTTACTTTTCCTCAGCATATTTCTTTTGCAGATTGGTCTGGGTGAATTGATCTGTAGTGATGTGTGCTGTTGGGGACGTCCCTGACGTCATCCCTGAAAGAGGAAACGGACGTTAAACCTTTATTATTATTATTATTATTATTATTATTATTTTTAATATAACATATCTCTGATTGATTTCTTACAGCCTCATTGAACATTGAATCAACATTCAATTGTTGTACTGATGATTTCACTACAATGTCAGAATCAATTGATGTCAAGCTGGAGCCTAAAGAGTTGAGTGACTGTACAGTGAGTGAAGATTTGATTAGACATTCATCAGCAGAAGAGAATAATTTATCATCAGGATGTTCCAGTGAATTAAAGATTAAATGCGAAGGTAAAACTTCTTTGGTTCATATGTGAATAGACTGTAGTTATTGTAGCAGAAATTTACAAAATTGCTCTTAGATTAAAATGCATGCTTTGAGATACAGGCCCCATGGCTCAATCATTGATTCATTGAAGAAGGCCGTATTTTATGCCTCAAGTTTAGCAGCTCTGATATAATATGAAATTTCTGTTCAGAGGAGGGACGCATTGGCTAATTGTCTTAAGATGCTGAGCTGTTTTCTGATTCAACAAGGCTGTATTGATTTAAAATTGGGGAGGGGATTTAGCGCACTCGGTTTAGTTGCACGTCAATTGAACGAAGTAAGCCACATTGCATGCAGTTAGTACTTTGTGGGCGAACACTTTGGAAGACTGAGTGTCTGTAACTTTGAAGGTATATAATCCCCAGGGTGTTGGAGGTTATTCTTAAATTAGCGCCAGCTGCTATTGGAGAAGAAAGAGAAACAAAAGGCAGCGATTACTAATAGTCATGGATGGGAAAGGGGGAAGTATAAAAGCTACAAAAAACAGCAACCATAAGAATGGAAACTCTACTGCACATGCGTATGACAGGTGTGTTATATGCGTGTGTGAACTGTAGGGAATAATAATATTTATTCAGGGAAATGTTTCATTTCATTTGCCCCTTTTGAAAGATGATATCAGTCTGGGTTATTAACTAAATCTCTATCAATAATTATCTAACCATGGCATTGTAACAAGCTTGGCATTTTAAATCAAACTGTGTTTCATTGTTTCTATGAAAACTAAATTTATTCTCTGTCAGCTAGCGATTAAAGGATGCTTTCCACCTAAGCTTCTTTGACAATAAATCATGGACAATCTTACTCCCATAATAATGTATTCCTTTAGTTTAGTTTCAATTTAATTCCAATTATTAAATTTAGTTTCAATTGTTTTTTGCTGTAAATATATTTATTGTATAGTAATGTTGATTTGAACAAACAGAGCAGAGAGATTGTAGATGTGTGTAAGCTGGTTGCATTTGTTCTGATTTATGTTGTTAAACATCCCTGGTGTCTGCTAAGTCTTTCGTCTCCATTGAGAATATTAGAAATTGTCATATTATTCAGTTATATAATGCAATATATATATCTATATATATTAGGGTGGCAATAAAAACTAAAGTTTTTATTTTTAATGCTCACACCCTAAAAATATGTTCATTTCATCCAAAAGTTATATAAACAAAATTTATGCGAATAAATTCATATTTAGAGGTTGCACAACAGACTCAAATATTATATATAATATGTGACCTACTTAATGAAAACACTGTCAGTGATTAAAAGTTTTCTTGACGACCGTTGACTTGTTTGAGTCGCGATAATGCAACCTCTGACTCCACAATCTGTAAAAGGAACTGTTTCTGTTCTTCTTAGTTAGAAAGCACTCCGTTGAACGATTGACAAAGCGCAACGCCGCGCTCAGCAGCGTCATTCGCGACTTTTAATTGACCTGCCTTTCTCCGAGAGTTAATTTATACGTCATTAGTGTTCCAAGTACTTGGATCTTCTTCTAGAAATCCTGATCCACATCTAGAGCTATGAACAGCTAGCTTCCTAGTGTTCCTTGTTACGAAATCAGATAGTTTTTTCTTGGTAGTTTTATTGATCTATTTAAATCTCCAGCATTGTGGTACCCACTAACCAAATGCCTCTGTCTTTTTTCTTGTTTTAACTTTGCAACTAGCCATCTCGCAGCAACTATCTCAAAAACACTGAAAATCTGTATAGTTGACCTTTGATTTAGACTACTTATGTAAACAATATGAGCAAAAATACAAGAAATTAACCCCCTAGATAGGTGCTATTTTTCTTAAACTGAATCTCCATGTATTTTAATTGAATTTAAATGTATTCAATAAATAACGAATAAACTTTAATTACTATAGATGTAAAACACCAATAGTTTGATAATAAATGAAAACTTCAGCGGTCTTGTGCAACCTCTAAATATCAACCAAATCCATCCAAATTTTTTTTCTTACTCATTTGTACCAAAATGCAGAATCTAAGAGGGTGTGAGTGATAAAAATTCAACAAAAAAATTTTCTTATGTATTTCATTGTCACTCTAATATTTATGTATATATATATATATATATATATATATATATATATATATATATATACACTAGGTGAACTAAGAACCACAATTACATACAGAAATACAAGCGATATACAATAGAACACATAGTAGCAAGCATCACAAAACCAAAACTCTATTATCATTAATATAGCTCTCTCTATCTCTTAGTGCACAGCCTACTGGCAGGTCCATGGTATATAACGCCTCCACTCCTCTCTGTCTTCCGCCTTCCTTACATAGCTAAAAAAATCCGAGAGATACTTAAAATTGATCACTGAAAGAAATTGTCTTTCTATAATTTACACTACAGAGTCTGAATCAATTGATGTCAAGCTTGAGCCGGAGGAATCTAGTGTCTGTACTGTGAGTGAAGATTTGATTGGACATTCATCACTGGAGAAGAATGATTTATCATCAGAATGCTCCAGTGAATTAGAGATTAAATGTGAAGGTAAGCAATTGTCTGTGCATTTTGTGGTAGCAAGAAAGTGAGAAAGACTATAGGAATGACATTATTATCCATTTTATGTACCTTAGACTTTATTTCATACCATATGTTTTCTCTGTAGTGTTCAGCAAAGTGTCAGATCCAAGGTACATATTCATACTCAGAGTCTGCTTCAATGCTCCATAAAGAGCACTCCTTAGTTCCAGTCGGCTAGAGATTAAATGTGAAGGTTGAAATTCTCAGTATCATGTTTATTAGCGAAAAATCTCAAACGTAACATGATTCCACTTTAGGCTGGATGAATTGCTGCTGCATATCTTCTTCTTCTTCTTCAGTGCACTGCCAAGTGTCAGGTGCAAGGTACATATTCATACTGAAAGTGCTTTCTAGCTCCATAAGAGCACTCCTTAGATCAACAAGTTAATCCCTACACAAAGTCTATGCCTTATCCATATCTTATGTAGCCTATAGCTTTGGAAAAGTATGGCTTCTGAGGTGGTTTCTCGTTGCCTTCCTCAAGCAACGGGAAACCACCTCAGAAACCATACTTCCGCTGCTGTATATAATAATAATAATAATAATGCTCTATTTTAAATTTTGACTTTATTTCCCTATTGACTCCTCCTGTCTTTCTAGACACTCTCTTCACTTTGGTAGCTAGTCATTTCTTTACCGTTTCTTTACTTAATTTTCTTGAAACAATTATGATGAAGTCTGAGCGTGATATATCACGTTGAACATTGTTCCCTTATCCAAAATACGATTACGTTTTCGCGTTCGAATTGTCAACACTGCAGCAACCTTGATCTTTAAAAAATAATGTTCACATTGTGTTTTTCTCTCTCTTAGTGCACTGCCTACTGGCAGGTCCATGGTATATAACGCCTTCACTCTTCTCTGTCTTCCGCTTTCCTCTTCAGACCCACTCATATGTGGACATGAAGAGGAAAGCGGAAGACTGAGGCGAGTGGAGGCGTAGTATACCATGGACCTGTCAGTAGGCAGCACTAAGAGAGAGAAAGAGTGTTATACATAGCTTCAAATACATAACTTCACATAGTGTTCCAGTAATCATTGGTTAAGTCATAATGTTCCATTAATCAGTGGTTTAGTCATAATGTTCCATTAATGATTAATTGCACTGAAAATTAAAAATTATATAATTAATTTTTACTCCCACAATGCGGTTTTGCAAGTTGCATCATCACTTGCATAAATTATACTATTTGAACTTGGGCTAAACTTGGGTTGAAGTGATTTCCAAACTGATATCAACTGATGTTAAACTGGTGCCAAGTGATGTTAAACTGATGCTAATGGTGTTAAACTGGTGCCAAGTGATGTTAAACTGATGTTGCTGGTGTTAAACTTGTGTCAAATTTTGTCAAGATACATCTTTGTACATCACCTTTAACAAATAATAAAAAAATGTTTAATAATATAATAAAAAATACAACAGTCAATGATAATTATAGAAAATTAGTGAACGTATCAATCATGATTATTTATCAAACCAACCAAATATAAAGAACCAGCTACTTAGAAAATATGGAGAACCAGCTTTGCTCTCCAGCACATAAAGTTGTCAACTTTTCTACATCGATTACTCGTAAAGTATATCTACAAGTAATTAATGTCAGGCCAGTAACTTTTTTCATGCAACCTTTTTAATTTGTTTTCCATGTCATAATAAACAATAAATACAACATACTTAATTAGAAACTAAACAACTTCATACATCGCACTTTTAAAGTGACTGATTCAGAAAATATAGTTTAGTTTTCTTAGTTGCTTATTGCTGCTGATGATCTAGCTCACAGATTAGCTTTAATAGACTACAACTATCTGTAGGTACAAAGAACTTTATAGAGGGATAAGCTTCCATTTGATGAACTGTAATGAATCGGTGACCAAATTAGTGATGAAAAGATGATGGATTGCATTTGACTAGCACTCATTAGATTTCACTCATTTGACTAGCACTCGTTTGATTTCATTCTTTTGATTTCACTCATTTGACTAGCACTCGTTTGATTTCACTCATTTGACTAGCACTCGTTTGATTTCATTCTTTTGACTAGCACTCGTTTGATTTCACTCATTTGACTTCACTTATTTGACTAGCACTCAGTTTATTTCACTCATGTGACTAGCACTCATTTGATTTCATTCATTTGACTAGCACTCGTTTGATTTCACTCATTTGACTTCACTTATTTGACTAGCACTCAGTTTATTTCACTCATGTGACTAGCACTCATTTGATTTCACTCATTTGACTAGCACTTGTTTGATTTCACTCATATGACTAGCACTCGTTTGATTTCACTCATTTTACTAGCACTCGTTTGATTTCACTCATTTGACTAGCACTTATATGATTTCACTCATTTGACTAGCACTCATTTGGTATTAAGCCTAATCCCGCCTGCTTTTGGTTGCTCAGGTTGTAATTTGGATCAGATTCTTTATTCTAGTTCTGCTTTATTTTTATGTCTCAGATGTAGCAGATTCCAGTAGAAGACGATCAAGTATATCAGATCCTGCACGCTATGACAAATGTTCTCAGTGTGAGGCAACTTTGAGTGAAACAGATCAAGTGAAGCCAGGTACACAGTGCAAACACTTGAGTGATCGTCGGTTTCATTGTGCTGAATGTGAAAAATCATTTAGTACGAAAGGTAACTGGAAGCTGCACATAAAGCGCAAACATGAGAACACTGGACCGTATTGTTGTACTCAGTGTGAGAAATCATTCAGTGTTAAATCATTTCTCACTCAGCATATCAAAGGTGTGCATGGAGCTAAGACATATAAGTGTGACAAGTGTGATTACATTTCTAATTTCAAGTATTGTTTAAAGAATCACATCTCTGCTGTTCATTTGGATATGAAACCTTACAAGTGTCCCCAGTGTGACTATTGCTGCTCGTATAGTAGTCATCTTATGCAGCACATACGTTCTGTTCACAATCAAGAAAGGTCCTTTATATGCTTTTCTTGTGATAAGAAATTCTCAACATCTACGGTTCTTAATCAACACTGGAGATCAGTTCATTGTGGAGAAAAACCTTTCACATGTGATCAGTGTGATTATAAGTGCTCAAAGAATAGTAATCTTATACAGCATAAGAGAAGTGTTCATGAAGGAATAAAACCTTTCGAATGTGCTCAATGTCAATACAAGTGTTCAAGAAAGAGTCACCTCATGAAGCATTGCATATCTGTACACTCTAAACAGAAACCTAAGAATCTTCATGTAAGAGCTTACACTTCGTTAAAGTAGAGCTTGACTATATTATATATTGTAACTCACTTCTAAATGATCTTCCGATAACCTCTCTAATTCGTCTCCAACACGTAAAAAATGCTAATTCTCGAGTCTTCGGTATTATAAAAATATTTAAATTCCACACCTCTTCTCTTCTTAAGAAACTACACTGGCTCTCAGTGTCTTAACGAATAAAAATCAAGATAGCTTCCTTGGCTTTTAAAGGTTTAAATTATGGTAAACTATCTTATCTGGTTAAACTGGGATTTAAGGGAAGAAGAAGAAGATGATGATGATGATGATGATGATGATGATGAAACTATCCTATCTATCTGATCCTTTTTCAATCTATCAACCCTCTCGTAGTCTTCGCTCCTCTAGTAAAAACCTTCTCACTGTAACAAACATTAAATCTGCCATGGGCAGACGCTCCTTCAAGTTTTCTGCTCCGATATTACGGAACTCTCTCCCACAGGACCTTCGATCTTGAATTGTATTGGTACTTTCCTTGACAAGCTAAAAACCTATTTCTTTCCGCCAGAGGTCTAAATTTTGACCCGCATACCTTGGATCTTGGCCTTGCACTGTTTTGATCTCTCTTTTTCATGTAGTCTTTGTGTACTCAGTCGTCATCATGTGGTGCTTTAACGCCTATCTGTGCAGAGTCTGCAGGAGGTGTCCCTGACATTGTCTTATGGTGAAATCGGACGTTAAATTCTTATTGATTGATTGATAGAGTCCATGACGGAATAAGGCATTTCGATTGTGCTCAATTTGAATATATGTTCGCAACTAAGAGTCAACTAAAGGTACACTAGATGATGATACACTATCAATAGAGTCAACTAACGGTACATTGGATGATGATACACTATCAACAGAGTCAACTAGAGGTACATTGAATGCTGGTACACTATCAACAGAGTCAACTAAAGGTACACTAGATGATGATACACTATCAATAGAGTCCCTAGTCGCGCAATGAGTGGTAAATCTTTCAATACAGCATCGAGTCTTAAACCATACGTTGATTCTGTACACAGAGAAATTAAGTCACATTCGTGTGCTGAATGTGGCATTAGATACTCAAGAAACTGTGGTCTTCATAATCACATCTCTGCTGTTCATAATGGAAAGTGATATCTCACTTTTGGTCTGTATTAAGTAAACAACTCTCTATCATTATAAAGAGACATAGAAAATGTGACGTTCATTGTGTTTGGTTTATACAATTATTTAATCTCGAACTGTTGCTTTTTATTAGTGAATCAATTATATTATCAGTAGCAGTTCAAACCAATCAGTTAGTGAGATTTATCGTCAGGCATATTGCTAGTGAACAATCTAGTCTTGTTTGTGTGCAGTCTATTCGAATACACGGGTGTGTTGGTGTAGTGTTGCCTTACTGAAAAAAATGACTTGAGGTTTACATGGAATATAATGATTTATTATGCGTTATTGTGTAATGTTATTTTGAATATGGACATAATATGATGAAGATCGGTATAACACGCTGGAAATCCAATAGCAGAATATTTTGCAGCATTCTCTCTCTCTCAGTGCACTGCCTACTGGCAGGTCCATGGTATATAACGCTTCCAATCTTGTCTGTCTTGCGTTTTTCTCTTCATGTCCACATAAGAGTGGAACTTTAAATTCTCTAGCAATAGGCTACTCATTATTGTTATTATATACCATTTCTTGGGGGATTCTGCTTATGACGAGGTGGGCCCCCATATGCCTTCCTTAGCTTTGATTAGATTTGCTGGGCAGGGGCGTCTTTCCCTGAGAAAACTATTTTGTTTACAGCATTAGTAGGTGAAATTGTGATAGAAGTTGATCAAAAGAGGACCTAATATAGCAAAAGAGGAGTAATATTATTATTGCACAAGTCGCTATAAATCTACCAAAGAAATGAAGAAAGAGAAAGCATGTGGAATTGGTGGCATGCCGGCTAAATTTTAAAAATTATTATAAATATTAAACCCCAAGGCTAGCTGCCTATACGCTCTAAATAAAGGCTTTAAAGGCTAGCTGCCTCTATGCTCTATTACTAGTGTAGGCCTACTAATATCCTATTTGACAATTTGTGGCTAAATATTATTGTATTGGAAAATTTTAAGTATAAATATTCGGCAACTATCAAGGATTTGTAGTTATTGTTTAAGTTTTGATATTTATATTAAAATATAAAATCTTTGGACTGATTTTTTGGACTTTGCACCGTTTTGGACCTTACTTTTGCGCACAGGCATGAATTTTGTCTCAATAGTGATCGATTGTGTCATGGATGACAGTAGCACTCTAATTCTTGTTATTATTGATACTGTTGTTGATATTTAGCCTTTATGGTCACAGCTTTGGATTCGCTTTTGCATAATTTACTTGAGCTTTCACTTATTACAGTAACATTAGGACAGGACATTTCTTGCAGTCCTTATCAGGCCTACATGCTCCGCATAGATTGATTGTACATGTACAGTCATGTATGTACGTATACAAATTAATAGTTAAATTTACTTAGCTGCACGTGTGCCTTATACCACAGTCACACTGGACTGCAAACTCCAAAGGGAATTGTAATAAAGCTACCTAAAGTCACACTAACTGGACGGTGATCACTGTGGTTTAAAGGGCTATCTATAATATCGACAGAGTTAATGTCAGATTTTATTTCATTCGTTACAAAGAAATGGTCAGTACATGAAATATACCCATAATATGAATTAACAATGTATATTTGTCATTAGTGTCACATTTAATAACATCATCAACATGCCCTCATTCTAACATAGGGCCTACGTAAGAAATTGCTGAAAATATTAAAGCCTAGATTTTTGTCGTCAAACTCGAAATTAGTGTCGTCAAGAATGATATCATCAGCCCTATGTCATTTACTCTCAACAATATAATCAATAAATCCCATTATCACATTAACATCATTTAACATAACATAACGGCACACTAAGTCAGGAAGCGCAGATGCTTGTTTAAGACCCATTTCCTCCTTCCTCTCCATGGATATTAGTAATCGTTGCCTTTTAATGGCGCTTCACTAGCAGCCGGCGCTGATTTAAGAATAATCTTCCATCATCCTGGGATTTTTCTTTCGAAGCTGTCAACACTCTGTCTTCCAAGGTGGTCGCCCACAAAGTACTAACAGAGGCCGATGCAGCTTAACTTCGATTATTGACGCGCAACTATACCAAGTGCTCTAATCCCGCCGTCTGTATGCTGTAACTTCTGAATTAATAGGAAAGTAAACATTTATCTATAACATAATACAATTGCATTATTTGTTCCCCGTGTTGTGCTCGGGTGTGGTTGGACCACTGCAGAATAGGGCAAGCGCAAACAATCTGCTGAATATACGTAACAGGCGACTAAGGCAGGAGCTGAGGATGGTAAAAGGGAACCCACCTCACCATGAAATATTTCCCCCAGGATTAAATGGTAATTAATCCATCTAACTGAGGAAGGCAACGGGAAACCACCTCAGAAGCCACACGTTTCCCAAGCTATAGGCTACATAAGGTATATAAGGTATAGACTTTGTGAAGGGATTAACTTGTTGATCTAAGGAGTGCTCTTATGGAGCTAGAAAGCACTTTCAGTATGAATATGTACCTTGCACCTGACACTTGGCAGTGCACTGAAGAAGAAGAATGCAATTGCTTAACGATACCTTGACCGCTCATCATCTATGTGAGGGATCTGTTCCGACATATTGTACAAACTTATCAATTGATTTATGCCATAATAAAGCCACGCCAGAGAAAGGCCTACCTCGCAGTATGCCTTCTTCCATCCTATTAGTCATAGCGGAAACAGAACGCAACTCATAATCAGTAAAATTACTAAATCGTATGCAATTATACAATGCTTTATTGGTAATTCTTTTAACATAGCTGCACCGTTGTTAAATTATAAAATGTAAATATGAGTTAGACTGCGAGTGGTTATGCATGCACTGTGATCTTTAAGAAATATCTACAATTCATTAGAGTGCAGATGCAGACGTGACATAATGCTTACAAGAAACCTTTCAACTAAAATGCACTTATGTGTAAATCATGTAATAAATTCATTTATTTTAGTCCTTTATCACATATGCTTGATTCAATTCATATCATATTCTAGTTTCTTTTTTATGTTGAATTAATTAATCATTAATGACTATAAATCTTTTCTACTTACAATAATTACTCAGATATTAAAGTATTACATGTAGGCTATATAGCCTACATGTAATACTTTAACTGTAGGCTATATAGCCTACATGTAATACTTTAACTGTAGGCTATATAGCCTACAGTTTATTTTAAGCATTTCAGATTCAAATGAAAATGAGTGAGTATTATCTTAAAGTTTATATTAAATGTAGTTCGTAGAAAAGTTTGAAGAAAATGGAAAAATTTAGAAATGAAAAATCTTGCTTCATTTATTTTCACAGAATTGCATGCATGGTCTCTCTCCAGGGTTCAGCCTAGTGGCAGGTCCAAAGTGCATATTCATACAATTTCTTTCTCATATAATCCGCCTTCACATTCCATAATTGGCAGCACTCATAGATCAATTAGTTAATACTTTGGACTGATTATCTGGATTTTGAAATTTGCACCTCTTTTGGACCTTCTTTTTGCTCGCCAGCTTGATTTTGTCTCAAAAGTGCTCAATGTTGTCATTGATGACTACAGCACTCCAATTGTTGTTATGTTAGTTAATCCCTCACAAATGCTAAGCTTTATTCATATCTAATTATGTAGCCATTAGCTTGAAAAAAGTATGGCTATTGAGGTGGTTTACTGTTGCCAACCTTAGTTCTTGTTTAGTCTTCTACTACAACACGTGCAAACTACAATTGATCTATTCCTCATGCCCCGGACACAACACAGATTTATATTATTTATCATAAAGTCATTTTTTATTTGACTTTTAAGTGTATCTGTTGCATTTATTCCGACAAATTTGCGCAAATAATTTAAAAGTAAAAGTAAACACTTATTATAGTGAAATGGTCAACTGTGTTGATATCTATCACTTTTTAATACAGCATGTTGAAACCGTTAGGCTATTTTTTTAGTCCATTTTCCGTAAAACCAGTCCAGTAATTCATATTTTCATTTAAACTATTTAACTAAATATTTACTGTTTATTTATTGCTTTCCGCATAACATTGTAGAATGAATTTAATACTAATGTCTATTAGAGTTTTCTACTTGCAATAATTATTCAGATAGTAAAGTATGATAATACTTTCGATTTTAAGCATTTTAGATGCATCTGAAAATTACTGAGTATTACTTTAAAGTTTATCTAAAGTGTAAAGTTTTTTTGTAGAAAATGGAACAATTTCATTCTAAATTGTTCCAAAATAAGACGAAGAATTATATTGCTAATTTAATTTATTGAAATCTTATTGACATCTGGTGAATTTAAACAACAATAATAATAATAATAATAATAATAATATTAATTATTAATAAATTTAATAATAATTTAGAATATAAAATATCTTGATGAAAGTTTTACTTCAATTAATTACCTGTCCACTCGATGACTCGCATGGTCTCTCACTTGAATTCTGCCAAGTGGCAGGCCCAAGTACATATTCAACTAATTTGATAGTCTGTTTGCTGTCACACTCCATATAAACATAGTTAAACTGTAAAGATTAAGGTCATTAGGTAACTTTGTTAGAGATGGGAACTTTATGAATTTCCAGAGTTCGGGTTCGGTTCGTTGAAAATGAAAGTTCGGTTCGGTTCGGGTTCGGTTAGCAGTTGACAATTTGAGAGTTGGGTTCGGTTCGTTGAAAATGGCAGTTCGGTTCGGTTCGGTTCTAACAAGGGTTCGGGTTCGGTTCGCGTTCGGCTTGTTTTCGAACTCGCAAGAGTTCGATTCGAGTTCAAAATGGTTTGGTTTGGATAATGTTGCAATTGTTTAACTTTACTTATAATAATTATGGTTATGACAAACATGTTTAAAATGGTTTATGGTAAATATGCTTAAAAATTAATTAAGTCATAATAGCCGCCACATTTTTTCACCTGGGTAAAAATATGATAATGAAAAAGGAGAGAAGTGGTATTTATTACTGTAAATTTCTTAAAATATTGCAATTTCACCAACAAATGTTCATAATATAAATATTTAGCTTTATTATTGTATCTGAAATATTCTCCTTGATTATAACGAGCAAATAGAATGCTTCATCAATTTTTAAATTTTTTTGGTCACTATAGGCTTATATATTAGATACGTTTATAATTAAGTGGAAATGTCTTGGCTAAAATTTGATCCAATATTTCAGAGAAAAAGTGCAATTTAGTAACATAAAAATGTCAAATAAAGATGATTTGGTAAAGACGTGTGCTTCCATAGAAAAATGATCATAATATACACCATTTGCTATCAACTGACCAGTAATAAGCTTCATAATTTACCTTAGGGTTTCAAATTTGAAACTTTCGATCAATTATGCAGTGACGAAAATAGTTATGAAATATTGCATTGCTATGGTGCAAAATTATTTACTCTAGATAGTCTTAAGAGATATAGTTATTATAATTATTATAATAAATATAATTATAAATATAATTAAAAAAAACAAAATAAAAAACAAATATAATTATTTGTAAATCTGGCTGCAAAAATATTAAGGTAGCACACTAAAATTAGAAAAAATTCATAATTTGAATTTAACAAGAACAAATCCATCTAGATTGAGTCAAGCATTTTCAGATTTTTATGGGATACTCTCATCACTTTTGTCTCTTTGATGTAAATCGTCATTTCATATTTCAATGCCGTATCACTCAGACTATCCATTATCTTCTATAGGCCCGCCTCGCTTCCCGCTACCATTCCTTTGTACCGCTACCATTTTAAAATGTGTGTCGTAACCAGCCTTACCTGAATATATGTTGTTAGATACTGTAAGACATGTAAATGCAAAAACTAATATACATGTATATTTGTATTGTTCTTACTATCTTTAGTTAATGTCAGGCTGGTGAAGAAGAGAGGAACTCCAAGAGTTTGATTCGGTTCGGTTTGGACGAAGTCTGGGTTCGGGTTCGGTTCGGGTTCGGTCAGAGTCTGGGTTTGAGTTCGGTTCGGTCAAAATTCTAGATTTTAGGGTTCGGTTCGGTTCGGGTTCGATTCCCATCTCTAAACTCTGTAACTACAGCATTCCTCTTATTTATTACAATATTGGATGAATATTTTGTATGATTTGAATTCACTTTGTTCAATGTTTAAAATTTTTCTTAATCATTTATGGACTCCAAAAATGGCTGTTGATATAGTTCTATACTATTTTCTGCAAAGTGTTATTAATAATGATCCTCACAGGGTTACAAAACCCTCTTCGTGAGCCTAATATATAAAAAACTAGTTAATCCATTCACAAAATGCTGTACCTTATTAAAGTTTTAATTTAGTAGCCCCTGTCTCGTGAAAAATATGGCTTCTGAGAGAAAGTGTTAATTAAACAGGTAAAATAATAATTCGCCAATATCTAATATTTCTACCACTTTATCTGTACCAATAATCGTACTACTTTATCTGTAATACTTCATCTGTACCAGAGATTTCATTTTTACTTAAATCGGAGCCCATAGATTTACTATCGTTTGAAAACCACTGCATTAAAATCAGCTCGCCTAATATATTGCATTCAGAGAATAAGTGTAATGTTAATATTTTCTGTTGGTTAAGAGTTACATATAACCTTTCATATCGATTATGTTCTCATCATCTCAGCTCAGATTATAAAAAAAACCAATAAAACAATAGGAACAATAGGAGCGTTCATATAGTTAGATAAAACAAACCAATAGAAAAGAGGCTACCATAAAAGAGCAGCTGCAAGTTTAATCTCTTAATATTTATTTGACAGATAGTTCCCATAGATTAGTTTATAGTCAATATTTTACAAACTAAATGAATTACCATTTAATAGAATTGATTCAAACTTAGATTCGTGGCTTTATTTAATGACACATATCCTATGACAAATTGACAATTTTGTATGAGATACAGATATACCGAAACTCTCATAAAAATAGTACGTATACGTTTTCCTCTTGCCGCTTCGTCTCTCCATTTTTAAACTTTCATATAATAGAGAATTAATAGTCAAATATTATTAGATACTAGCAAAAGAAATCATACAAAAATCAAATGAAAGCAAACATCCGAGCAAACATTAATAAGCATATACAAAAATAGAAAAAGTAAAGGTACATATGTAAATGAAATATTACATATGTATATGTATAGAGCCAGAGCTTTGTGCAGTAATACATAATTAGCAGCTATAGCAGAGTCTACTTAAGTCTGAAATAGATAAAAATTATATTACCTCTTTTCTGGAGCCCTATCATCACTTTTGTCCTTTGATGTTAAGCTTTACATCATTTTATATGCCGTATATTCCAGACTATTCATTATCTTCTGCAATCCATTTTCACTTCCTGCTACCACTCCTTGATGATCTGCAAATCTCACATCTTGCAACAGTTTGCCTCCTATTGTTATTCCCTCTTTAAGTCTTCCATGGCCTCCTCCATCATACTTACGTAAATGGCAAATATAAACGGCGTCATAATAATAATAATAACAATAATAATAAAGGTTTAACGTCCGTTTCCTCATACAAGGATGACGTCAGGGATGTCTCAAACATGACAAGCTACAACCTTGTCGTACTCCTCGTTACGTTTAACTTTTTCTGAGTATTCTCGTAGGATTTTGATTACAGCTCTTAGATTCATGTACAAGTTCAGAATTAACCTTCTATCTCTCCAGTTAATTACGATTCTTCTCTAGATATTCAGCCTAGTTACTATTTTGTATAAGGGAGAATATATGGGAGTTTAGATATCATTTATTAAAATCTCACTTCACTTAACTGTGCACTTTATACAGTGCATTTATAGACCAATTATATAAATACAATATTGCTGTACTTAGAACATGTATCAAATTAATTTTTATCATGTACAGATGCAATGTGTCTCCGGATATTTCCGCGATGTGAGAATCTACTGCCACTCTCAGAACACGAGTGTATAATTCTTCTATGGACAGCATCATAATGTTTCTTAAGATGTGCTGCTGCTTTGAAAGCTTTACTACACTCAGTACACAAATAAGGTCTCAGTTTCCTATGTACAACAGCAACATGCCTCCTGAGATGGGATCGATCACTGAAAACTCCTTCACATTCCGTACACGAGTGAGGTCTAAGTCGTTTATGAACAGAATCCTGATGTCTCCGCAGATGTATGGCCGATAGGAACGACTTACCACAGTCACAACATTTGTGGGGTCTAAGTTGATAGTGAACCATCCTCCAGTGTATTTTGAGTTGACTCTTGGTTTGACTCACGTAGTCACATTGAGCACAGCCGAAAGTTCGTATTTTATCATGGTTAAATCTCGTATGTCGTTTAAGATGACTCCTATTTGAACACTTATAGTCACAATTATCACATGTGAAAGGTTTTTCTTCGCAATGAACGGATCTTCGGTGTTGATTAAGAACCTGAGACGTTGAGAATTTCTTATCACAAGAAGAGCATCCAAAAGACTTTTCTTGATTATGAACAAAACGTATGTGAGCTGTTAGACTACTCTTCTGTACACAATAATAGTCACACTGTGGACACTCATGAGGTTTATGGTTTAAGTGAACAGCAGAGATGTGATAATTTAGACCATGCTTGTAGCTAGAACTGTAATCACACTTGTCACACTTATATTTCTTATCTCCATGCATATGTTTGATATGCCGAGAGTGAGCGGATTTAATATTGAATGATTTTTCACACAGAGTACAAAAAAGTCGTCTGTTGTTTTGATGTTTCCGCTGTATGTGTTGCTTCAAGCTATCTTTCCTGTTGACCTTTTTATCACACTGAGCACAATGAAACTGACCGTCTGAATGCAACATCATGGATGCTGGATGATCTGATAACAAATTCATATATAGAGAAGAAAAGATAGAATTGGTTGGGTGAGTTACAATAATAAATAGTAATAAAGGTTTAAGGTCTGTTTCCTCATACAAGGATGATGTCAGGGACTTCTCTCCATCATATGTTACTACAAATCGATTCACCTCAAACGATCTGAAAAACATTTGCTGAAGAGAAGGAAAAAGATCTTAAACGGTGCAAGTCGGATGATCAATAAAACTGTCAGGCAGGATGAAAAAAGTCTATGGTGGGAGAGATGTGTTCTCAACCTACATCTGAAAGTGGAAGAAGTAGAACATGAGTGAAGATCAGGAGGCAGAGAGTTCCAAACAGTAGAAGCGGAGAATGAAAATGAACATCTACCTAAAGAAGTGAGAATGTTAGGAATTTTGAGCAGTTTGGCATCGGAAGAACGAGGCTTACGAGACGGTTGATAATGAATTAAGAGTTCAGAAATGTAAGAAGGTTTACCAAAAGTAGGTGTTTCGAAAGTTAACAGAGCAATTTTATACTTAAATTCTTTGAACCACAGGAAGCCAATAAATATTATTAAGCAAAAGCAAGGAACTAGAGGTGGCCTGAAGTTTTGCGGATCGACAGTCAACACGTGCTAGAGAATTCTGAACGTGTTGCAAATTCATGAGAGAAGAAGAAGGTAAGCAATATAGTAATGAATTTCAGTAGTCAAGCCTAGAATGAACTATTGAGTTAGCAACAATTATGGATGAATTTTTATCAAGAGATGACCGTATCTGTCTGATTTGACGGATCTGGAAGAAAGATGAATGACAGATGAGATATGAAATCTGAAGTCAAGATTTTCATCAAATATGACACCAAGATTTTTAGCCTTTGGAGTAGGAGTGAGAAAAAGAATCTGAAAATAGATGGAAGAATTGGCTTTGGTTCTTTGCTGGAGGTGCCGATTAAAATATATTCGGATTTCAAAGGATTGACAGAGAGAAGATTGCAGAAAAAACTTGAGTAAACTTTGTCAAGAACAGATGAAAGGTGTTGCAATTTCAGATCAGAACCTGATCTAGAAAATTAAATGTACAGCTGAGTATCAACAGCATAGAAGTGAAATTTTATTAAAGCATTTTCTAAAACATAACTGAGTGGGGTGGGGTAGTCATATGGCATAGACTTGCCGTTAGGCAGTGCAGCTAAGAAGAATAGAAGAGCACAATGGGAATAGAGAGAAAGTGCGTGAGAAAAAACATGACATTAAAATAGGATTAGATAAAACTCTGCTTCAGCCAGATTAGTGACGATAGGAAAAGCATCTACAAGATTCAATAACAATCTACATTGAATAATATTATGTGCAAATCTCTCTCTCTTAGTGTACTGCCTACAGGCAGGTCCATGGTATATAACGCCTTCGCTCTTTTCTGTCTTAAGCTTTCCTCTTCATTTCCACATATGAGTGGGTCTATAAATCATCTAACATACCTAATCTCGGCCTGCCTCTGCCTCTTTTTCCTTCCATTCTACCTTCTATGACCTCTTTTAATAGACCTTCCCCCCTTAGAATATGTCCTTTCTAACTCTTCTTCCTATTTCTTAATAAATTTATCAACTGTTTGTCTGTACCAACTCTCTCTAGAACTTCTTCATTTGTAACGTTTTGAGTCCAGCTAATCCTCTCCATTATTCTCCAAATCCACATTTCCATTGTCTGTAGTTTTCTAATATCTTCCTTCCTTAAGGTCTATGTTTCACATCCATGTAATAGCATGGTCCAAACCAAGGTTTTACTATCTTTATCTTAGTGCCCTTCTTTAGACTTTTTGTTAAAAGTTCTTTCCTATTACCGAAGGCCATTTTGGCTTGTGCAATCCTACTGCATATTTCAGTCACACATTTCCCATCATCAGTTATATAGTATGACCCAAATATTTGAAACTCCTTACCTGTTTCAATTTTGTACCATTTATTGTAATATTAACTTCACCTTTATTATGGGACACCCATCACTTAGGTCTTTTTTATATTATTATTCATGCCACATCTCATGAAGATTATTATCAAAAAGACCATAGTGATGAGAGTGTCCCATACTAAACGTGAAGTTAATATCACAATAAATGGCACGAAATTGCAATAGGTAAGAAGTTTCAAATATTTGGGTCATACTATAATTTGCAAATAATAATAAATAATAAACAAAAATAATATCAACTCAATTGCCGTTGATAAGAACCTGATTTGAGTGATCTCAGAGTGGATGTGACATCTAAACGTCTCAGTACAACTGAACAGTTGCGTAGTTCTGGTACTAGATGTACTTCAGTGTCATCTGTACAAATATAACAACATTTAATTACTAATATACATGTAATAACATCATCATCATCATCATCATCTTCCCTTAAATCCCAATTTAACCAGGGTCAGGATACGAATACATGTAATTACATATATTTACCCATTTCATCATTTCATATACAAAATATTTCATCACACCAGCTACAAAGACAATATTACATATTCAGTCTTTTATTATTTATTTAATATTTAGTTAACAATAATATTTCTATAATAAAAATCACTAATATGTTTCATTTATCACATTAAAGAGTTAAGTGAAAAAAACAAAGAAAGAATATACTCACCAATATATATGTCTAGTTTCATGCGCTTTGAAATGCCTCTTGTGGACCTCGGATGAGGAAAAGTATGTTAAACCATTATTATCATTGTACTGAGGGAACTAGATAAACTATTTGACTGTTTTAGATTGTCTCTAAATTGTTCAATAGTTTTAGGCAATAGAGTGTCTTATGGTAGATGTGGGTATTAAATTTACAAAGCATTTAATGCTAGTGCTGGAATTAGTAGCAATTTTTGCTGGAATTTTATTTAAGTTTCTTCTAATGCATTTTGATTGTATTTGATCATATGTGCATTTGTGTGTATTTCTGTGTGTATGTGTGTGTGTGTGTTGTATACTGATTACTGATCCTGTCTGTTTATGAAGAATAAAGAAATAAAATATATTCAAATTATCGTGTTTGAAGTTTGAACTTTCACATGCCACTATTCTTCCATTTACAGTTTACATATCGCTGACTTACAGAAATCAATAAATTGCCTGTGACTATTCTTCTTCTTCTTCTTCAATGCAAGGCCAAGGGGCAGGTTCAAGGTAAATATTCATACTCAAAGTATGCTTTCTCGCTCCAAAAGAGCACTCCTTTGATCAACTAGTTAATTCCTTCACACAAGCTATGCCTTATCCATACCTTATGTAACCTATAGCTTGGGAAAATTATGGCTTCTGAGGTGGTTTCCCATTGCAGTTAGATGGATTAATTACCATTTAATCCTGGGGAAGAATATTTAATGGTGAGGTGGGTCCCCTCTTGCCATCCTCAGCTCCTGCCTTAGTCGCTTCTTATGTACATGCAGCAGATCGTTTGCGGTTACCCTATTCTGCAGTGGTCCAACCACACTTGAGCACAACAAGGGGAGAGTCATAATAATATATATATATATATAATAACAGTAATATAATATTGTAAATGGGTCAGAATTTTGTTATTATGACCCATTTTCACACTTAAAGTGACTATAAGTTCAAATGCTAGTTTCCCCAGGTAAGAGTGTTTAATTTTTTCCCTAGATTAGTTAATAACTGAACAGATATCATCTACTCATGACGAACAGAGTATGAACATACTCTTTTGAACTTAGAACATGAACTATACTCTTCATTGAAGCAATAAGTCAACATCATTTGAGCTGGTGAGGCACCATTTTTATCAATGCTTCCATATCATGGAAGCATTGATAAAAATCAACTATCTGTTTATTTATTTATTTTGAAACAGAAATTCAAGTGAAGATTTTTTAACAAAAAGTATAGAATGTTTACCTTCGTATGTAATGCTGCAGCCTTGTGATAAGTAATTCTCTTCAAATGATGAATCTTCACTCACTGCACTTGGCATTTTATGCGTAAGATTGAATTCAGGTAATTCTGACATTGTTGAAAATATTGTTAAATCAGAAGAGTTTGACAAGAGAGTTAATTTTCATAGAACCTATGCTATTGTCAATTTGAATTTGTTGTTAGTGATGAAAATCTTTCGCTGTTCTTTCAAAAATTCATCAACGACCATTTCTGGCACAATGGATAATCCTATCAGTCATTCATCACGCATTGTTGACCACATATTTTGAGCCCACGAAACTGTGAAAAGTGCGTTCTGTTGAATAAATGGTCACTAGAATGGTAGTCAAAATGTTTGGAAGCATATTTACATTGGGATATGGATGTGGACAAAGGGCCAAAATTTCAACTACATCGCCAGGCATATCGGTTGGATTAGCCCATATTGCTTGAAATAATTGAAATTTCCCCTTATTTTCCTTCCCGCTAGGGTGTATACAACTATTAACATCTAAGATTGCATCCAACGCATGACTTCTATCTCCACAAAATAACGCAGTCACCATACTTGTAAAGCAAAGGCATTAGATTTGTGACAGGTAGACCTAAATTTATCTCGTAGATTAGCTAACATAGATTATAGAAAACGGATTTCTGCATTAAGCACAAATCTTGAAGTAAGTTTATGCGTATGTCCTTGGAATAAGCCACCCTGTCATCATTTAAGTTATGGTGATGAATGAGACGTTAAATTGTTATTGTTATATTTGTTGGCTTACACTAACCAAACTAAGCTAGTACCCCCCCCCCATAGAAAAAACTTCGAATTTAATAGACGAATTGTGTAAGTGCTCTAGGTCATCGATGGTGGGGCCCGAACACCGAGATATCCCTCCCCCTGCCAGCTACAGCACTAATTGTTCTCCATTGGTCTCAGCAGTATATTCCATTAGTAAATTTCACATTATTAATGACTCTGTTGGCATTCCAATTCTTGTTTTCGTTACACAATACGTTACACGTAAAAAAAGTAAAATTAAAAAAGTAAAATTAAAAAAGTAAAATTAAAAAAGTAAAATTAAAATTACTCTGTTTTTATCTAACCATTCTTCCCAGCATGCTGCACTGTAGATCTGGACTTCTCTTCCATCCAATCTTCGGAAGTCTTCGTTTGAATCACATCGGCCTTTCCTTTCCCATAGGCAGTTGAAGACCTATCTTTTTCATCTCTCGTTTCCATCCAGTGTACATGAGTTGCGATCAGCGCCTAAACCTCCTTTTTTAATTTCCTTTTTCTTTGAACTGATTTTCTAGAGTTTGGAACTTGCACCATTTTTGGACCTTCTTTTTGCTCGCCGGTTTGATTTTGTCTGAATAGTGCTCGATGTAGCCACTGATGACTGTAGCAATTTTTGTTATTATTATTATTATTTAAAGTATAATAACAATAATAAAATAAAAAATAAAAATGAAAAATAAATAAATAAATAACATAATATCAACAATAACAATAGACCTTTGCGATACATAAGAACAAGAGAAAAGATCTCTCGGTCACCTAGCAACCGAAGTTATAAAAATAAACACTGGAGACAAAATAAAAGCTAATAATACCATTCCCTTGCAATCATCTGACATTAATTCCGGAGAATAATTCAATTAACTACTATGCAAATAAATTAATTATCATCAAAATTTATCCTAAACAGACTGAATTTTGTTACTGAAGGCTACGTTCATATTCAAAAGCATAAAATGACGGAAGGGTTTATGCAAAACTTATAATAAGTTAAGTATAAGTTATTAGTAAAAGGGCCATTGTAATGAACACGCCTTGTTCACAATTATTATATTAAGAAATATATATTGTAGATAGAAAACAGATATTATATAGCAGTTATTAATATATTAGGAAATATATATTATAGATCGAAAGCAAATATTATACAGCTGTTATTTATAAATATTAAGTGACGTAGGGTATTTCCAAAGATTTATGATAGATTATATAAGTCGAAGTTATAAGTAGGCCTAGCTAGATTATTACGCTGGGTATTTCCAAAGTGACGCAGCTAACGCGTAAATCGATTAAACGAGAAGTGCCGGGGTTGGCTGAAGTCGATCGCTTGAGTAGTATATTAAGCGGCCGGAGATACAATAGAAACAAGTTGGGGCCGGGGGCCTACTTGGTTCGTCTGAGTAGGTTCCCAGGAGGGCGGATCCGATGGGTCTATACGGTGTACAACGTGTAGTTCTCATAAAGGATCGAGTCTCAATGATCCTTTCCCTTACTGACTCCCTACGGGATAGGTAAGGGGGCCCCTCAGGTTGGCTAATGTCCCAAGCCGCGAAGGCTAATTTGGAGGCGAGAGAGTTCAGTGTCCCCCTGGGTAGGCCCAGGGAGGAGGCTAGTAGTCCACGGCGATACCCGGGTCGAGTCCGTCTCTGCGGGTATTCGCTAAGCGCCTGGGTCGAGTGTGTCTCTACAGGCGAAGAGGCTAGTAGTCCACGGCGATACCCGGGTCGAGTCCGTCTCTGCGGGTATTCGCTAAGCGCCTGGGTCGAGTGTGTCTCTACAGGCGAGGAGACTGGTAGTCCACGGCAATACTCGGGTCGAGTTCGTCTCTGCGGGTAGTTGCTAAGCGCCTGGGTCGAGTGTGTCTCTACAGGCGAGGAGGCTGGTAGTCCACGGCAATACCCGGGTCGAGTTCGTCTCTGCGGGTAGTTGCTAAGCGCCTGGGTCGAGTGTGTCTCTGCAGGCGGGAGGCTGGTAGTCCACGGCGATACCCGGGTCGAGTCCGTCTCTGCGGGTATTTGCTAAGCGCCTGGGTCGAGTGTGTCTCTGCAGGCGGGAGGCTGGTAGTCCACGGCGATACCCGGGTCGAGTTCGTCTCTGCGGGTAGTTGCTAAGCGCCTGGGTCGAGTTCGTCTCTGCAGGCGGGAGTAGGAATACCAATTAGGAGGAGAAAATACGGGAAGACCAATAGTAAAAGGATAGGGAAGAATAAGTCTAAAAAGGTAAAGGGACGTTTTAGTAGGGCAAAGAAAATAAAGTTCGTCGCAGTTAAAAACAACCAATCAATTAATTATATACTACAAGTTTGTAAAACTAGGAAGCAGGGTAGAAAATCCAACCGTGATCGCCCAAGATAACGCAGACGCTTCCACTACTGGTTCGGGTCACCACATCACTTCGCCCCGAGAACCACAGATATTACGGGATAGGATCTACCAAAGGAGCATGGAAGAAAATCAACCATCATCGTCTAAATACATAGAAGACGTGGAGTATGCTTCTACTCCCGACTCGGTCCAGCGTGGACGCTGTGCGCCGGGTTCCCGAGAACCCAATTACGAAGTAGACAAGGGGGGTTGGACCTTGGCCTACTCAGTCGGTAACGAACAAGAAAGGCCTATCGAGACGGATGATACGAGGAAAGAAGTATCATTTGAAGACGCAGCACCTCGGTTCCTCCTGACAAGCGGTACCCTTAATAAAGCATTCGACGAAAAAGCTGCCGTCTCGAAGTACTGCCGACCGTCGAGCGGGTCCCGAATAAGACAACCGCTCGAGGACGAACAGGCAGCAAGGCAGTTCGCGACAAATGGTGTCAGAAGTGGGATTTCCGGCTATTACGGGAGATATAAACCCTGGCCGGCGGGGTCTAACTACAAAATAGACGAGGACGACGAGGTTATATTGAATTACCGGGTTCATACTCGGGATCATTGGGGTCATCAGCGAAGTAGTAGGAGAAAGACAGGAATTACTCGGGATCTTGTGGCTGTCGACGAAATGTTAAGACAATCATAGTAATAGGGATTATGAGGGTCGTTAACGAAGAATTAAGTTCAACGGGAAATGAACAAGAAAAGATATTGATATTTCATTAAGAGATGAAGGTAGAAGTAAGAACAAGACGTATTGCTCAGGTAGTTAATGAAAATATTAGGCCTTGGCCTGAATTCAGCGGTAACATATATTTAACAGTCAGCATCAAAAGACTGTGGATATATAAGGAGTTTTGGTTTGGAAAACATTAAATATGCGACGTTTTAGGCCACGTAACAATTGCGGAGAAATTTTATTTTAATAATAAGTCGTACGAAATCTTAACGCAATTGGAGCACATATAAGTATTTTACGACATGGACTTCATAGTGTCGTTTAGTTTTTAAGTTTGTCGATTTATTGAGGTAGTGTACTATTAATTAATTAGAAGTCGAGCGACAGTAATTAAGCTTGCTCGAGAAAGAGTGCTGAAATCAGCATGTCGTCGAAGTATTATGTTCTGATAATTTTCAGTGTAAATATTTGAAGGCGTAGGCCTAGTATGTGATCATGTGTTTTCAGTAATACTGTAAGATCGCAGTAGAGACCAGCAGAAAGAAGGTGCGAGAATGTGTACAAGTACTGGAGAATTAAGAGAACGAGTGATATCAGAGTCCAGGGCACGATAGAAATATTTCTATGCTTTCCAACGCCAGAGGACTAGAGTCGAATTGAGATTTTTCGCCAACATGAGTACGAGAGGATATGACCGATAATGTAAGTCATAGAATCATCTCATTAATGTTATTCGCGAATCTGGGTGAAAATGTCGTTAGGGTTAGCAGATTTATCGCAAATGATAGTCTGTGTTGGGTGATAACCAAGGACACCCATCCCTCCGTCATAGTGTTTCACTTCTAGTCTTGTTTCGGACATTGTCCAAAGTTATTCGCGAATATGGGTGCACATGTCGCTAGGGTGGGCAGACTTATCGCGAATGATAGTCTGTGTTAGGTGATAACTAAGGACACCCTTCCCTCCGTCATAGTGTTTCACTTCTGGCATCGTCTCCGACTCAATTATGGCATGTATAACCATAGATGTCCGGTGTTGAAGTGACTGGTGATAGGTATGATACTTAGCCGTCACGGGAATTTTTGATATTCATTTCGAACACTCTCTTACATTTTGGGTAGGCCGAATATCAGAAGTAAAAGATTGATACGTACAGGAGGGAGAAAGATGTAGGAAGAACTAGAGAGGATTTTAATTTACAAAAATCAATATTTCGTTTTAAAATCATGAATACGCAATTATCGGATATTAATTTTTAAAAAAACATAAAACAAAAAAAAAAAAAAAAAAAAAAAAAAAAAAAAAAAAAAAAAAAAAAGAGAATACAAAAAAAGTTAATTCTGAACTGCGGCGAGTTTTATTGAAGTTTAAAACGGATAATCGGGACGATTATTTCACAAAGGGGGAGGCTGTGTAATGAACACGCCTTGTTCACAATTATTATATTAAGAAATATATATTGTAGATAGAAAACAGATATTATATAGCAGTTAATAATATATTAGGAAATATATATTATAGATCGAAAGCAAATATTATACAGCTGTTATTTATAAATATTAAGTGACGTAGGGTATTTCCAAAGATTTATGATAGATTATATAAGTCGAAGTTATAAGTAGGCCTAGCTAGATTATTACGCTGGGTATTTCCAAAGTGACGCAGCTAACGCGTAAATCGATTAAACGAGAAGGGCCGTGGTTGGCTGAAGTCGATCGCTTGAGTAGTATATTAAGCGGCCGGAGATACAATAGAAACGAGTTGGGGCCGGGGGCCTACTTGGTTCGTCTGAGTAGGTTCCCCAGGAGGGGCGGCTCCGATGGGTCTAACGGTGTACAACGGTGTTGTAGTTCTCATAAGGATCGAGTATCAATGATCCTGCCCTTAATGACCCCTACGGATAGGTAAGGGGGCCCTCAGGTGGATAAGTCCACGCCGCGAAGGCTAATTGGAGGGAGAGAGTCTGTGTCCCATGGGTAGGCCAGGGAGGAGGCTAGTAGTCCACGGCGATACACGGTCGAGCTCGTCTCTGAGGGTATCGCTCAAGAGCCTGGGCGAGTGTGTCTCCTAAGGAAGAGGCTAGTAGTCCACGGCGATACCCGGGTCGAGTCCGTCTCTGCGGGTATTCGCTAAGCGCCTGGGTCGAGTGTGTCTCTACAGGCGAGGAGGCTGGTAGTCCACGGCGATATCGGGTCGAGTCCGTCTCTGCGGGTATTCGCTAAGCGCCTGGGTCGAGTGTGTCTCTACAGGCGAGGAGGCTGGTAGTCCACGGCAATACTCGGGTCGAGTTCGTCTCTGCGGGTATTTGCTAAGCGCCTGGGTCGAGTGTGTCTCTACAGGCGGGGAGGCTGGTAGTCACGGCAATACCGGGTCGAGTTCGTCTCTGCGGGTATTTGCTAAGCGCCTGGGTCGGTGTGTCTCTGCAGGCGGGAGGCTGGTAGTCACGGCGATACCCGGGTCGAGTTCGTCTCTGCGGGTAGTTGCTAAGCGCCTGGGTCGAGTGCGTCTCTGCAGGCGGGAGTAGGATTACCAATTAGGAGTAGAAAATACGGGAAGACCAATAGTAAAAGGATAGGGAAGAATAAGTCTAAAAAGGTAAAGGGACGTTTTAGTAGGGTAAAGAAAATAAAGTTCGTCGCAGTTAAAACAACCAATCAATTAATTATATACTACAAATTTGTAAAACTAGGAAGCAGGGTAGAAAATCCAACCGTGATCGCCCAAGATAACGCAGACGCTTCCACTACCGGTTCGGGTCACCACATCACTTCGCCCCGAGAACCACAGATATTACGGGATAGGATCTACCAAAGGAGCATGGAAGAAAATCAACCATCATCGTCTAAATACATAGAAGACGTGGAGTATGCTTCTACTCCCGACTCGGTCCAGCGTGGACGCTGTGCGCCGGGTTCCCGAGAACCCAATTACGAAGTAGACAAGGGGGGTTGGACCTTGGCCTACTCAGTCGGTAACGAACAAGAAAGGCCTATCGAGACGGATGATACGAGGAAAGAAGTATCATTTGAAGACGCAGCACCTCGGTTCCTCCTGACAAGCGGTACCCTTAATAAAGCATTCGACGAAAAAGCTGCCGTCTCGAAGTACTGCCGACCGTCGAGCGGGTCCAGAATAAGACAACCGCTCGAGGACGAACAGGCAGCAAGGCTGTTCGCGACAGCCATTAAGGCCTTTTTAACTCTGAAATAATGTTCATGTGGTTTCCCTGAAGGTCCGATTGTTCCCCTTTAAAACTTTAATAAGTTAATTTTTAAGAAAAAATCTTTAAACTTGCAAAGTTAAATATATATTTACTTATTTAACTGTTGCATATAATATCATAGACTATATATATATACAGTTACTATTATCAGATTAATTGTGATCATTCCGTACTTCTGCTAAAAGCATTAAATATATTCAACGGTATATAAATATAATTATACTACAATTAACCGTCATTAAGACATCTTATTAAACAAGTAGCCTACATGTAATTACGCCCGTCAAAGTTTAGCGTTAGCACCATGTCATTTCGCTATCACCATCATCATCATCCATTATCGTCATGAAGTTTTAAATGACAGACCCTGAGGTGAATCCAACTCTCGTGGGTTCGAATCCCAGCCGCGCTGATCGGAGAGTAAAATCTGAGAGGAAAATGGACTAAATTGCCTAACGGATATAACATGTGGCACTAAAAGTGATAGACATCAACATAGTTGATCATTTCACTATAATGTGTTATTATTATTATTATTCACCGCATTCATTTCGTTTTCCTGTTATGGGTCATTCCAGAATAAGATTTTTAAATAAAGAATAATATTATGACGCCGTATAATTTAAGCTCAATCAAAGTGGCATGAAATGTTAAATATTTCTTTTTTCTTATCGGCTTGGATATATCTCAATGGTGCGCGATGCTGTCGTGGACGACAATATAGCACTATAGTTTATGCAATTTAATTTTAAAAAAAATTTAAGTCAATGTCATTTTGAATCATTTCCGACGAAAATTAACTAAATTTCAGCATTTTTAAGATAAATAATGCAAAAGAAATCGTAGGGAAAAGGAAAGCATCTGAGCACCATAATAATCTAGTGTTATTATTTTATGCGGTTTAGAACCTAAAATAACTTTAAGACGTTTAGCCTAAGACCTTTAAACTGCTGGTATTCGATAGTGTTATCAAGATAACATTAGAAATGATAAGGAAGCCCCTTCTTAATTTTTATACAATATCAAAGTGGACTACATGCACGAGTAATAGACTATAGACCTATTCATTAAGTTATTTAAGTACGGAAGTTTTGCAAATTCCGATTTAATTGCAAGGTTTTAGGTGTATTAAATTTCATTCAGTTACATTAGATAACATATCTGTATGACTATCATTTCAACTTTCAAAGATTTGGTTTCAAAATTTAATGATTTCAGAACATATTTTAAGAATAATTATATCAAGAGTTGTGTGGCTTTCTTGGGTGCACGACGCTACGTGAACTGACCCAGAAACGAAGATAGATCTAGGTCAAGTCACTTGCTTCCTATTGGTTGGAATTTTTGAGTTTCGCAAAGGTCTATTAAGCTCCTCCCACTAATTTTCTCATCATCATCATCATCATCACTCGTTTATTTCAGACAACGGTCCATAAGACATTGCACGATACGATGACAGCAACAAGAGAAAAAGACAGAGAATTACGTAATCCACATGTAAAGATAAAAAAGCTGAACGTAAAACAATGATCAGGTTAGACAGAACCTTGACATGGAGGAAATAAGAGCATTACGAGACTCTTTGACACGTTTTAACAAACTAGACCGAGAATTACATAATACTGTGTCAAATACCGGCAACCCAGTAGATAAAAACATATCAGTGACACTACTATATTTTGGGAAGTTAAAAAATGATTTAATGCATTTTGTATAGCAGGACTTCATACGACTAAGAGCAGCTAATTTAAAAACCTTCCACAAGGCTATATCATAAAAGAAAGAACAATAACTTCTAAATAATTTCAATTTAACAGAAATTGAGCATAAGCCGAATTTTCTTTTAAGAACATTAGTACGATAGAATAAATTCCTTATCTCGCGATTAATGTCCAAATCATCATGAAGATCATTCTGTATGATATGACCGTGATACCTAAAGCTGGATACAAATGAAAGCTCATGGCCATCAAGAACAAAATTCGGAAAGTTAGCACAAATAGATTTACATTTCATAAGCGGATTATATATCATACATTTTTTTTGTGTTGCACATCATGTTAATTTCCCTGGTTGCAAACTCTAGAATATACAATAAGTGTTGCAGAGCACGCCAAGAGGGAGCCAACAAAACCATATCATCTGCATACGCTAAGACTATTGAATCTATTGACTAATGAATCTATTCATAAAATAACAACCTATACCAGACTGTGTAACTTTGAGTAACTCTCTACGAATATAAAAGGAGAACAGAAAAGGAGACAATATCCCTCCCTGCCGCACGCCATTATAAATCTGAAAGCTACTAGAAATTGCAGATTGCCATTTAATAATAGAGCTTTGGTGGCTGTACCAAAACGCAAGAACACGCATTACTAAAAAGCATTCAGCTGAGAGTTTACTGTCCAATAACTCACTGAAAAGCAACCAGTAATTAACTGAATCAAAAGCTTTAGAAAAATCAATAAAGCTTACAAAGACATGACTACCATTTCTTCTATAATGATCAATAACTTGCTTAAAAGCATAGGTACAAGTAGTAGTAGAGTGGTCTTTCTTAAACCCAAACTGATAGCCATCTGATTCATCTGCCGAAACAATGTAGTCAAATAATAAGGACTCTAATATTTTAGACATTGAATTAGACAAGGCAATAGCACGATAATTATCGACGTCTGATAAATTCTTGTTCCTATCCTTAAGCAACGGAATTAAGACAGTGTCAGAGAAGGAAAAGGGGACATAGCCAGACTTGAGAAATAAATTAAATAAGTAGCACAAATATATAGAGAGACGATTGCCGCCATACATAAATGCTTCAATATGTATGCCATCAGGACCAGATGCTTTACCCTTTTTCATTTTACTAAGTACATTAACAACATCCTTAAGCGAGATAAGAGACAACTTAGTGGACTCAGAACAGAAATTGGTGTTATAAACAGTAAGTTTCTCATTAAATGCAGTCTTGTGTACTGAAATAGGATTCCGATTATAAAGGGCACTAAGTGATTATAAAGTGATTCTTCCACACATTAGAAATATTGTCAGCACCTGAACGCCTCCTATACTGATTACATTGTTATTAGCATTACATCTATTCACTTGAGATATCTTATTCCAAATACTTATTATGGATTGCGTGGTCAACGCCATAGAGTAATAATAAAAAATTAGAAATAGTATTTGTCGAAACTGTAGGGGAATGGTTCAAAACAATAGCCGAACGGCTTCGCAGACAATTTAAAAAAGACGTTTTATTTAGCATTGGACCTTGTCTCTTCCTATATTTACTTTAAGGTCAACGCAGTGGTTAGAATGTAGCACAAAATAAGAATTTGGAATAAGATTATATATATTTTTAATTTATTGTTTATATAGGATTACGATTCTCTAGTACTATACGATATGTTGCCTTCTATTCAACTTCGTCTATTCAACTGTTTTCAAACATTTAGTTTTCATGGTATAGATGCTAGGCTTTGGATCCTGGGATCCCATATTCGACTCTGGCTCGAGTCACTTATTTTTAAAGTTTTACTGAATTTTATTAGTTTCGTAGGAATATGGTACACTTATGGTTAGGGTAAAAGGTAGGGGTTAGGGTTAGGGATAGTTTAAAAAGTAAAATTTACAGTAATTTGTTTTTACAGTCTTACATCGAAACCACTGCGTTAAAAAATTACAAATTAATCAACAAATTACTTCACTAGTAAAATATTAAGACTTTGGTCTGATTTTCTGGATTTTTGAATTTGCACCATTTTTGGACCTTCTTTTTGCTCGCCTGCTTGATTTTGTCTCAATAGTGTTGGATGTTGTCATTGATGACTGTAGCACTCTAATTGTTGTTAATTGTTAATTAATTAAGACAGGAAAACCCTTCTCAAAATGTAAATACTATTTACGTAGGCATATATGGTTCTGCTTATATTTAACAGTATAATTATATGTAATATAAAAGATGCCTCATTCTTACAAACAGTAGCTAATGAGTATAGAGAAGAAATATATAAATTTATAAGTATTAGTCGAAGTAGATTAGCTCAATTTGGTAGCAATAATGATGTAATGAAATCAATTGATAGGTTAGACTGTATGTCTCAATAGCGCAATCGTTTGATCAATCGAATGACTCAATAGCACAATGGTTAGAGGTGTAGAAAACGTCACAAAGTTTTAAATGACAGACCATGAGGTGAATTGAACCCTCGTGGGTTCGAATCCCAGCCGCGCTAATCTGAGAGTAAATCTCGGACAGGGGTTCTATTTTATATTAATGATCACATTAATGTAGTACACAGAGATGACATATGTAGTACCAAATATCCGGAGAGAATATTTTTTATCATAGAGTGTAATGGCGAAAAATCACTACTAGGCGGATGTTATAGATCTTTAACATACGCCCAGTAGTGATTTATCGCTATTACAAGATAGCACAGTTGACAATGACTTAGTGTTGTTCAATTTGTTTGAACAAGCGTGTAGTGATTGTAAAAATTGTAAATTAGGTGATTTCAATTTCACGGAAATAGTATAAAATAATTTAGACTCATTATCAAATGACCATCCATTAATTGACTGTATGAATGATAATTTCATGTTTCAGTTAGTTAATGAACTGAGTCGAAATGAAAATTTTTTAGATCTATTATTCAGTTCAGATGACAATATAATAGAGAATATCCTTTAAGGACTAGTGATCATAGCATGATAGAATTCAAATTAATTACTACTAAAATTAGAACTGAGAATGAGACAAAAGTATTGAATTTTCTCAAAGCTAATTATCACAATATAATTGCAGCTGCTCAACTAAAAGATTGAGCTGGAGCCAGTGGCGATGTCAGTAAGATACTCGACAGTGGAAAAATATGTGCGGGGTTCAAATCCTAGGCTCTCCCATCACTGATATCACTTTCGAGTGAGGAAACTGACATCAACATTAGCTTTTATTTATACATAATTCAATTATATATAAGTTAGTAGTAAAGCAATATGATTGAAAATCGTAACATAGTTTCAATATTTTATTTGAAGATTACAGTTTAAATTCAACTATTCCATATTTGTTTATTCAACTATTCCATACTTATATTACTGTAGTATTTCATGAGTATTAGCTTATTTCCTATCAAACTTAATATTTTTTCTTTATAATTTCACTGTAAGCTTAGTTGGGTTGTATTTGGGCTATTGTATTTAAATTACTGAAATCATATTACAAATTACAATTGTAATTTGTAATAAAATTAAACTTTTACATTTCATGTAATTTGTAATTCAATGAGAATTTCAATTTTTCTGTAATTGTGTAATTCAAAATTACTTATTAAAAAAGTACTTTCCTGGCCTAAAAATTTACATGAAAGGCTATTTAGTGCAATATCTCTCTCTCTTTCTCTCACTATATCTCTTTCTCTCTTTCTGTCTCTGTCTCTGTGTGTCTCTCTCTTCCTCTCTGTCAAGTGTTTCGACATGTGGCAGGTCCAAGGTTCATACTCCTAACTAGAGTAACCTTTCAGGCTTAATTAATCCCTTCACAAAGGCATGCCTTACCCATATCTATAGCCTATTTGGAGGTAGGAGAACGCAAACGCAGTGTATGAACGTTTTCTGCGTTTTATAATTATGTGCTTTATGCTTAAATTTACTTATTTTTGTATATTTAAAATGTACATGAATGTGATATTAGCAATCATATGTTTCACGTATTGATACTCTGATTACATGCAGCTTTCTAGAACATTGAATTTCCATTTAGTATTGCTACTGAGAATTATACTATAATGTCAGAAACATTTGATATCAAGCTTGAGTCTCTAGTATCAAGTGGATCTGCTGTGTGTAAAGATTTGATCAATCATTCTTCACTGGCAGAGAATAATTTCTCATCAGGATGTTCAATTAAAATAGAGATTAAAAGTGAAAGTAGGTCTTCTATGTGTGTATTATATTAGCTTACAAAAGATCAACAGGGCTGTCCTAGCATTCCGAAAGCTACGGCAGTCCTGCATAACAGCTTGAGGAAAGCATAAGCCTATCGATTAGTCAGCAATGCTAGTAGATACAACTGGTTCTTTCTGAACCTCCACAACGACCCTTTTCAGGGCAATGAAACAAAATATGATATAATTTGTATTTGCAGTACATTCAAAAATGGGGGTTGCTCTGCTGAAACTTCATAACTAGCCAATCTATGTATTAAAATGGATAACAATTGGCCATCTCTTCTAAAATTAGTTCTTTAGTAATTGGTAAAAGTTTGATTTGAAAATATTAACAATTAGCCTGAGATAATCAAACTTTTTGCAGGTGTTATCACTTTTTTTACTCACTCTGCGTCTTTAGCACTAACAAAATTATAGCGCTTCTACGAGAAAAATGCTAAAATTAATTTTAGCAGGGAACGACTGACATTTCAAAAGTCTTATATAGTCACTTTTCTTGTAGAAACGCTGTAAATTTGTTAGTACAAATGTATTTTCACAACATTTCCTCCTCTTGAAGCTCCAGAATTTTTTTGTACAAATATTTTGAGTTTTGTAGAAGATATCTAGATTTCGCTTGTGGGTTGTTTTTTCCTTGTTATTTGAAATTGAATTCACAAATATTATTTAGAATTCGTAAATTTTGAAATTCATTCAACAAACATTATGAGACCCTTTTCTCGCTATATTTTCTCAATGACAAGTGCAAAGAACTATTTTAAATATGATGTGATGAAATTATGTTATTACATTTGGTTGGAGCCAGTGACAGTGTTAGTAAGATAATCGATCGCAGATCAGTATGTGCGGGGTTAAAATCCTGGGCTCGCCCGTCACTGACATCGCTTTCGAGTGAGGAAACTGACGTTAACATTCTTTTGGCTTTTTTGCTTAGGAGTTTTGAACGTCATACCAGAACTACGCAACTGTTCAGTTGTACTGAGACGTGTAGATGTCACATCCACTCTGAGATCAGGTTCTTAGCATTTAATAACTTGTATTAATAATTTTTCAGCCTCTACGATTTTAAATTGCAACATTCTCGTCATCATCATCATCATCATCTTCCCTTGAATCTCAGTTTAACTAGGGTCGGGAAGCAAATAGACTGTCTCAAATCCTCTCTGTCCTAAATCATATCATACTTCAGTCAATCCCTATCTGAGACTTTTCCATTCGTTTAAATTTTTGTAGCAATTTCTGGAGCGTAAACGTTAGACCACCGGAACACTCATTCTGACGTTGGTATGGATCTTACTGCTTTAGTCGCCTTCTACGACACGTGCAGTCACTGGATGGTCAATTCTTCAAACAACCCGGACACAACACGGGGGAAAATTTTTAATTTGTACTTCTTGTGGCAGATCATTGTGAACTTTCTTCCTTTCCCTAGTTAAACTCCATGGTCAGAGGTTTACTGTAAATCATTTATTCCTACCAATTTCTTGTTTATGTCAATTCTCTGAGTTTATGTATAACTATTTCAAATTCTCATTTTTTAACTGATAATGCTAATCGCTTATAAAATGTAAGAATCTTTGATCTTGTCTAAACAAATAATGGAAATTAATAGATATATTAATTTTCAATATATGACATAGTCTAGCTAGCTAATGTACTAGTTTATAATGCCCTGCCATTGCAATAGGCCTACTACACTTAGCGCCTATAGTAAACGACAAGATCAAAGAATTTTGTCATTTGCTATAGCATTGGCATGGCAGAGCATTAGAAACTATTTCATTCACCGGCTAGACTACCTTTCTTGTTGAAAATTAGTTATAACTAATAATTTCTGGTTTTTATTAAGTTGTTTTAATTTTGTTAATTGTAATAGCTCTGAGCTTTTACTTTAGCTTTCAACTAAACCGGCTGCATGAGACCGGCCAATATGAATTCTTGGCTCCATTTAATTTAGATGATGTGATATTTTATATTAAATTAATGTTTTAAGATGCTTTTCAGATATAAGGAGTTATCATCACACTGCAAGACTAGTGTATGTGCACTATTGGTACTTAAAATCTTTAAACTCTTTACACTCACACACCGTCAAAGATCAAATGTCACAAAAATGTCTCAAAATGGACCGGACTGATTGAGAGTTCTGACATATTTAGTTTGAGACATTATGTAATATATAGTGAGTATAATATGACAAATTGATAGGTTTGCTAAAGAATGTAATAAAAGGAAGAATGCATGGGAAAAGAGTTTTAGGAAGACCGAAACATGGGATGCTGGATGATCTGATAATAAATTCATATATGGAGATGAAAAGAAAGGCTGAGGATAGAATTGGTTGGAAGAGTTATATGCCATGGACCTGCCGTTAGTCAGTGTTCTAGTAGAAGAAGAAGCTTTAATGTGAGTGTCATGTTAAATTATACATAGGTAAACATAGCTTTCTTTTGTGTATGTTATTACGGATTCATAATGTTCATACTGATCATTATGAAGATGGTAAGATAGGCTTCTCGATCCCGAATCAGTATGTGCAAAAATTGCGAAATTCAAAGTTCTATTAGAAACATAAGCTTTACTACATTACGTTTTTTACAGTATGTGCGCGGTTCAAATCCTGGGCCCGCCCGTCACTGGCATCGCTTTTGAGTGAGGAAACTGACGTTAACTTTAGATTTTTTAAGCTTTTTACTGATATCTTTGGACTGAGTTTTTGGTTTTTTGCAATTTGCACCGTTTTTGGTCCTTCTTTTTGCTCTCCGTCTTGGATTTATCTCAGTAGTGCTCGATGTTGTCTGTGATGACAGTAGCGTTTCAATTGATGCTGTTGTTCATATGTCATTGTCACTGAAGTACTTTTTGTCATGTCAGATCAAATCCATCTGCTGATGAAAGTGTTGTAAGCTGCATCAGACTTTTGATTTTAGTTTTAATATAATTTTATAACTCAGGTGAAGATTCCATTAGTGGGAGATCGTCAAGTGAATCAGATCCTGCACGACGTGAAAAATTTTCTCAGTGTGAGGTAACTTTCAGTGAAATAGATCAAGTGAAGTCAAGTGCACAGTGTAAACAGTTGAGTGACCGTCAGTTTTATTGCACTCAGTGTGATAAAACATTCAGCAGGAAAGATCACTTGAAGCTGCACATACAACGGAAACATGAAAGCAACAGACCGCATTGCTGTACTCTGTGTGATAAAACATTCATTCTTAAATCATTTCTCGCTCAGCATATCAAACTGGTGCATGGAAATAAAAAATATGAGTGTGACAGGTGTGAGTTCAGTTCTAAGTACAGACAGAACCTAAATGTTCACATCTCTGCTGTTCATTCAGAGGAGAAACCTCACGAGTGTCCACAGTGTAACTATAGCTGCTCACGGAAGAGTCATTTAACATCTCACATACGTTTTGTTCACAATAAAGAAAAGCCATTTGAATGCTCTTCTTGTAACAAGAAATTCTCAACTTCTCGTGTTCTAGATGATCACTGGAGATCAGTTCATTGTGGAGAAAAACCTTTCACGTGTGATCAGTGTGATTATAAGTGTTCACAGAAGAGCAATCTTACACTGCATAAGAGACATGTTCATGATGGAATACGACGCTTCGGTTGTGCTCAATGTGAATACAAAAGCTCTACAAAGGGTTATCTTAAAATTCACTGGATGACTGTACACTATCAACTGAGACCCCACTCTTGCTGTGAGTGCGGTAAATCATTTGGCTCCACCGCACATCTCAGGAGTCATAAGATTAATTTTCACAAACTACCTAAACCTCACTAGTGGGCTGAATGTAAGAAAGAATGAACCAGATCAACCCTCAATGGACGGGATTCGCGAATTCTGTCGGCAAAGTTTGTTGTTGACGACTCTGACAATGGCACGAGAGTCCTGAAAGTTTGCTTGTGTCATCATAATACTAATAATGAAACTAAATCATCATCATCTTCCCTGTAATGCCAGCATAATTAGGGTTGGTATACGAATGAACCTTATCCAGTTTTCTCTGTCCTATTCCATTTCAAAATCTCTTCCATTCGGTTTAGAAAATTATGTAGCAATTTCTGGAGCCTAGGCGCTCACCAACCGAATGCCCTTTCTGCCGTTGATTTGGATCTTAGTGCTTTAGTCGCCTTCTGTGACATGTTCAGTCACCGGTCGATCTATTCATCAAATAATCCGGAAACAACACGGGGAAATAATACTAAAAATGATACCAAATATATAAATAAATTACGTCTAGATTAATAGATAGCCGGCGAGCTTACTGTAGATGTATTTGGTGCACTTTAAATGCCATTGGAATTGTTTGTGTAAATGATGCAAGACATTCACATTTATATGCTAGTTTAAAAATATAGCTGTTTTAAAATCTAGAGTAGTGGTTAAAGTATAGAATGTAGTTATTTCATCCACGATGAAATAACTTATCACATTGCATATTTAATCCGTTGTGGTTGATGTACATGTATAATTGTTCCTTGTTATTTGATATTATATTGGATTAGATTAGACCTATATAGTTTATGTTACGCTCGGGTGTGGTTGGACCACTGCAGAATAGGGTAACCGTAAACAATCTGCTACGTGTGTACGTAAGAGGCGACTAAGGCAGGAGCTGAGGATGGTAAGATGGGACCCACCTCACCATGAAATAATTTCCCCAGGATTAAATGATAATTAATCCATCCGACTGATATATGGATCTTAGTGCTTTAGTTGCCTTCTACGACAGGTTCAGTCACAGGTTGGTCAATTCATCAAACAACCCGGATACAACGCGGGGAAACTATAGGCCTAGCAAATTAGGAAAAATATATATTTTTAATCTATAACTTGCGCTCCTCATCGTAAACTAGATTGGTTCCTCAGTACTGTTTCAATACCCAAGTTGCCCAAAGACTCACTTGAGTCACTACTAGAGTGCTTTTTTAAGGGAAAAAATTGAAAAACTACGAAAACATTTTATATGCCAGAGGAAGATTTCAGTGCCTCTTTTAATTAAGAACTTGTGCATCTTAAAAAATTTAATTTTTATCGTCCCTCAATAAAATTTCCTAAAAAAAGGCTATGCAGGGGGCGGTGTTCAAGTCCACCATGGGATTTCTGCAGCGTCACCCTTGGGCCTCCTATAGACAACAAAAACAACAATATAATTAGAGTGCTACCGTTGTCCATGATAACATTAATAATATGGGCCTCTCATTAAGTCCATAGATTTCATCTCCACTAAATTTCGTCCACTTATATGAGAATCCAATTGTGATAACAACAACAAAGCAATACGACTAGAGCTCATTCCACAGATATTGAATGAGCTCTATTCAGGGGCGGATCCAGAAATTTTTTAAGGGGGGGCCCGAAATTGTTTTTGAGAATGTATTCATTTTTTGCTTACGCCACGCCTTCTTCGAGGCATGTGATGCAACCAGAAAAAATGCTGTGAGGGAGGGGGGTGGGAAATTTTTCACTACTTCGCTCGGCTCTCAGAGTGAGTGTATTCCGCGCCCGTATCTTAACCCCCCCCCCCCCCCCAGTCATGCCCGTACTAAAGTCAGGCGAAAACCTAAAATGCCTGAAATCCTACATATGTTTTGGAAAAAAGCAGGTTAATTTTGTCATTTTCAAAGAAACTCAGCGGATCTGGACGAATTGCAAAAGTGACCTAATTTTGGCGGTAGGGGCCCCTCCCAGCCATGGCTGTTTGCACCACCATTCCAGGACAGAATTCACATATTTTACTCAAACCCTTTCCTAAACGTATGCAATGGCTTATGTGAAAATTAATAGCTAGTGAAACGGTCAACATTTTTCGGGCCCCCCATCCATATATACAGGCCTTCTAGTATACCAAATGTATGAACCCCTAGTGAGGTACACATTTGAAGAAATCGGAACTATAATGGAACTGAGTTCCCTCTCGCACCCCCCCTCCTCCCTAACTAACGACTGCCCTTAAAAACATATTTACGCATACAAATTGGCATAGAAACAATGAAAACATTGTTTAATTTTTTCGGCGGGCCCGGGCCCCCTGGATTCGCCACTGGCTCTAGTCATGCTATGGAATAGATATGGATATGATATGGAATCACAGATATAGAATTCTCTTCCTGCCACTCAGCGCACCTCCTCATCTTCTCCTGATCATCCTTTCCTTCCATATGAACAGTTTCATAGGCGGTTGAAAGCTTTTTTCTTTGACATCTCCTATTCAACCATTGCACATGAATTGAGACCAACAGGTGAGAGGAAAAAGCTGCATGTTCCGACAGATCAGTCCAAGGAAGGGTACTAGCGGTTTATACATACGTGTACGTGCCTATAGCTTGGGAAAATATGGCTTCTTAGGTGGGTTCCCGTTGCCTTCCTCAGTTCTTGCTAAGTCATCTCTTACCACACGTCCAGTTAAAGGGTGTTCGTTTCTTCAATGTTTCGGACGCAGTACGGGATATTTTACACAGACACATGACATGTTAACTATATCTTAATCAATATTGGGCTGCTTGAGCCAAAGGCAACATAATTAAGGATGACCTGTTGGAGTCAAATCAGTTTTGTTTAAATAAATATGATATTTTCATAAAGTGAAATAGAATACAGACGACATATTTATGTTTCCTTACTACGGGATACAAATAAATATTTACTGCTAAACTCACTAAGCAGACAGTGTTGAAATTTTTATTTGATATCGGCATTTTACACAACAAATTTAGAGAATATGTCTGTAGGAGAGAAAGACAGAGGGAATAAAGCTGGTAAAGCTAATGTTAACGTCAGCTTCCTCACTTGAAAGCGCTGTCAGTGCCCAGGATTTGAACCCCGCTCATACTGATCCGCGGTCGAATATCTAGAAAGAATATAAAACACACATCAGTACAATCATACAGAGAGAGTATCATCACAGGAGTCTAGTTGACTGTCATACGAGAGTTTCTGTCGTTTGATAAGCTTCAGTTCCATAGAAAACTGTTCAACGTTTCTCCGACATCTGATCAGTATTGAATCACTCTCACTCATACACGTATCTAACGCTAAACAACTACTAACAGTCTCACTAGGCAGAGTCTGTTGTTGTTGCTCTTCCTTGAGATCAACAGTAAAGCTGGCATCACTGTTCTCCTCGTTTACTAGTGAACCATCAGCAGTCTCACTATGTAAATACAGTTGTTGTTGCTCTTCCTGGAGATCAACAGTAAAGCTGGCATCACTGTTTTCTTCGTTTACTAGTGAACCATTATCAATCTCGCTATTTAAATACTGTTGTTGTTGTTGTTGCTTGCCGATGTGATCAACAGTGAAGCTGGCATCACTGTTTGTCTCATTAAATGCGGAATGATCAACTATCGGTTGATTGTTCTGGTTTCTTATTGACCCAGCGATTGATAGATCAAATGATATATATGTCTGACTGTTTACTGGCTCAATGATTCTTTGATTCGAGTATCTGTTCATTTTGCCATCCATTTCGTCGATTACGTTAGAACCTGATTTAGTTTTATTTTCTAATAAATCTTTTTCGAACAGACGATGACTGTCACTGTTCAGAAGCGGAATGGAAGTGTTTACAGCAGATTCCGCTTCAGAAATAAAGGAACTGGATAAATCTGGTCTAATGTCGGTCTGTTTAGAACTGTTTAGATTAGACTGGACAATGGGTTCTCCATACTGGTTTGAGCCGGTTAGAATAGATTGCATTTGTTCTTCGTCAGACTGTATTGAACTCTTTAAGGCAAGTTCGCAGTTAAAGCTTTCATTTTCAACTAGGCTGGTTAAAACTGCATCACTTCCTGTCTCATTTAACTGGTTCAAACTTGTTAAAATATATTCATTTTCTCTCCGCTCAGATTGGATCAAACTGGTTGGAACAGGTTTAGTATCTATATCCTGAGATTTAAATGAACTAGTTGAAACTGGTTGACAATCTGCCACATCAGACTGGCTTGAACTAGCTTGAAAAGAATCAAATTCTGGCGTTTCAGTACATATTGATGAATCTGAAAAACACAAGAATTTAAAATGAAACAATGTAAAATAGCATTTGGCATTTAGATAATAATTCAAATACCTAATTAATCAGAAATTTGGATTTACGAAATTTGGAAAAAGATAAAAGTCAATCATCAGATTCATCACAAGAGCGACCAATCACAAGCACACCCTGGATCATTTCTCAGAAATTTAAATCAACTTAAATGTCTTGACAAGATTGATAAACTGATCAACCATTGAACACACGTGTATATAAGTAATGATTTTTAAAAAGCTGGTAAAGCTAATGTTAACGTCAGTTTCCTCACTCGAAAGCGATGTCAGTGACGGGCGAGCCCAGGATTTGAACCCCGCACATACTGATCCGCGGTCGATAGCCTACCGACATCGCCACCGGCTCCTGCCTATTTATTATCCAGGCCAGAAGATAGCTAAAAACTGTCATAACATTTCTAAAATAATTTTAGTCCACTGTCACTTTACTGGTCACATTGAAGGTTTGATATTTCACTCTTAGTCAATTCACCGTCGAACTGAATCATTTAGAATTTATAACTTTATTCACAATAGTTCTCTAACACTTCAGTGTTCTACCAAGTGGCACGTCCAAAGTATATATTCACTCTGAGAGTCTGCCTTCACGCTCCATATAATAGCACTCCATAGATCGACTTGCTAATCACTTTTAAATATATCCATAGTATATAGCCTATAATAGCATAGTATCATAATGGTTTCTGAGGCAATATCAAATCGCCTTCCTCAGTTATTGCTTAGACGCCTCTTAAGTACACAACATTAATTAACTATTTTATTTTCTGATTAATTGTTTGATCATTTCAAATTCATAATTCTGATGTCCTACACATAAAGTTTTATTTCGACATGTTGAATTCCATAAACAAGAAATGCAAAGGCTTAAAATTAAAGATTTTATAATATTAGTAATGTTATTTTTTAAAACTTAATAAAATATTTAGCATAGTTTAGAATAAAAATCACTTTTTTTTGTTTAATATAATAATATTACTGAACCAGTTTCAAGACTTGGCCTTGCAACTAATTTAAATTTATGCAATTCAGTTGATTAAATATATTTAAATTTAAAATTTTAATTTATTCTTTCATTTTCGTGACTTTGCTTTGCTTCATAATGCTCCAAATTTCGAAGATAATAAGATAGATGATAATACCCTAATTTTGTTATTCATTTAACTTGATAAATATCCAAAAAACAAAAGAGAGAGTGAGAAACAGAGAAAGAGGAAGGGAGAGAGAGGACGAGAAAGAGGGAGAAAGAGACAGGAAGAGAGAGAGACAGGAAGAGAGATAGGGGACGAGAGAGAGAGGAAGAGTGAGAGAGATAGAGGATGAGAGGAAGAGAGTGCAAGAGGAAGAGATAGAGAGAGAGGTAGAGAGAGAGCAAGAGAGAGAGAATGTATTACCTCTAGAAACAGACTTAAAGTACTGCTGTATTGATGACTGTACTCGCTGTTTTGCGGCATTACTCTGAGGAGAGAAGGACGGACGATTTGGTTGACGTAGAAACAATTGACCAGAGATTCTACGATCAAGCTTCAGCTGACTGGACGTACGTGCAGCCTATGAATGCACAAAACAATGTGCACTTAGTTACATCGGGCTTGTGTACGCAGCAGTTTGTGTACAAAATACAGAGTGATTAATCTATTACATGAGTAAAAGTAAACACACATTACAGTGAAATGATCAACTATGTTGATATCTGTCACTTTTAATACCGCATGTTTAAACCGTTAGGCAATTTTGATCATTTTCTGTATAACCGGTCCAGTGAATGTCCGAGATTTTACTCTCAGATTAGCGCGGATGGGGTTTGAACCCACGAGGGTTCAATTCACCTCAGGATCTGTCATATGAAACTTCATGACGTTACCCCTACGCTATTTAGACATTCGACTATATTATTATAATATAATAATATTATTATATATTATTATAATATTATTACGACATTCTATATGGATAATCTATTCCTGACTAGTTGTTACCAACAAGACCAGTTATTTATTCGTTTGCATTAAATAATAAATTAAATAATTTAGGATCAAATAGCAAACACAGTATACATTAAATTAATTTTTTAAAATAAATAATACTAGCATAATACTTTGAAATAATAATCAACAATGGCTTCACGTAATGTTCACTAAATAAGTAAATTAAATTTTAGCAACGATTCATCAGAGGCAATTAACGTAAGGTTACATGTAGTAGTTTATTACGGCACACATATAATACAGACATAGTGATAGAAAGACTATAAACATTTTTAAAAATAAATCTTTGACCTTATGTAGCACATACCTTGCAATTGATTTACGAAATAGGAATAAAAACTGAATAGGACACATGGTAAGGGGGAATTTACTAAAAGAGATCACAGAAGGGAAGCAATGAGAAACAGAGGCAGACCCAGATTAGGTAGGTTAGATGAGTTAAAGATCCAATCATGTGTGGAAATGAAGATGAAAACAGAAGACAGAAAAAGAATGGAGGCGTTAAATATACCATGGACCTGCCAATAAGCAGTGCATTAAGAGAGAGAAAGCACATACCTTGGCCTCTGCAAAGATACAAAATATAGATTTTTAAATTACAGAAGCCTTAACCGACATGATCTCTTTTACAATATCTCAATAGCGCAATGGTTATAGGCGCCATGTTACGCCATGAAATTTTAAATGGCAGACCCTGAAGAGAATTGTACTCTCTTGGGTTCGATTCCCGGTCGTGCTGATCTGAGAGTAAAATCTTGGATATTCAAAGGACTGCCTACAAGGAAAATGAACTAAACTGCCTAACGGTTTAAACATGCGATGTTAAAAATGATAGATATTAACACTGTTGATTATTTCACTATAATGCGTGCCACTATATAACCATAATGAAGTAAAAAAGACTAAACGGTGGAGTGCCATGGTTGTCAATGCAACATCGAGCAATATGAAATTAAAGCCAGGTCGACGAGCAAAATCCAGGTAAGTCCAAAAACGGTGCTTCGAAAGAAGTCCATTGCCCTAGAGAATTTAAAGAATTAAGCAACATCTTGAAATAAAGTTTAGTGAACCTGTTTGCGTTGAGTTGTGGACAACCAAACATCGTCCGTATTCTCTGAACTCGTCATAGTTCTTTTAGACAATTTAGATAATAAATATTGACGTATTGTCAAATACGTCAATATTTAATACATATCAGTATCAAATGTTAATACATATCAGCAGCTCAAACGCTTTATTTAAATTTATTTGTTTCCTAAATAACTTTATTAGAATAAAATAAATTTTTACATTAACCGCTATTGTTAATTGCTTACATAGATAAGTAAATAGATATTGGTGCATAGATAATGAAAATATCGTGACACTGAAACAACAACAACAGCAACAACAACAAACAACACCAACAACAACAATTAGCTGTCCTCAATGATAACATCCAGCACTACAGGATAAAATCCAAGCAAATTTAGAGAAAAAGCAATATAATCCAAAAACGATGCTCTCTCTCACTTTCTCTATCCCTGTCTGTTTCTCACACTTAAGATGTCATTACACAAGAGAGGGTGCACCATGTCTGCCTTCCATTACACATGCAGGTTTAACTTTTCACTGAAAAGCACACAGACGGCGTGCTGTACTGATATGTCTGCAAACTCTGCTAACTGCAACACATCAGATAATTAAATATCCGAAGAAAATAAATTACTTTTTACATACACGACATACACCGCATGTAGGCCTAGGCCCCTACTACATTGTTTCCTTTCTTAGTTTCTGTTTTTGTAATTTTCGTTATTTCCTCCATTCCTCTCCATGGTTATTAGTAGTCGTTGCTTTTTGTTGGAGCATCAATTGCGACTGGCGCGGATTTAAGAATAACCTTCCAACACCCTCGGGTTTTTTCTTTCAAAGTTGTCAACACTCGGTCTGCCAAGGTGGTCGCCCACAAAGTACATCGCGGTGGAGCTTAACTTAGTTCAACTAACGCGCAGCTTCACCGACTGCCTTAAACCCTGCCCCTAATGTTCGTAAAATATTAGTTATAAGTAAATGGATATACTGAACATATAGCCTACATAGACGTTAATGCATATACACGTACATGTATGCACAAGTATGTATGTATGTATGTATATATATATATATATATATATATTATTATTATATATATTATATACCATATATACATATACCTATATATATTATATATATAATATATTATATATATATATATATACATATATATATATATATATATATACATATATAACCTTCATGTATATATATATATATATATATATATATATATAAATACCGCAATATACCGTAGATGTAACTTACCATATATGTGTGTTAGTATGTATATATGTATGTATGTACTGCATGTATGTATGCATGCATGTATGCCTGTACGTAGGTATGTAGCGCTATCAAAAGGCAACGATGACTTATAACAATGGAGAGGAAGGAGGAAATGGGCCTTAAACAAGCATCTGTGCTTCCTGACCCAGTGTTCCGTTATCTTATGATATCCATGGGGTTGAACCCTCCTCAGAAAATCCAACCTGCGTGTACCGGTTAATGATGTCTACTGTAGGCCTAATAGACCTATAAGAGGCTATCATTCTACACCACAATTTTATACCATATGCTAATTAAACAATTCAATTAAGAAATTAGACAATCAACGATATGTAGGCTACAGGAAAACGAATCTGTTTGTTGAGCATTTTAACACGTCTTTTTCACTTACAGGCTGAAGCAAATGGCGAAGTCGGCAAGATATCAGTAGGCCTATGCGCGGGGTTTAAATCCTAGGCTCGCCCGTCACTGATACCGCTTTCGAGAAATGAAACTGATCTTAACATCGGCTTTACAACTACTTTTCCTCTTATTATCTAAAATCCTGGATTTCAAAGGAAACTTTGAAAGAAACGAACCTGACATCGTATTGGGGCGGGGACCCTGACGTTAAATACTCATTGCATCATATTCAGTGCAAATAGGAATTCATGAACTCATATTTAGAACGAATAGTTATTAGAAAATTCTATATTGATCCTGATTTACAAGAAAAGCACTCGACTTCTGACTAATACATATAAGATCTTATCAATAACTTAGCTCAACGTCTAAATCCTTAACAATTTAGTACATAACAAAGTAAATAAATAACTGTATAAATACTGATTAAAGCTAAAATATATAATAACATAGAGCCCTACATAGGAAAGACTCAGTGGCGTACTGGAGAGGGGTCAGGTGCCCTCAAGATGTCATAAAAAATATTTATAAAACCGAAATATAAGAGTATAAATTGTACGTTGTCTAGATTGTGTGCCCCCCAATATTAAAGTACCTCTCCAATAGTGAATAAAGGCTACGCCGAAGAAACCAAAGTACGCATACCAGCGCGATCAAATCAAAATCAAAGATCAAATCACCCGTTTCTGTACACAAGGGACACCAGTGAAGATATGACAGGGTTTACATCGGCCTTTGCTTCCCTATGAGCAGTTTCATAGGCAGTTGAAGACCTATCTTTTCCATCTCTCTTTTCCATCCAGTGTCCATGAGCAGCGACCGGCGCCTAAACCACCTTTTCTTTAACTCCCTTTACTTTGGACTGAATTTCTGGATTTTGGAATTTGCACCGTTTTTGGACCTTCTTTGTGCTCGCCGGCTTGATTTTGTCTCAATAGTGCTCGATGTTGTCATTGATGACTGTAGAACTCTAATTGTTGTTATTATTATTATTTACAACCCGTGGCCTAGTGCTCAGGAAGCAGGTGAGTTATAAACTCTACCACTAGTCAGTACAAAGAAACAATGTACAAAAAGTACACTTTGAAAAGTTCACAGTAAATTCCAAAGCATATTAGGTTAACTTCTAATCGTTAAGAAGATTCAATGATTAAATCCTAGTTAACGAGTTGATATGAAAACTAAATATGAAATGAGCTGCACATAACACACTTAGTTTCAATTTCTAAAAGGATATCAGTGTCGAATTAGCTTTGAATTTTAAACCTACATTTGAAACAATAGTAGATATTAAATTTAAGATAATAATAAGCTTGAGCAGTAATAGCAATACAGTAACACAGCAGCTCTGATAAATGCCGACTTAACTAAGGCATTTTTAAACAAAATTAACCGAATTAAAACCAACTTTATGAGAACTACAATTAATCAAAACGTTAAACATAAAAATTCGATCATACTGTGACACTTTCACAGACAAGTTATTATGCAAAGTAAAATGGCACTTTAGAAAACAGAGAATATTATTAAACTGAAATATACATTCAATGGCAAGCATACACAAAGGTCCATTTCTTTTTCTCTAGTGTTCTGCCAAGTGGCAGGTCCAAGGAACATATTCATACTCTGAGTCTGCTTTCACGCTCCTTAAGGAGCACTCCATAGATCAACAAGTTAGTTCCCACACAAAAGTCTGTGCTGTATACACTTATGTAACCCGTCACTGACAGCTTTCGCGTGTGGAACCTGACGTTAACCTTAGCTTTACCAGCTTTTGCATTTAGCTCTATAATCTCACAATTTGCATAGCAGTTTTAGCAATGTCTCTCATATCATCCTTGAAACTGAAATGGCTACAAACCTTTGTCATTATTTTATAACAGAATATATCACAGACGAGCAGTATAGTGTAGAACTACTGATATGGTATCATTTAGCAAGCATAGTTCAAATACATAATCATACATTGTACCATATGAAAGAGACTATTGGAATCTTCAATCAATTAGCAACCAGAAGATGACATGTCGGAATGTAGCATAAAACGCAGTCTATAAATATGTAGTAAATAATCAATCAGTAGCAGTACAATATATCAATGACTTGGCAAGGGTGTACAACAATCTATCAATCGTTAGGCATGGGTACATTACAATCTATCAATCGTTAGGCATGGGTACATTACAATCTATCAATCGTTAGATATGAGTAGAATCAATCAATCACTAGGTATGTGCGTGTCACAATCAATCCATCACAACAATCAATCAATCACTAGGTATAGGTGTTACAATCTATCAATCACTAGGTATAGGTGTTACAATCGATCACTAGGTATGGGTGTGTTAAATCAATCAATCACTACAATCAATCAATCACTAGGTATGGGTGTGTTAAATCAATCAATCACAACAATCAATCAATCACTAGGTCACAATCAATCAATCACTACAATCTATCAATCACTAAATATGGCTGTGTTACTATCAATCAATAACTACAATCTATCAATCACTAGATATGGCTGTGTTACAATCAATCAATCACTACAATCAATCGATCACTAGGAATGGGCGTCTTACAATCAATCAATCACTACAATCAATCAATCACTAGAAATGGGTGTGTCACAATCAATCAATCACTAGGTATGGGTGTGTTACAGTTACCGTGATAAATCATCACCTCTCCCTCACACCTGTGATACACCTCAAACACTTCGGGGTAGACCTTCCTCCACCAGACGCACAGCTGTCTGTTCCACCCACAGGGCAGCGTGTAGATGAGCTGCTCGTGCTTCATCCCAATGAGAGTGAAGAAGTCTTGGTCTCCCAAGTGACCCTGGAAGCCATACTCGTTGGAGAGGTGGGTTAAGCTCTCGGGAGAGAGGAGGGAGTTGTAGAGGGGAGAGAGTCTCATCTTTTGCAGGTCCAGCAGTAGCACTCCGCTGTTGTATCCTGCGAGACCATCGGGTGCTGGTGCTCCCACACGAGTGCCTGGTCGATCAATCAATCAATCAATCAATGAGTTAATCAATCAATCAATCAATCAATCAATAAATTCATCAATCAATCAATCAATAAAATCCGCTGTTGTATCCTGTGAGTCCTTCGGGTCCAGGTGCTCCCACACGAGTGCCTGGTCAATCAATCAATCAATCAATTAATCAATCAATCATTCAATCAATAGAACTCGCTGTTGTATCCTGTGAGACCTTCAGGTCCCGGTTCCCCCCCCACAAGAGTGCTTGACCAATCAATCAATAAAACTCGTAAATAAATAAATCAATCCATAGAACCTGCTACTAAATCAATCAATCAATTGAACGCTCTGTTGAACATCACTACATATGGGTGTATGGTCAATCAGTTAATCAATAAAATGAGTTAATAAATCTATCAAGCAACAGAACTCATTAATAAATCAATCAATCAATAGAACCCACTGTTCACAGTTCTATCCTGTCAGAACATCAGGTCCTGGTTCCCCACACGAGTACCTGGTTAATCAATCAAGCAGTAAAATTGATTAAATATTAAATGAGTTAATAAATCAATCAATAGAACTCACAGTTATATTCCGCCAGATTAACAGGCTCCTGTTCACACACGGAAGTTGTGATCAATCAATCAATCAATCAAAATCAATTAATCAATCAATAAATCAAAATCAATCTGGTAACCTGATAACTCGATCTATCCATGCATCAGTAAATACATAAATCAACTCGAACATGAGTGTAACAATTAGTCATACAGGATAATGAATAAACTGCTATAAATAATGCATTACCTTGTAATAAACAATAATTTATACTGGATGCTGGTACATAAGTCACAATGAGCTGCTTACACATATCTCAGAAAAAAGTCTACGCGCATTTTAGTGAAATGATCAACTATCAATCACTTTTAATACCACAAGCTTAAACCGTTAGGCAATTTAGTCCATTTTCCGTGTAGCCAGTCCCGTGAATGTCCGAGATTTTACTCTCAGATCAGCGCGGCTTTGATTCGAACCCACGAGTTCAATTCACCTCAGGATCTGTTACTTAAAACTTCATGACGTTACCCCTACGCTATTAAGACATTCATACCAGTGTATCTGCATAAATATCAAACCAGTGTGTTTACACACAACTCCTACCAGGATGTTGATAACAACTCATACCGGGGTGTTTACACACAACTCATATCAGGGTGTTTATAAACAACTCATATCAGGGTGTTTATAAACAACTCATATCACGGTGTTTATAAACAACTCATACCAGGGTGTTTATAAACAACTCATATCACGGTGTTTATAAACAACTCATACCAGGGTGTTTACACACAACTCATACCTACTTTGGACTGAATTTCTGGATTTTGGACCTTCTTTTTTTTGCTCGCTGGCTTGATTTTGTCTCAAAAGTACTCGATGTTGTCATTGATGACTGTAGCACTCTAAATTGTTGTTATTATTATTATACCAGGGTGTTTACACATATTTCATACTAGAGTATTTACACATATTTCATACTAGAGTGTTTACACTTATTTCATACTAGAGTGTTTACACATATTTCATACTAGAGTGTTTACACATATTTCATACTAGGGTGTCTGCACAAATATCATACCAGGAAATCGACGTTAAACGTATGCCCCTCAACTTAATCTAATTCAACAGTTGATACTGGAGTGTTTACACATAGTTCACACCGGGGTGCTTACATATAGTTCATACAGGGGTGTTTACACACAGTTCATACCGGGGTGCTTACATATAGTTCATACAGGGGTGTTTACACACAGTTCATACAGGGGTGCTTACATATAGTTCAGACAGGGGTGTTTACACACAGTTCATACAGGGGTGCTTACATATAGTTCAGACAGGGGTGTTTACACACAGTTCATACAGGGGTGTTTACACACAGTTCATACAGTGGTGTTTACACACAGTTCATACTGGGGTGTTCACACACAGTTCATACCAGGGTGCTTACACATAGTTCATACCGTGGTGCTTACACACAGTTCATACCAGAGTGTTTACACATAGTTCATACCGGGGTGTTTACACATAGTTCATACCGGGGTGTTTACACATAGTTCATACCGGGGTGTTTAGCTCGGTACTGGTGGAATGTGTGCATGTAGACGGGTTGTTGCTCGTGAGCCAATCCAATGATCTGATTGGCTGAGAACTTGTCGAACAGATCATAGAGCTGACCAATGTCTGCCCTGAATCTCAGGTCAGAGTCCAGCATTATAACTCTATCTACCTACACACACATATACACACATATATATACACATACACAAATATATATACATACATACATACACACATAATTACATACAAACATATAAACACACATACACACGTATCTACACACATACAGGTGCATATACACACATACATACACATACACACATATATACACACACACACACATATATATACATACACATACATATGTATATACACACATACAGACACATACAGACACATACACACACATACACACATTACATACACATACACACATACATACACATACACACATATATTCGTATATATATATATACAGATACACACATATACAGACACACACATACACACATACAGACTCATACACACCTATACACACACATACATATTCATATACATACACATACACACACACGTACAAACATACACACATACTAAACTACTACTAAGACTGCGCTACATCATACTTGGACCCAGCAGTAGGTTTCAAGGTTAATTGATTCCACCTCGCTCTATCCTCAGCCAGATCACAGATGCTCTCATCTAATATGTTCAAATCCTGATTTATATCTTTGAGATCTTTATTTACTAATTTGATCCATGTTTCTTTATTTTGACAACCTCTTTGTTTTGCCTGAGATTTTTTATTCTCATTTAAAGCAAGTTTTACAGGCGCATTGCATGCATACACATACATATACACACACATACATACTCACTCATACATACATGCACGCACACACACCTATACACACATACGTACACATACAAATACGCATGCTCACAGACATAAAGAACTTTACATTGATCAACTAGTTAATCTCATCTCAAAAGGTTATATCCCTAAACTACACTTTAACTCATCCTTTACCTTAGAAAAAAAAGTTTTTGAATGGTAGTTCCCATCATCATCTTGGGTTCTACATTAGTCGCCGCTTAAGACACATCTAGTCTATGGTTCGTCTAGTCTCTAGTGGCCGAAGCAAGACAAACAAATAGATACTTTACTACAGCTCAGTGAAAACCTGTCAAATATCTCAGGGAAAATAAAAAGTGTAACAGGGTATAAGAAAAAAGTAAACACTCGTCATAGTGAAATGATCAACTATGTTGATATCTATCACACTTTTAACACATGTTTAAATCTTTAGGCAATTTAGACCATTTTAAGTATAACCAGTCCAGAGAATGTCCGAGATTTTACTCTCAGATCGGCGCAGCTAGGTTTCGAACTGGGATATCGGAAGTCCAGCTGCTATATGGGTTGTGGACCTTATTACTACCTACTCGCCTATTCATACTTCAAATTGAAGCTGATGTGGTATCTTTCATAGAGCGGCTCTTTATAAATATACTAAATAGCCAAATATTTTAACAGAGAGTGGAATAAAATTACACATCTACTGAGTCACATATAAATGATTAATTTATGGCAATCAGCTAACGATAAACAAAATGAATTAGATAAACGATAAACTTACTGAATCGGATAAATAATAAACTTGCAGAATCAGGTAAACGATAACTTACTGAATCAGGTAAATGATAACTTACAGAGTCAGGTAAACGATAACTTACAGAGTCAGGTAAACGATAACTTACAGAGTCAGGAAGGATCTTGTGCAGAGCTATTGAGAGAAAGAAGAGGATCTGATTGTAGTAGGAGCCCGTCTTGTAACTGAACAACTGTTGAAACGGTTTTATCATCTCAGCATAGTCCTCCTGTAGGACTTTAATGTCCAGGGCTTCTACCTGTAGACATACAACATTAGTAACAGTAGCAGCAGTACTAGCAATAGTAGCAGCAGCAGTAGTAGTAGCAGCAGTAGTAGCAATAGTAGCAGCAGCAGTAGTAGCAGCAGCAGTAGCAGCAATAGCATCAGCAGTAGTAGTAGCAGCAGTAGTAGCAATAGTAGCAGCAGCAGTAGTAGCAGCAGCAGTAGCAGCAATAGCATCAGCAGTAGTAGTAGCAGCAGTAGTAGCAATAGTAGCAGCAGCAGTAGTAACAATAGCAGCAGCAGCACCAGCAGCAGCAGCACAAGCAGCAGCAGTAGCAGCAGCAGTATCAGTAGCAGCATCAGCAGTAGTATCAGTAGTAGCAGTAGCAGCAGCAGCAGTAGAAGCAGCAGCAGCAGCAGCAGTAGAAGCAGCAGCAGTAGCAGCAGCAGTAGAAGCAGCAGCAGTAACAGCAGCAGCAGCAACAGTAGCATCAGTAGCAGTAGTAATAGTAGTATTATTAGCAGTAGTAGTAGCTGTAAAAGCAGCAGTAGCAGCAGCAATAGTATCAGCATAGCAGTAGTAAAGTAAAAAAAAGCTAATGTTAATGTCAGTTTCCTCACTCGAAAGCGATGTCAGTGACAGGCGCGCCCAGGATTTGAACCCTGAACACACAGATACGCAATCGAATAGCATACTGACATCATCACTGGCTCTAGCCTATTAGTAGTAGTAGTAATAAACCATTTATTTGCTTATTGCAGCAAAAATTTATAGGTTACAGAGACATACAAAGAGTAGTAATTAGATGAACAAACAGGCTACATGAAAGTGGCCATAATAAAAGTGCCTGAGATCTGTGTGGCAATATGATAAATACTAACTATCAAAAGTCAGCTCATTTATGAATTAAATTTCTATCATAGCCTACTCTATCTCTCCTCTCTCTCTTAGCACACTGCCTACTGGCCCGTACATGGCATTAATTAAATATTAATTAGCTCTATAAACTTTCTGAAAACATTAAAAGCAGGCAAAGCTAATGTTAATGTCAGTTTCTTCATTCGAAAGTGATGTAAGTGAAGGGCGAGCCAGGATTTGAACACACACATACTGATCCGTGGTCGAATATCCTACTGACATGGCCACTGGCTCCAGCCATTACATCATTGTCTTCATCGCCATTTTATCCATCATCATCATCATCATCATCTCTATCATAGTCATCATTATCTCTATCATAAAAAGCTAATGTTACAGTCTATTTTCTTACTCAAAAGCAATGTCAGTGACGGACAAGCCCAGGATTTGAACCCCACACATACTGATCCACGGTCGAAGACCTCACCGATAAAAATAATTACATGTTATTTCTTTCATCATTATCTCTATCATCACAATATCTCTATCATCACATCATCAGATTTTCATCACATTATCATCACATCATCACATTATCATCACACTATCATCACACTATCACCACACTGTTATCACATTATTATCACATTATCATCACATCATCACACTATCATCACATTATCATCACACTATCACACTAAACCTACAGTATACTTGTTTGTGTCCGGTACTTTCTCCCCGAGGATTTTCCTGGCGATGACTTCGCTCTGCTGGTCGCTAATGAGCCGCAGAGAGATGTGTCGAGATGAGTGATGAAACAAAGACGCCACCGTCGCAGAGAACTTATTCTGTAGATTAGCGTTGTTCTGTGCGTTAGTGAATGTGATGATGATGTTCATCGACCTCGCCATCTGACAGGAAGACTTGTCGGCTCCTGCGGAACAGTTGTCTGTTTCAACGTCGGATCTCGTCGATAGTGTGGCCGTTATAGAGTCTGCGATAATGCTGCCATGTTGTTCGCTGCCAGTAAATGCAGCCTTGTAGAGAATTAAATAAATTACAATAAGCAACATGATAGCGAGAAGTAACTTTTTATATCTTTGCATTGCGTGACATTATCCTATCTGAAAGAAAGAAATATAAGAAAAACAACTGTTATAGTTTTTTTGCAAAACAAGAAACAACAACAACGATAGGATACTCACTCCATACACTCTGATTCGTTGGACCTAATGAACGCCAAAGGTGATTTCAACATCAAATCCTCAAAGTGGTGATTGAATAAAATCATTACCGTTTTTATCTTGCATTCTTTGACAGTGCTGACATAGTGATGCACACAGCACGGCTGTATTTTTGCGAAAGTTCCTAGTTTGATATAACTAGGAATAAAAATTTATATTTCAGGTTCTTTTCCTCATCAAGGATGCCGGGTTTGCGTAAATTGGAGATTCGTCTAATTCACTCGTACATTCAAATCGTTTTAAATTAAGAACTTCCGTTGAACTTCAAAGCGACGTCAGGGTACATGCCACAAAACTGTCTACTGCCATGGAATAATAAAGAAGATAAAAACAGTCAAAGAATGAAAAAACTACGGATTGTAAAATAGACTTTAATTTGATTTAAGGCAGCGACCACTGAAATATTAACTGTTCACAAAATATCCTCAAAGCACTGCACCGATTTTAGTATAAACTAGCACGTTTAGTTCTAGAAATTAACATCTATCACTCATGAAATTTATATGCTTTACAGATTTTTAGGTTATCATTATATAAATATTTTGACATTTATTTTGGACTAGTTTGTTTGTTAACTTGTGTTGATATCTACCAGTGTTACCAAATTATCTAAAATTATACGACACATATATGACTACTCATGAGACGAAGTCTTATACTTAGAGTGCTACTGTCATTCAGAGATGTCGTTCATGACAGAATCAAGAAAAATTCTATTAAAATTCTAAAACACACTTAAAGGATGAAGTTTAAAAGTACAGGGAGTTAAAACTTTGATCAGTATTCATTGATAACTGACAGCAATAGCAGCAATCCATGACAACATATATCACTGTGGAACCAAGTCAAATCAATGAGCAGTGTGAGGGGTCCATAAGCGTTGCGAGCCAAAATCAGTACGAGGAAGGTGCTAGCGGAATGGAGGTTTACGTGTTGGTCTCAGTTCATGGAAATTAGATGGATCGGAAAGATCGAAGAAAAAAGCTTTCAACTTCCTACGAAACTGTTCGTAAAGTAGGAAAGGCTGATCAGAAGTAGATGTGGGGTCCGCAGAGTGGAAGGAAGAGAATTCCAGATGTGTGGAACAGTATGCTTCACATTCATTGCCGCTACACAAAATGAAATTAATAACAATATGCAGCATAGGGAAGCTAAAATGCTGGAAATTTGGATATGGAGAGGAATGGGAAAGATTATATGAACTCCAAAAAATGAAATACTAACGAAAAAGTTTTGTAGAGAGAGTTGATGTACATTTGATAAATAATTAAATGCATTATAAGAAATAAGAACTCCATGACAGGACACATTCTACTTGTGAAAAGTTTACTAGAAGAGGTCATAGAAGGAAGAGTGGAAGGATAGATAAGCGACGAAGACCAAGATTAGGAGTGCCAGATCAGTTCAAGACCCATGCACCCATATAATAATAATAATAATAATCATAATTGCTAGATGGCCTCGAGTAGCCGGGCAGCGATTCAGCACATTTTGCTCGAATCGTCTTTATCAAAACTCGGATTATTACACCCGGGGTAAATAAAAAAATTAACCTCCGACAATTTCTATAGTTTTTAAATCAGGAAAAAGTGACGATGTACAAAATTTTAGACCTATTTCTTTGCTAGACAACCTCAGTAAAATTTTTGAAAGACTAGTTATAACAGAATTATTGAGTTTTTTGAACTACATAATACACTTTCTGAAAATCAATTTGGTTTCAGAAAAGGGCACTCTACAGTAGACGCAATTTTCTGTAGTTTAAATATGATACGTTCTCAGAAAGGCAATAAAAATCATACACTGCGACTCTTTCTAGACCTCAGCAAAGCATTTGACACGGTCGATCATGACATCCTCCTAAATAAATTACAAAATTATGGTATAAGAGGTTTACCACTCAGTTGGCTAACCTCGTATCTTACAAATAGCCAGCAATATTCAGTTATAGACGACTCAGTTTCTTCCACTAAACCAATCTCAGTTGGAGTTCCACAAGGCTCTATATTAGGGCCTTTGCTTTTCCTAATATATGTCAATGATATCCATCAAATTTAAACTTGCCCGGACATTTCATTTAAACTTTTTGCTGATGATTCAAATGCCTTTATTAAAAGAAATAACTTGATAGATTTGTTTGCATGTGCCAATTCGGCAAGTAAAAGAATTTGTAACTGGTTCCAAAGTAATCGTTTAACTATTAATACAGCTAAATCAGCATATATTGTTTTCTTTCCGTCTACCAATGAAGCGTATATACGTGATAACAATCTTACATTATTTATGGACCATAATCAAATTGCAAGAGTTAATTGTATTAAATTCCTTGGTGTAGAAATTGACGAACATCTAAGTTTTAAAAATCATATCGAAAAAATTACAAAAACTGTTAAAAGTACTAACGGATTACTCTTTAATCGAAGAGAATTTATACCAATGTCCTGTCGCAGGAACTTGTATCTCTCTATGGTATATTCTCGTGTAAGATATTGCATTAAAATTTATGGTTATGCCACTTGGAATGTTTTACAACCACTACATATTGCTTGTAACAGAGTTCTGCGAACCTTGCAGGGAAGACATCGTTACTGTTATGTTAAAGATCTTTATGTTTCTTATGATATTTTGCCAGTTCATCTATTGCATACTGTAAATACTGTATGGCCAAGTTGATTCATAAATGTATTAGCAGAAATCTATCTAAGTCTGCAGTATTGGCTAATATGTTTGATCTCAACCACTCTAACCATAATTATTCAACTACACTGCTTGACTCCAACTATCTGTTTAAAAAATCCAATGTGACATTCTATAAATCTTATGTAAATGAGGCGTGTACGGACTGGAATAAAATTCCACCAATATTACGCAACATCAAATTGCTACCAACCTTTTCTAGAGAATTTAAACAGTATTTATTAGCAAATTTGTCACAATAAGAACATTTTTTTCTCATTCAACTTCTGCTTTGTTGTAATTTAAAATCTTTTATGATTGACACTTTCACTCTTTTATTTGGATTAAAAGTTTGATTTAGACATGTGGGACGCTTGTTAGCGGGGTGATTGATATCCGGGTGGTCAACTCGATAGGGTGCTATGCTCCCTCATTGATGGCCTGGTTTTTGCATGTATTAGTGTGCCCAAAGATCTTTAAATAGGTAGATATGGCATGACTGTTGTTTCAGCGATACCAGTTTTGTAACAAGAGCGACTTGATTTCCAGCATGCTCCATTTAATCGTGAGGGTAAACAAAGCCCCTTTGTCATATGTGTGTTTAATAGTAATTTCAGATTTATTTCATGATATTCGGCTTCTAAACGATTTTAAGATGGTGTATTGTTGTGCAATACATCATCTGGGTATACAAATATTGGGTATACAAATTCCATAAATCCGGAAACTAAAGAACGGCGAACATCCTTATAGAGATTTGAAATAAAATTTGTTTGCATTTTGCATTAAAACTATGCATCCAATTAATAGGAATTCGTTTCAAATAATTTTTTGTCATCACGATATGTTGGACAGATGAGACGAAAAATGTGCTCCTAAAGTATTTCATTATCGTTCAAAAGCTTTAAAAATGTTCATAAACTACATTATTTTATGCCTTTAAATAACGATCAGCTGATATTGTTTACCTCTGGCTAGCAAAATTAATTGTTGGCATCAGTGCAAATTCTTGAACTCAATGTTTACAATGGTTGAGATTGCCTTTGACACTTCTATGGTTTTTCTGTATTCTATGAGTGTGCCTGTCTTTGCGTTTTACTTTGTACCTTTTTGTTATTCGAAATATGTTGACTGTCGTGCTGTGTGATATGTGAACAAATAAACATATGTTTCTTCTTCTTCTTCTATAGAGGTGTCATGGCCGGTGTTCGGTCTTCGAAACCGCTTTACTGTTTCCTGACAGGTTTTTAGTAATCCTTTCCATGGTTAATCGAATCTTTATACGAGTAGACCTAGATGCAGAGTTAATTAAATCCTGAGTCATCCCGTGACTGATGACCCCGCAATCCTTGGACCCCTAATTTATTCTTGAAAAATTTAGCAAAACGCAACCCTGCTTACGACATTATATTCATTGTCAGTTTCGAGATCTGCTCTGTACTCTTACCTTTAGTAATGAATACGATAGACGTGTAGCCCAGTGGAGAGTACAAGAGAACTCTCTCTTCTCTTCAGTGCACTGCCAAGTGACAGGTTCAAGGTACATAGTCATACTCAAAGTCTGCTTTCTCACTCTATAAAAGCATTCCTGTGTTAATGGGAATTTTTTATTTTATTTCTTTTAAATGTTTATTTCTATTTGTATTTGTCAGTTATTTGATGTTGATGCGGAAATAAACATATTTCTCTCTCTCTCTCTCTCTCTCTCTCTCACTCCTTAGATCAACAAGTTAACCCCTTTATAAAGTCTATGCCTTATCCATACTTTATGTAGCCTATATAACTTGGGAAAAGTATGGCTTCTGAGATGGTTTCCCTTTTCCTTCCTCAGTTAGATGGATTAATTATCATTTAATTCTGGAGGAAAATATTTCATGATGAGGTGGGTCCCCTCTTGCCAACCTCAGCTCCTGTCTAAGTCGCCTCTTACGTATAAGCAGCAGATTCTTTGCGGTTGCCCTATTCTGTAGTGGTCCAACCACGCCTGAGCACAACACCGGGTAGAACTCTAACTCGTGAAATGATCAATCATGTCAATCTATCACTTTCAGTTTTAATACTACAAGATTAAATCCTTAGGCAATTTCACTGTAACCAGTCCAGTGAATGTCCAAGATTTTACTCTCAGCTGACAGCGGCCGGAAATCGAACATATGGACGTTTCATCTCGTCTGATTGGTTTGTGTAAGAGGTAACAGGTCACAAATGTCTAGCATTGCGTCACTTGAAATTTTGAATACAATTCCACGATTTCTGAATAAACTTTGATAAAAAGATTCTTATCGTTAAAATAATATAAAAAAATTAGTAGAAAGTAAAATGTTGGATTTACTTTGGTTTGACAAATAATTAAACAAATAAATTACATATAATACAAAAGCAGTACAATATTCAACTAAAATAACAATATTATTAACTAAAATCGGACTAAAACTGAATGTCAATATTAACTGAATGTCGGACTAAAACTGAATGTCAATAAAAAAATATAGATTACAAAAATTCTCAAAGATCATAGATTTTTTGACTGCATTATAAATTAATATTTTTTAGTACAGTAAAGACAAATATTTTAATTATTATATTTATTACTAAATTTATAGTTAAAAGTCTGACTTTATATAACATAACAACATAACAACAATTAGAGTGCTACAGTCATCAATGACAACATCGGGCACTATTGAGACAAAATCAAGCCGGCGAGCATAAAGAAGGTCCAAAAAAGGTGCAAATTCCAAAATCCAGATAATCAGTCCAAAGTAAGTAAGTACTTTAGCAACCTTGATCATGCTCATTTCAATAAATAAACAAAGGCATTAAAATATCAAAAATAAGTTACTCATTGACTGCAAACGAAGTTAAAGACAGCTGAAGAATCTACAATAACACAGCACTGGTACTTTTAGTATCAAAAGTACACAGCACTGGTACTACTAGTACTAAAGGACACAGCACTAGTACTAATAATACTGCAAACACAGAGCACTGATACTACAAGTACAACGAGCAAAGTACTGATTTAGAGCCTATCTTCTCCTTCAACTGTGACTTCAGGGTCAGCATGCTTATCGCTCACATGTTTCTCAAGAATCAGCTTTCGAGAGAAGCTCTTCTCACACTGACTACAAGAGTATCGCCTAATGTTGTTATGTACAGAATCGACATGTCTCTTGAGGTGAACCCCCTGAGCAAACCTCTTTTCACACGCTGTACACGGAAAAGGCTTGATGTTAAGATGAACACTTTTAGTATGCTTCTTAAGAGCAGCCTTGCAAGCAAAGTATCCGCTGCATTCGTGGCATTGAAATGGTTTAAGTCTTCGATGAACGCCTTCAATATGCGACTTTAGACTGTACTGCTGAGTGAATGACTTGTGACATTCAAAGCATACGTAGGACTTTTCACTGGAGTGCATAATCTTAAAGTGACGCTTGATGTTTCCGTTGGTTGAGCTCCTATACTCACACTCACTGCAGGAGAAGCGATGTGGGTCAATGTGGACGGTTCTCTGATGCTTTGTAAGCTTACCCTTCTCCGAACTTGTATAGCTACACAGATCACAAGTATAGAATTTTTCTGGTTGAACCAGTTTAAACTGGCCCTCAAAAGGTTTGGTGTGTTTTTTATCACAAACCGGTCGAGATAAACTGTCAGGATTGTGCACAGTTTTTATGTGTCGCGTGAGATGGCTTTTATTTAAAAAACTCGACTCGCATTGAACACACTGATGAAGATTCTTCTGTAAATGTACGACTGACACATGTGTCTTAAGATCACGACTGTATGAAGACCTGAAGTCACATTGATCACAGCTGAATTTCTCAACTTTTCTATGAACACGTCTTACATGTTGACCCAGCTGAGCATTGGTGTCAAAATATTTTCCGCATGGGGCACAGTGAGGCTGCTTTTCATCGAGATGAACAGTCAGCACATGTTGCTTGAGATCACTCAGGCCACTGAAGACCTCGTTACACAAGAGACAAGTATTTGATGGATTGTCTACACTGTCAGACAGCGTCTCATCTAAAGCAGCACATACAAGACAGATTGTAGTGTTTTACATTTATTTTATTAAATAGTTATGACAACCACTCTACAGTATCTACAGCTGACTTCAATACACGTAAGTCATGTATGTATCTAGAATAATAATTATAAAAGAAAAGTAAAATCTACCAAAAAACTATAGTCATATATCTACATGTGTATCTTATATATATATATATATATATATATATATATATATATATATATATATATATATATATATATATAATTATAAGTGCATTAAGAAATAGGAAAAAGTGTTGGTGGATGAGTGGATGAGAAGCAATCCGGTGAAGGTCCACTAATAGAGGCCATGGAGGGCGGAGTGAAGGGAGAGGGAGGCGAAGGCAGACCGAGATTGCCAGCGATGTTTTTGGGATCCATTCATGTGTGGGCATGGGGAGGAGATGACAGAGAAGATTGAAGGCATTATGCAATTATGCCATGGACCTGCCAGTAGGCAGGTCCATGGCATATAACACTAAGATATATATATATATATATATTATATATATATATATATATCTTAGTGCACTGCCTACTCCCGGCCAGCCCCTGCCTCTCTTTCCCTCCACCCCATCCCCCATGACCTCTTTTAATAGACCTTCCCCCTTTAGAATGTGTCCTATCCAACCTTCCTCCTCTTTCTTAATACATTTATCAACCGTCTATCTGTATCAGCTCCCTCCAGAACTTCCTCATTTGTATCCTTGTGAGTCCAGCTAATTCTCAACTATAATAATAATAATATAAATGCAATATATAAATATATATATATATATATATATATATATATATATATATATAATATCTATATATATATATATATATGTGTGTGTGTATATATATATATATATATATATATATATATATATATATATATACTATATCCGTTTTGTGCTCAGGTGTGGTTGGACCACTGCAGAATTGGGCAATCGCAAACAATCTGCTACGTGTACGTAAGAGGCGACTAAAGGAAGGAGCTGAGGATGGTAAGAGGGGACCCAGCTCACCATGAAATATTTTCCCTAAGGATTAAATGGTAATTAATCCACCTAACTGAGGAAGGCAACAGGAAACCATCTCAGAAGCCATATTTTTCCGAAGCTATAGGCTACATATGGCATAGATAAGGCATAGACTTTGTGAAGGGATTAACTTGTTGATCTAAGGAGCGCTCTTATGGAGCGAGAAAGCAGACATTGAGTAGGAATATGTACCTTGAACCTGCCATTTGGCAGTGCACTGAAGAAGATATTATATATAATTATATATATATTTACATGATAATTATATATATATATATATATATATATATATATATATATATATATATATATATATATATATATAGAATTATAGTCGATTGTCAGCATGATATTCGACCGTGGATCAGTATGTGCAGGTTTAAAATCCTGGGCTGTCTGTTCCTCACATTGCTTGCGAGTGAGGAAACTGACGTTAGCATTAGCTTTACCTTGTAGCTTTATATATACAGACTGGGGCAAAAAAAATAATCCCCTACCGAAATCTCAATAACTTTAAGAAAACTCAAAATACCTCTACGAAATTTATGGAACTTCTAGGGAAGGAATTTCTGCGTATATCCTGCAAATTTGATGAAAATCTATTGAGCATGAAAAAAATTAAAGTGTTTCTACGAAAAAAGTGCAAAATCAGTTTTAACAAGCCTTTTTTTACCAAAAGTCTTAATAACATGGACAAAGCTCACAATAGTTTTACAAAATTTTCAGAGCCTCCATAGGAGGAATTTCTACACATATCCTGCAAATTTGGTGAAAATATATTCAGAAGTAAAAAAAATACAGCGTTTCTTCGAAAAAATGTTAAAATCAATTTTAACAAGGCTTTTTCAAACAAAAGTACCAGACATTTTCTTCAAAATTTGAGAATAATTTTAACATAAGAACGAATTTTAAGCATCATTTATTGGAGTAGTTAACAAGGTAGCGCAGGCTTAAACTCCACCGCTTAAGTAAACGGCCCTTTTCAGGCTCGTTATTTTCTTTAAAAGGAATGACTGACATTTCGAAAAGCCTTGTTAAAATTGATTTTAGCACTTTTCTCGTACAAATGCTGTAATTTCGTAACTACTGAAAATATTTTCATCAAATTTGCAGGATACACGCAGAAATTCCTCCCCTAGAAGCTCCGTACATTTCGTAGGGATATTTTGAGTTTTCTTAAAGTAATTGAGATTTCTCTAGGGGATTATTTTTTTTGCCCCAGTCTGTAATTCTTTATTATATTATCTATATACAATTATACTATCTAAAATGATATTATTGGTTAATTCTAGTAGAACTGTTAGAACTTGATCTACTATGATATAAACATTTTCATATATAAATTAATATCTTACATCTTGTCTTATTTATTATTGATGATGTTGGAGGTGCACAAGTATAAATCATGGGTGATACGAAACATCCACTAAAGTAATATAAAAATGCTTCAAATAGTGTTTTGTTTTAGTGGTATATAGATTTATATAGTGTTGTTTATAGTGTTGTATAGTCTCCTTTTATTTCTGTAGTAAAGTAAACACGCATTATAGTGAAGTGATCAACGATGTTGATATCTATCACTTTCAATACCACATGTTAAATCCGTTAGGCAATTTAGTTCATTTTCCGTATAACCTGTCCAGTGAATGTCTGAGATTTTACTCTCAGATCAGCACGGCTGGGCTGGGATTCGAACCCACGAGAGTTCAATTCACCTCAGGATCTGTCATGCAAAACTTCAAGACGTAACCCCTAAACTATTGAGACATTCTGTCTAACAACATAAGTAATGCAAAAAAGAGAAATTAGATTTTCATGTACTACTGTACTCATCTGTATCATTTACCTAATAAATTCTCTCACTATTTTCCTCTCTCCCTCTATCTCTCTCTCTCTCTCTCTCTCTCAGCACACTGAATACTGGCAGGTCCAAATCATGGTGCATAACTTCTCCATCGTCAAATCTCTACTACATTGCTGATAGGCATAACTCTGTTAATACTATTCCAATTCCTCCTTTCATTCATTTTTGTCCCAAAACTTGGTTTGTGAGTCATGGCTTCTTAGCATCTCCTGCTTTACAAAAACCATATACTTCTTTGGATTACAGCAGAGAGTAGTTTCCAGCTACTGTGTACAGAGTTACTTTAGCGATAAGAGCATTCATAGTAAAATATTTATTTGGGCATGAGATATCCTTTGTAGGAACTCTGACCACAATTTTGAAAAAATAAAACATATTTTAACAGCCTTCAGATTTTAAGTAGGCACCTAAGTAGAATTAAATGCTTAAGAATTCACCATCGAAATTTAATTTAATCAGAAAACACATTCATACCTTCTAAAGATTTTTGTTCCCTATTCAACCATTGTGTAGACATCTCATAAAATTCTTTAGAAAAATCTGAATTTTCCTCATCGTATAATACTTCACTTCCTGGCTCCTGTAGAGATGTATGACTATCGTTAGAAAGACGTTCAAGATGTTCTTGTTTTACGCTGCACAGTAACTTAGCGTCTTCACTCGTAACTTGGCTGAACTCAATTCCTGTCACAGGATGAGAACCTGGAGACTTTTTCTTACAGACAACTTGCGATCCTTCACGAGGCATTACTTCACAGAACGCAGCCTCGGCAAAACATTGTGAATTTTCAACACAGGAATTATATGTCCCATCACCACACTGCTTTACTTTACACTTAATTCTTGATCCACTTTCACAGTCCCCTGATAGGCTACTTCTATTAAAAGAATCATTTCCCTCTCTTCTGTATTCAAAGGCATATTGCATTAGCACTGTTCTAACAAACTTACTACAACAGTAAAGCACATAAATCTGGATTTAAGTTTGCTGCTGAATTATGACTTATGCGATAAATTGCACCCTGCAGCATATTTCTCTTTTTTCTAAACAACTAATAACCCCATTAACAATTGAACAGATTCCATTAGAATGTGATGACTTCAATTTACTGATTGGACAATTCATATCACAATTTTTTCTACTTTGCATTTAACTCACGATTCAAGTGCATCATCTTCAGATTCACTGACAAAGCCTTATTTTATAACTACTATTGCAAAAATCTATGACAGAAGTCTGTACAATGAACAGGGAGTAAAGAATCTTCCAGTGAAGTTGCAGTATTATGTTAAGCAAGTCTGCAATGAAGCAATAGATGTAATAAATAAATTTAATGGTAACTTGATGAGTCGTTAGAGCATGACAAATTCAGATAAAGCCAAAGGATTTGCAGAAGTTTGATAATAATTTCTAAACTGCAGTAGAGTTGAAACAATAAATGTGAGAATTACAAAATGATTTTATCCTAATTGCACATGAATGACTTAATTTTAGGAGAATCAGTATTAGAATTTATTTCAACCACAACAATAAGTCAAATTCTTTGAGTTATTATATATATTAATATATTATAATACATATATTTGACTTATTATATATACTAACACAATACAGATGCAATGGTTTAACGGTTAATAAATAGACAATGAAAATTACATGATAAAAGTTACTAGGAAAGGCTCCTAAAGTCTGTGACACTGAATCATGGCGAGGAACCGGGTGTTACATTTGTATTGATTGACTATTGACTGACTAGGAAATAGGTAGGATAGATGTTTCCTGAGGGACACTTTACCAACAAGACATCCTTAACTTTGTATTAATTAAAGAATTCTTATTATGTTAAATTCTTTCTTACGTCTCGTGCATTTATATCTAACTGCATTTAAAACCACTTCACATTTAATATTTAAAAATTGTATATTCCACATTTAAGAAGATTGCATTCACTGCACCCGTTAAAAGCTAACATAAAACAGCGTAATAAAATTTGACTGGGAATGGAAATGGGAAAATATTCAAAAGGTATCGTCTTGTCCCTTCTACTATAGCTATCAATGTTTTAATATTTAATGTGAGTGCCTAATAGTTGCTAGTCAAGGGAATTTTAAAATTAAAGCTACTTAAAAATTGGACTGCAACTGTCTTCCATAACAGCAATGAGCACTACGAAGCCAAAATATAGGAGGTGAACAGAAGATTAGCTCCATCAAGTGGTGTAATCCAAAATCCGAGACCGTCCAAACAACTAACCAACATTTCTTTCATTAGAGTAAGTAAAAATATTGTTTTCATTGAAGTATTTTAGCAACCAAGAAACAGTAAACTTCAACAGCAAGCAATTGATTTAAGCAATAAAGAAATCAATACAATTGTTGTTTCATTTAGATTACTTAGTATTGTTTATCGTTTAGTGTTGTGCAATGCGTAACGGAAGCTTACGATCTCTTAATAAATACGGTGCATTTTCACAACACGGCACAAATTTCCTGACTTCCAACCAGTGGTTAAAGTGGAAATTGAGAGCTAGGGGAATGTACATAATTTTTGTACCCCTCTGTAATAAATTTACAGATCTCCTAGTATCAAATATGGGCCGTTAGCAGGGGAACACACCTAAGAAAAATGATAGCTAGAGGAACAGAGTCTGTGTTCCCCAGGCCCAACTTTAACCACTGACCACAACACTAAAGAGATTGGGGGGCAATCGATCAATCGTTGCAATCAACTATAGCGTATACCAACGGATATATGTAGGCCAAATAACTGCTTTCATAATATAAATGTAATGATATCTTCCATAGGCGTAACCACGACCGTAAATCGGGGGGGGGGGGACACAATCATTGAGCCTGCCCACTTAGGCCCGCCGATAAAAAATGTTAAATTATATTTTCATTGTTTTTATGACAATTTCCAAGTGTAAATATGTATGTATAAGAGCAGTGGTTACGGGGTGGGGAGGGGGGGGGAGGAGGAAGGGAACTTAGTTTCACTATCATACACAGTACAACTACTGACAAAGCCAGTGGTGATGTCGGTAAGGTACTCGATCGCGGATCAGTATATGAGGGGTTCAAATCCTGGGATAGCCCGTCACTGACATCGCATTGGAGTGAAGAAACTGACGTTAACATTAGCTTTACCAGCTTTTACCTTTCAAAAATCGATCCACTGGCAGTGGCCTTGCCCTGCACTGTAGAAGCAGCACCGTGCGCAAATTCTTCGAGATTTTGCAACGAAACTCTGAATGATGATATGAAATTTCATTTACAACTTTCAGAATTCAAAATTGAAATTAGTAATATATTTATTCTTACCATACGTGCCTTCTTGGTCTTTAACGGAAATTTATCCATGGTGCAATTATGCAGAACTTGGTTTACTGTCTGTGAATTTATTTTGTAACAAACTCCATATTTATTAAGCTAAACCTTAATTTTCAGAGCATCTACCGATGGTTGATAAGTTGACCTCTCAAGATACAATATGCAGCCGCAACCTCTAGATAGGCCTATATAGTTTCATCACGCTTAGCTCGGCTGGTTGGCACTCTCCTATATTTCGTCACACTCACTTAACATCGGTCGCTCAGCCCTATAGTCTCATATGTAGCATACTAGTAAGTTTGTGACAGTAGGCCTATATAGTAGTCTATGGCCAAGCAATCGCAGTAGGCCTACGACTACAGCTATGTCATTAATTAATATCATGGAAGCGTATCAGTTTGCCACTCGATCTACAGCACGGCTCTATAAATGCTAGTAATACTTACACATGCAACTATTGAGGGACATTGAAATACGCACAAATTTCTTACACAAAGTATATATATTTGGGCCTAAATTCTGGAGGGACATTTGCATGCATGTCTCCTCCAGTCTAAATTCTGGGGGGACGTGTTCCCCCTGGTGGTTACGCCAATGATATCTTCACCCCCACGACAAAATCTGAAGTAAAATCAGTAGGCCTAAATATAGCTGGGAGGTTGTGACCTACAGCCTAGGCCTACATACGTATTACTTCAATCACATTAACTATAGCCGACCGCTTTTGTTATACTTACGTGTATGCTAATCTGAACCTAGCAAATGAATCACATATAATAGGTTAGACAGTCCCACGTAAGCTTACGTCAGTTGTGGTCTACCTCTCTCTAATTCAACCTCCATCTCATCCTTCTAAACTCTCTTCACTACTAAAAAGCTAAATACTATCTCTTCCGGCCATAGGTCTAAATTTTGACCCGCTTGCCTCGGATATTGGAATTGCACTGTTAAAATTTTGATCTCGCTTTCTCGTGTGGTCTCTGTAAACTTAGTCGTCATCGTGTAGTACTTTGACGCCTGTTTGTGTAGAGTCTGCAAGAGACGTGCCTGACATTGCCTTATGGCGAGGAACCGGACGTTAAATTCTTATTGATTGATTGACTACATGCCACTCTGCCTTTCGCACTATATGACCACACCGTCTCAATCTCGACTTAGCCAATCTATCCATGTACCATCCCCAGAACACTCAAATTCACTCTCATATATTCATTTTTCAGGTCTTTCCTTATTTACAACACATTAAACGCAACATTCTTATCTCGGCAAAATGCAATCGGCTCCTGTTCCTATTTTAGTGCAGCACTCAGCACCATAAATCATTAGGCCTTACTGGTCTAACCACCGAACTTGGTTTATCTGCGACGCACAGCTAAATCAAGTAGGCCTACATGTGCATGCACGTCAAATCCCGATTTAGATATTGCCCGGTGTCATACGAGGAAAGCAGTTCAACTTAGATTGCACGAGAGCTGCACCTACTATCACGCGATCAGTCTCAAATGTCTGATCTAAAAACTTGATACCACACACTGATCTAAGAAAAGTGGTTAAAGTAGGGGGGGGGGGGGGGTGAAACAGGGGAACTGCGGTAACTCCCCTAGCTCTCAATTTTCAGAGATGCGTTCCCATACCTAGGGCCCACATTAGATACTAGGATACCTGTAGGCCCTAAATACACTGCAGGGTGCCTGATCGTTCCCACAGCTCTAAATTCCCCAATTTAACCACTGTCCGGGACGAAGATCAGTAAATGGAATATGCATGCCAAAACGTTTCGTTTAATTTGATTTTCGCTGCTTAATATTAATGATCTAAATTGCGTAGATTTGATAGTCCTGAAAATTATCCCTTTCAAATTTTTATTTGCTATGGTACTTGACACCACAAGTGAATTCATCATCTTGATATAATAGGAGGAAAAACCAATATACAAGATTGACAAAGAATTTACGGTACTTAACATACATGTAATCGCAGAATTGTAGCAGTAGTAAAAAAGCTGGTAAAGCTAATGTTAATGTTAGTTTCCTCACCCGCAAGCGAAATCAGTTACAAGAGAGCCCAGGATTTGAACCCCGCATAGAGCCTATACTGATCCGCCGTAAAATATTTTACCGACAGCGCAACTGGCTCGATCTAGGCGTAGCAGAGCATGAAAGAATGAATAAATCTAGTAGGGCTAACCGGTGATGTAGCTATATTACCGACATCACACACACACACACACACACACACACATATATATATATATATATATATATATATATATATATATATATATATATATATATATATATATATCTATATTATATATATATACCGGCTAACGGTGATGTAGCTATATTACCGACATCACACCCACACACACACACACCACACACCATATATATATATATATATATATATATATATATATACAGTATCTAGTATAATATATATATATTATATTATTATATAATATATATATATATATATATACTGTATATATAAATCCGTATGAACATTGCAACATATACATAAACTCAGAGCATATACAGGGCCTATACTACATCATCATCATACATATTGGCCTACATCACGTATTATATTGCTTCATAAATACTCCACACGTAGTATAAGTGGTTAAAGACGGGCTTCGAATACTATGCAACGCTTACCACTATATCATGTACAATACAAAAAGTTTCAGGTACTAGAATCAGATTATATGTACGATTAAACAACGCTGATACATTCATTTTAAAATTAAATCTAAGGCTATCAGACACGGAACGTTTAACGAACAGGCTATATCATTGTCAAACACAAACTCGTGTTTCGCTTGCGACTAATGAATGTCAACTGATGATCAACTACACAAATCGTCAGTGACTTACATATATTTTGAGATTCTACAGCTCCCAAAACATATATAACACCAACATTGAAACACTGGTAGGCTACACTTATTAGATTGACCATATGGTGCTCGACTATTCATAAAAATAACGGCATCACGAAACATAAAATATAATGACATTTCAAGATCAGATTTTAAAATCCTAGCACATAGGAAACAGTAAAAGAAAAAAATTATAAGATTAAAATAAGTTTGTACGAAAACAAGCAAATTCAATCATACGCCTGAGTTCGTTATAGCCATTTGCACAGTTAATAAAATGCATTGGAGTCTGCAATTACGATTAGTTTGATAATAGATTTCAAATGCGAGCTTATAAAGTATAGTTAAGATCGACTTTCCTTCTTAGCTACTAAATTAGCCGTCTTACACATTTGCTTTGTAATAAACTGCAAAACTAAATAGCTCCAAGATACAAGTTAATTGCATAAAAGTTTAATATCATTATTTGAACAGAGCAGTAATGGAACTTCTTCTGAACCTACTCATCAATTTCCGACTCAACGCAATTTTGCACATTGCAAGGAAGGTAGGTTAACAATAAAGTTTATATCTCAGCCATCTGTACACAAAATGCGATGTAATTTACGCATATTAAGCGGAAACTGGACTACCTATTATGGTTGAAAATTATAAGAACATTCTAAAATATTAAAACAACTAAGAAAATTATAAGAACAATATATGAAAAGGCTCCAAGGTTATGTTAAATTACATTTACGTACTACTTTTTTCGCCACCCTGTGAATATTATATAAACACAGATAACGAAATATGAAATATGGCGGAGCCGGTAGCATGTGAGCTGAGCCGTTGGCATAATGGCAGATGTTGTTGTTGTTGACAGTGGATCTGGTGGAGCAGGGTGAATAATAAATACACAACCCTGCTTAGGATATTATTGCAACTTGGTCTCTGAATAAAAGTTGATTCTTAGATAATTAATGAACACAGTTTTGTCAACAATACATAAATTCCCGTTCGTATATATAACGAACTTTCTCAGAAAGAAGAAACAGGAAATTTCAAAGTTTGATCAACTTGTGAGCGTATCTGAAGTGAAGTAGATTACACTTTGAAAAGAGCCGAGATACTACGGTCTGCATATACAGCACTTAGTAGGCACTTACGAAGGTAATACAGTAACACCTGTATAAAGTATAGTACAGTATTATAATTATAATATTTTTACTATGAAGTCTACAACTCGTGGCCTCTCATTCAAGAGCCCAGCGTTCTTCTACCACTGCACCGAAATACACAACAAGAACAACATAAATTTCTTTGACTCAACGCATACAATTAATTTTTACATTATTGCAATTTGGTGTGTGAATAACAGCTCAATCTGAAAAATGAATAAACAATTGAATTTACATGAAATAAATTCTCATTCCTATACATGTATAGGCCGATATGTGACGTTCCCAGATAGAAGAAAGAGAGAGAAAACAGGAACTGAAATCTCATTGTTATATGATCTTGTGAATATTTCTCAAGTGAAGGTGAAGATCACGTCTCGAAAAGACTCTTTTACTGCACATAGAGCAAGAATGACTTTTCTCTTTACGATGCACAGCTGCGATGTGTGTCTTGAGATGGCTACTCTGAGTAAATCTACCGTTACATTCAGCACACGTGTATGCTCTAATTCCTCTGTGTATAACATCAATATGTGAATTGCGATGTCTGGCTGTACTGAAAGCTTTATTACATTCAGGACACAAATGTGGTTTAAGTCGTCTGTGGACAGCATCAACATGATTCTTCAGACTAGAAGAAGTATAGAAAGCATTGGCACATTCATGACACGAATACGATTTAATATGTTTGTGTACAGTATCGACGTGTTTCCTCAAATGTGAGTTTTGACTGAAAGCTTTACTACATTCCTGACATCTATATGGTTTGAGTTGTTTGTGTACAGCATCAACATGTAACTTGAGATAAACTTCTTTATGAAATGCTTTATTGCAATCACGACACGCGTAAGGTTTATTATTTCTGTGTACAAGATCAACATGCTCCTTAAGAGTTCTTAAGCGAGCAAAAGACCTGTCACATTCAGTACACGTATGAGGTTTTAGTCGTTTATGTACAGCATTAACATGACTTCTCAGGGTCGTTATCAAATGGAAGGATTTACCGCACTCATTGCATGAGAAAGGTCTTAATTGATAGTGTACAGCCGTCCAATGCATCTTGAGGGCATACTTCGTTTTACTCATATATCCACATTGAGCGCAGCCGAAAGGTCGTATTCCCTCATGGACCTGTCTCAAATGGTCTTTAAGAGAATCCTTCCTTGAAAACTTATGATCACATTTATCACATGTGAAAGGTCTTTCTCCACAATGAACAAATCTCCAGTGACGTTTAAGACCCTGAGATCCTGGAAATTTCTTATCACAAGAAGAACATTCAAAAGGCTTTTCTGGATTGTGAACAAAACGTATGTGACGTGTTAGACTACTCTTCACAGAGCAGCAATAGTCACAATAGGGACATTTGTGAGGTTTTAGCCCTAAATGAACATCAGAGGCATGTGTCTTTAGAAGAGCTCTGTAGCTTGTACGGTAATCACATTCATCACATTCGTACTTCTTGTCTCCATGCACGTGTCTGATATGTAGAGTGAGACACGCATCAACATCGAATGACTTATCACACAGAGTACAGCTATATCGTCTGTTATTCTCATGTTTACGATGTATGTGTTGATATAAGTTGCCTTTCCTGCTGTATGATTTATCACACTGAGTACATTGAAACCGCTCATCACTCAACTGTTTACACTGTGTACTTGACTTTACTTGATCTGTTCCACTGAAAGTTACCTCACACTGAGAACATTTGTCACGTCGTGCAGGATCTGATTCACTTGATGATCTTCTACTGCAATCTGTCACACCTGAGACATCAAGTAAAAGCAGTTTTACAATTTTCCAAAGCTGAAGTCAAAAACAAAATAATAAAAGCGGTAAAGTATAAAAATAATTTATATTTAAATATTTATAATTATAACCTCTGACAATTTCTATTGCGGTGTCAAGGCCAGTGTCCGCTCTTCGAGACAGCTTTACAGGTTCCTGGAAGGTTATTATTAATCCTTTCCATGGTCAATCATATCTTTGCTATTGATAGCGCCAATCGGCAGCAAGCTCCTATGCAAGATTAACATTCCATGGGCCCTAGGGAATTTCCATCATTACTTGACTGAGGCAAACACTCTAACTTGTATCTGAGGCAAACACTCTAACCGTTATGCCATATCCCCTCCCCAGTGTAGATGAACACCAATTACGAGGCTGAATCACTCAATCCTTTAAAATATTTTAAAGGAATTTTCAATATAACAATGTGGTCAGCAATTCCATCAAATGATTTAGAGTTATGAAAAATATTACGTCCTTATCGCAAACCAAGTTAGATAAGTGAAAACTGAGTTAAAAACATACAGATACAGAAACATGATAAAATTGTGAGACAATTAAATCTTGTGCAATCTTAAATACAGTATCTAATGTCTCAATTAGACAAAAAATAAACTAAGAACTAATAGACTAAGAACTTTAATTCAACACTTCTATACACATGCAAAGAAAGACTGATACTTGTATTTCTAGACAGAGTTTAATTGCTAGGAGGTTACAGGGTTTCAGCATTAACATACTTCAGTCTGCCGCCCCCAATTCAGCTGAAATGTAAAAATCCTCGACGTTTAACCCCCCTGACTTTCACTTGAGCTGTTTAGTGGGGGTGGGGAGTTGATTTGATATACACACATACACACACATGTATATATATATATATATATATATATATAAAGCTAAGGTTAACGTCAGTTTCCTCACTCGAAAGCGATGTCAGTGACGGGCGAGCCCAGGATTTGAACCCGCATCAACTGATCCGCGGTCGAGTATCTTACCGACTTAGCCACTGGCTCCAGCCAGTCTATATATATATATATATATATATATATATATATATATATTTGATGTTTATATATGGCGTTGAAAGGTTTTAGGAATGGCGGTGGTACTACTGCGTTTTGAAAAATTTCCGCTGAGCTTGACAATTGTTTTATTGGTGCGCCGCAATTTTTACTGGTGCTGATTATTTAATTTCTTTAATTTTAATTCCATGGGCCGTGATACTTCATTTATTTGGCAGAGACCTTCAGTCACCCATCAATGTCTTAACTCAGAGTGCTTTCAAAGGGCTCTTAAAATTGATGATCTCGTGTGGCTTAGCCCTAGAGCTGCTTTATTATTTTAGTTGTCTCTATCCAACCCCAGATAGTTCTTTATTACTTTTTACCAGGAATTTTAAATAAAAATAATAGCAATCAACAAGCAAGCAGCTGAACAATAACTCTCTATATAACAGACACTGTGAATAGCAGCCAAAACGTAGGCCTATTTAATGCTTTAAGATAATATTTGCTGCATTGGCCATACGGTACAGGATGATAGGACAGTAATATGTATGTAAAAGGACTCAAACTCAGATTCGAGTCAAAAAATTAAGAAAACAAACCGAAAAGCCGACGACAATGATTGGAAATTGTAGACATGGACTCAAAGTCGAATCCAGGTCGAGTCAACTTGAGGTCTGGACACTTGACATATTTCGGGGGCGCCCTGGCCCATGAAAAAGACAAGAAGGTGAGAAGAACATAGGCAAAAGTAGTTTTCTGCACTGGTAGAAGTAATAGTATATAAATTAGGATTACTTAGAATAGACATTTTAAATTCTAAATCAGGAACAGACACTAAACAGTAATTTAATGAGTTATTAGCTGATGAGAACCTGATCTAAGAGTGGATGTGCCATCAATGCGTCTCAGTACAACTGAACAGTTGCGTAGTTCTGATCTCAGACCTACTTTGGTTTCAGCTGCATAAATTAATCATTAAAGCTATAATATTGTAATTATAATATGAATACTAAATTTAAAGTAGTTCGGGTATAATATTGCCTTCGTTATGTTCTGTAAGTTAGCAAAGTACCACATACGATAAACAAATGTCGACGTAGCATAGCATATCTCGTAAATCATCACTAAATAGTCAATAAGTCATTAAAACAATACCCATGTACAACAGCGAATAAAAACATTCTCAACTAACGATAAAAATAGAAATAGTATCAAATTTAAATTTTATACTATGCAACCTTGTACAATTGTAGAGTTATACCAATACACTGTACAACTATATAAATGAAGAATTATACTATAGGTGCACATGAAGTGTACTAAATTCAGCAGCAATGGTTACTGGAGCAAACAAATCATACTACATAAGCAGTAGTAAATAATTTTTTCACAAATTAGCAGCTTAAAGCAAGACCATTACTAGCATGCAAGTTATTAAAATCAATATCACAGAGTCCAAGTATTGATTAACACAAGCTGTTATATGACAAAAACCTGATCTCAGAGTGGATGTGACATCAACACGTCTCAGTACAACTGAACAGTTACGTAATTCTGGCATCATACTTGCCTTGGTTGCTTGAACTGCTTCTATGCAAAACAAAGAAGTAAAATTACAATAAAATATCAATACATTAACTAATAGTAATCTCAATAATATAATAAGAGATAATACTGAAGACAAAACCAATGAGAAGTTAGCAATCCTGAAGACATGGCTGGAGCCAGTGGCGATGTCGATAAGATATTCGACCACGGAGCAGTACATGCGGGGTTCAAAGCCTGGCATTGACATCGCTTTGAGTGAGCAAACTGGAGTTAACATTAGCTTTACCAGCTTTACCATATGTTAACATTAGCTTCCTCACTCGAAAGTGATGACAATGACGGGCCAGCCCAGGATTTGAACTCAGCACATACTGATCCGCGGGATAGGAGCAAAAAATAACAAGGTACTCTCCCTCTCTCTCTTCAGTGCACTGTCAAGTGGCAGGTTCAAGGTACATATATTCATATTCACTCAACATGGTATTACCACTCTTTTATTTGACCGATCCATTTCTAAGTTTTGAGACCTGACCCTGAATCAAGCACAAAATACACTTGCTTAGCCCTGTGGGCATCTAGCTAAGCACCTTCAATCAGCCTGTTTAACATTAAGCTAAATATTATTTTGTTGAATTAATTTTAGAAGAGAATATATACCTCGATTCCAAAATCCTTGTGAAAAATTATTCTGCGCCGAGAAAGAATGTGTATTCAATTCTTCACCCACAGTCCCATTTTAATTTTTGGGCTCCAGCAGGTTATCAAATGCTTCTAACATTATAATAAAATTTCTTAAGAACCTAAAACCATTGAATTGATATTTTACAATAGCTGTATAAATATTCTTGAATCAGTATGCTTTGTGTATACACATATGAACAAAAATCTTCCTCTATAGTAACCAAATCGTAAAACCATCAATATATAATGCTTCACATCTAACATACATATTACATTCCGACAGCAACAATTAGAGTGCTACTGTCATCCGTGACAACATTGAGCACTATTGAGACAAATTCAAACCAGTACTACGCAGATCTAAGAGACAGAATATTATTTATATTATTTCTCGCATCTTTCTGTTCTACAGTACAGAAAGTGACTTGGCGGGGAAGGGCAGACATCATGTAGAACATATATTAAACCTAAAATATAAATACTCAAATTGTTTGAAGTGTGTGCTTCCATCAAAACTACAATACATCCCAACAGAATAAATTTTGGCCAGGCCACAGGTACTTTGTGAATGCAGAAAAAGCAAAATCAAGCTATTTAGGTGATTTAGAGAAACAAAAAGTTAGCACCTAACTTTTAAGTTTTTATGTCGCATCATAGGAAATCTAAGAAAAATTATTCTGCTTCTATATAATCGAGTTACACTGCCAATTTATTATGTCCTACTGCCTTGCATTTTAGCATGTTAAATGAAAAATATTTATATATAATTAACAGAAAATTTGTTGGGTTCATAAATTTGATCAGTTTTACCATTCAAAAATAACAATACGAAAAAGTGGCAGCTGTAGCACAGCAAGAACAAAAATCAGTTATACTATCTTCAATGTCAACATAAAACACTCAAGACTTCAAAGAAAAAGCCAATGATTCAAAACAACAAATGTCTAAATAATATCTAACAAACTTAGCATATCCAGTATCAGAAAAATCAATCCAAAAATATAGAATTATATTAAAGGAGGTTTAGAAGTCGGTAGCAATTCAAGTACACGAGATGTAAGAAATATCTTACCTTACCGTAACTCTTATCCCCCACAGAATAATGGTAGGCCTATCAATGCTCTCATGTTAAATGATTTAAAGATCCACCCATATGTGGACACGAAGAGGAAAACGGAAGACACAGAAGAGTGGAGGCGTTATATACCATGGACCTGCCAGTAGGTAGTGCACTAAGGGAGAGAGAGAGAACTTACTTTACTGGTTCAGAGAGTCATGAAGACTCTTAACACATTAAGGCTTTTAACACCAGTCAATATTGTAGAGATTTGAAACAGGTTTCTGGATTTTGAATTTAGCATCATTTATGGTCAAACTATTACTGGACTGTCAGTTTGGATTTGGTTCTAGAGAGCTTCAATTTGTCATTTAGTACAAGAACAACTGAATAGTTTGCATCATTGTCGTTGTTGTTGATCTCATCTATCGCACGTTTACTTTTAATTTCTTGCTTTTCTTTTACAAAATTGAAAACTTTCCACTACAACTAAAACATTTGCTCATACCATTTTTATAATTCCTAATCCTAAAATTGTGAATATATTTCATTGTGAATATATTTAATTATAAAATATATATTTCAATATTTAATATTGAATTATTTATTTAATTTAAGCAATAATATTTAGAAGGACAAAAAAAATAGGTGATTAACTGATGATATGCTGTGGTACAGATAGGATTTAAGGGAAGATGATGATGTTTTATTTTACCCCTTTGGTGCTCAGGTTGCTGAAGAATAGACCAAACGCGTACTGCATGTGTCTTAAAAGCCGCAAAAGCACTAAGATCCAAAACGACTTCTATTAATTATAATTAATAATTAATTAATAATAATAAAACGACCAATAGACGGATCCATTCGGTTGGTGAGCACCTAAGCTCCAGAAATTGCTACAAAATGTTATAAAGTTATCCCGACTCTAGATAAACAGTGATGTAAAGGAAGATGATAATTATGATTGATGATGATCATTAAACTAATGCATTTTAATTTAATTTAAATTTAATATTTAATAATAATGTCTAATGTCAAATGAATGTCTAAATAGCGCAGTGGTAATGTCATAAAGTTTTAAATGACAGATCCTGAGGTGAATTGAACCCTCATGGGTTCGAATCCCAGCCGCGCTGATCTGAGAGTAAAATCTCGGACATTCACTGGTTTGGCTATACGGAAAATGGTCTAAATTGCCTAACGGTTTAAGCTTGTGGTATTTAAAGTGATAGATATCAACATAGTTGATCATTTCACTATATTGCGTGTTTACTTTTTAATATCTTAAATTAATATTATATATTATTAAGTTATTTTAATTTAACTTAATATTTTAAATAATATTATTAATAATAAGGTATAAGTGTAAACTGTAAATAGGAAATCAAGAAACCACAGACTTCAATTGCCAGAATTGAAGCCAACGTCTAAGAACAACCCATGCGACAAAAATCCGTACGGGTTAGCTTATTTATTAGGGCTAAGTTAGGTCTATTAGGGCTAATAATTAGGTTATTTATTATTAGGTTATTCCAATTTATAAAGTCAACCATACGTACAGATATAATGCAGAATTTCTGCTTGCCTTTCTCCCCCCCCCTCTCTCTCTCTCCTTCTTTCTCTTATTATATCTCTGTTTCTTTCTGTCAATTCTCTCTCTAACTCAATAACTCTATCTTCTCTGTTGTTTTGCACACAGGCAGGTCCGTGGTGTATATTCTACTGGCAGTGGTAGATAGGCCCTATGAGGGGTTCAGGGTCCCTCCCCTTAGCTCCGGCTATAAAATTTATTGCAATTGCATGTGATCATGCAGCTATTTGTAGGGCCTATATGTAAATTTGTATGTAAGAGTAAAAAAGTGTCTAGGTGAAAAAATAGGAATTCAGTAGCCTACATAATTTTAACAAGTATTTTCATTTCCATCAATAAAATACTAGGCCTATTTATAGCCTACTTTAGATCGAAGAAGCGATCACAGTGACAGAATTGTGTTCATTAATGCAAAAGGCAAAACTAATGACTCTTCTCATACTATGTGAATAAAATTATGCAATTTAAAACATTTAAGGATATTGTACAAGTTGAAAGTAGGCTATAATTCTTGTGATGGTGGGTAAAAGAACACAATATAGGCTATATTTGTAGGGGAAGCCATATTTATTCCAAAGTTATATAGGCGTTTTATTTTTAATAATTAAAGATATGTCATAGTCAAAGAACGTTGCGTTATTGGCAGTAACTGAGAGCAATTAACTTAAAACTGCGTCCTTTCATCATTTGTCCTGTAACATTGTTAAACTGCTCTTTATAGTTATTGTATTAAGATGTAGGCAAAGATGGATGTAGGCTATGTCTATCAACATGTAATTTTATATAGACCTGTACTTATAGATTGTTGCATGGCTCGAGACACATAGTATTTTGAAATAGGCCTACATTTCCTATTTACATTGTAATTTGAACATATTATTTAGCGGAAGGGAGTAAGTATCAATACGATTAGAGTGCTGCTGTTGACCATGGCAACATCGAGCATCGAGCACCATAGAACCAAATCAAAACCGACTAGCATCATGTGGGTGGTCAATAAACGGTACTTGCCAAAATCCGGGAAATCAGTGCAAGGCATAGATGAAAAAAACGTTCTTACCAAAAATAAAAAAACCTTAAAAAAACGTTTTTTCCAAAAAAATATAAAACATAAAAAAACGTTAAAAAAGTTAGCCTAGTAGCGTACACGTACATAATATAACATAACGGCACACTGGGACAGGAAGCACAGATGCTTGTTTAAGGCCCATTTCCTCCATCTCTCCATGGTTATAAGTAATCGTTGTCTTTTGATGGCGCATCAATTGCAGCCAGCGCGGATTTAAGAATAACCTTCCATCACCCTGGGATTTTATCCTTCCTAAGCTGTCAACACTCGGTCTTCCGAGGTGGTCGCCCACAAAGTACTAACCGAGGTTGATATAGCTTAACTTCGATAATTGACTCGCAACTAAACCAAGTGCGCTAAATCCCGCCGTAGGCTTGCATATACAGTATATTACCATGCCTTAATTCCATTAGACTAAACAATTTTATTACAACTAGACTTGATCTAAAGTTCTAAAGTATGTCCATAGACTCCATACAAATATAAACAAATACTTTCAGGTCACACAGTGCACATAAAATGTTCTTACAATTTCCTGTTTTGGCTCACAGTTGAAATAACTAGAGGTGAGATCACGGTGTTTATCTTAATTTTTACGTTTGACGTTTACGGTTTACTTTTTTTACGTTTTTTATTTTATAAAAAATAAAAAACGTAAAAAACGCGTTTTTTTAACATTATATAAAAATGTAAAAAAATGTATTTTCATATATGGTGCAAGGTAGGGTAATATACTAGGCCTATCTGAATCGAATTAGTGGTGATCTAAAAGAGACAAAAAGATGAATGTTTTCTCCATCAATACGGTATCGATACAGTATTTTACCGTCTTTCTGTTGATCTTGATCGATATTCACGGTAATTTGTCTTGCAAGACAAATTAAGACAATTGTCATTTAATTGTTAGGGAAATGTTTTGCTTAAGTTGTTTATTCATGTTGAAACACATAGGGGCCTAAGGAAGTGACACTAACTTACTAATGACAATGGAGATGTCGGTACTTTAGCCTATTAGACCGCGGATCAGTACGTGTGTGTTCGAATCCTGGGCTCGTTCGTCACTGATATCGCTTTCGAGTTAGGAAACTAACGAGACCGGGATTTGAACACCGCACCATCTGATCGGCGATCGAGTAGGTCTATCTTACCGACTTCGCCACTGGCTCCAGCCAGTGGCAAAGTCGCCAGTTGCAGTTTAACCCTTAAAGTGAGATTTGGAAAATTTTACACGGACCGAAATTGAGTATGCCAATTTCAGGATAATAAAATGCAACAAAAATAACATGCCGATTTTAATGAAATTTGGAAATTGGCTACATTGCAAGCGAATGGCATTAAAATCGACACAATTTCAGCTGTGACTTTTTCAAAATAGACCTACATTTTAAAACAACACATGTTTAAAAGAAAAATCAGCTTTGGGTTTACGTCAGACTTCAAGCTTCAATTTCTAAAATTTCTGAATCAGAGCTAAAATTGGGAATTCTCTATGATTGATGCATGTGGGGTCATTCTAACTCTTTATGTAAAATTTTGCACAATGTGCTACAAAGAAGCCAGCTATAAAATGACTCGAGCCAGTAGTCATATCACGGCTTACACAAGCCATTACGCAATCTCCAGTGAAACCTCCATCGTGAAGCTGTCAGAATTCTATTTCAAAGTAATCCTTGACACTTAAATGATAATGAACACCTTCAATTCTATTGCAAGCTTGCCCAATACTATTAGCTTTTATCCTATAATATAATTTACTATACACAGGGTTATAAAATATCCTATAATCTCATCTACAGGATCTCAAACATTATGGGCCAGGCCGTCGCGGATGGTGTGAAGTGGAGGTAATATAACCTTAAACATATTAACGGTACATAGGTTGTAATTCGGACCGGAAATTTGATATTGAAGTCTTGTCTTGGACTCCATATGGGACTTTTGTTGCATATACTTGTATATCAGTTCGGTAATTGAAAACATATGTTGTTGCATGTTAACACTGGTTTGCTTATGTTGACACGTGATACATATATTTACATGTAAATGTATTATGACCAGCTTATATTTACATGTAAATGTAAATATAACTTCGCCACTGTAAATATAACTTTGTAGTAACTATAACTTCGCCACTGGCTGGAGCCAGTGGCGAAGTCGGTAAGATACTCGACCGCGGATCAGTTGATGCGGGTTCAAATCCTGGGCTCGCCCGTCACTGACATCGCTTTCGAGTGAGGAAATTGACGTTAACCTTAGCTTTTACCAGCTTCTAAATGTAATGGATCTACATTATGACTTCGTTATAATGCATGCATATCGTTATAATGGGTGTCAGAGTTAAACTATAAGTGTTAAGTTATTCTTTAATTAATATCCGTATAGTAGGTTGTAAATTTACAGTAAACAAAATTTCTAAAGAAAGCTTGTATTAGAAATTTTATGAGGAACTAGTACATTCCAATGGTATTCTATGCAGTGTTTACGTTTTCTTGTCCACTATTTACATTTTGTATCCCCGATGTTCTATTTATAGCTATTACCGAAAAGATATATTATAAAGGCATACATAGTGTAAATATATCGGATCTAGTGTAGGCCTATATACAATGTATGTATATTCAAGGGCGTAGCTGGCTTTTACTCTCTGCGGGTCCGTACACACGTACACGCACGCATCCGTACATGCACACGCAGGACAACAATCCAGTACACATACACATGGGCCTACTCGCATACATACAAGAGAAGTCTAGACAGAACACATTTTCTGAGGTGGGGGGAAGCTGTTGAGTGGCGGATGAAAATATAAATTGGCTTAAGGGCCCGGGGTGGGGCACGGAGACGGGGGCGACTGCACCCTTTTCCCTTAGGGTTTTTTAATTAGTGAGAAATCAGTTAGATATTTTGAGAATTTTATAATAAATAAAAGACTATTTTGCGTTTTAGAATTTTACGATATAGGGCCTTTTCGATTAGCCTAAAAGTTACATGATCTTAGTCAAACAAGCATCAAATAGTTATGATGAAAGATCATCAGACTGAATAGCCTACTGAAAATAAACCATACTGTATGAAATATGTCCGTTCAGAGGCCTGATCGAGTGCAGTCTAACATCCAAATATGATGCTTTGCAAAAGTTTAAAAAATTACAAAGATGTCAAAATTTAACGTCAAATTCTTTAATTTCTGAACGTTTTAGGTACACATTAGTGGAAATGTTTGCAATTTTCCCAGATCATGAAAAAAATAATGAATAACCTATAGGCTGACAATAAATTTAACAATAGGCCTACTTGAGAATATGCAAACTACACGATTTCTTGGTGGGCATGCAAAAAAGGCACATTTTGAAATTGTCTCAAGTCATAACAAACATAAGAAAATCGAGCTATACGAAACTCAACATAAATAAAAAAATATTACACTGAATCAAATTAGAATTAGGTATAAACATAAAATGATACAACTTTAATACGACAAGTTACAGGGAACCAGACTAGGGTCTACAGTAACTGACATCCGACACAAGAATAATTTATCGCAGAACCCAATTGTAAATTTGAATATTCTGTTAGTGATGAAAATTCCTTGGCATTTCTTTCAATAATTATTGAATTATAATTAGTCAGCGATCATTCCAGACGCCATGTCTACCGCTCATCACACGTACATTGTTGACAGGTTTTGAACCGTTCCACTTCCTCAGCAGAAATGAGTTCTGCTGAGGAAGTGGACATTGGCAGGGAAGCCAACATTTTAGAAGCCTGGTTACGCTGTTATAGTGAAGTGGACAATGGGCCAATGCCTCAACTCAATTGCCGGGCTGATTGTTTTAATTACCCCACTTTGCTGTCCATAGCTTAAATTCTTCTTTAAGGTTCTATCCGCCAAGGATTATGCAACCATATATATCTTTATGTTTGTCGCCAATTCATTATAATAAGAATAACCTCTGACAATTTCTATAGGCTAGCGGTGTCTTGGCAGGTGTCCGGTCTTTGAGACCGCTTTACAGGTTCCTGACAGTTTATTATGAATCATTTTCATCGTTAATCATATCTTTCCTATTGATAGCGCCAATCGGCAGCAAGCTCCGATCCAATATTAACTTTCCATGGGCCCAAGGGGATATCCATCAGTACTTGACTGACCTGAGCTTTGGACCCAGGCGAACAATTTAACTGTTACGCCATATCCCTTCCCCAATTAGTTAGGGCCTACAGCTATCTCCATTCTCCACAGCAGAACGGAGACACCAAAACTTGTAAAGCTAAGGCATTGGACTTGTGACAGGTAGGCCTAGGCCTAATTTTAGCTTGAAGATCAGCTAACATAGAATCGGATTTCTGCATTGAGCAGAAAACCTGAAGAAAATTTGTAGGCTAATGATCTCAAAATAAGCCACCCTGACACCTGACATCACTTTTTGATAGAAATTAGGCGTTAAATATCTATTGTAGCCTATCATTGGTTGGTTTGCATTAATCAAACTAATTTACTCCCCCCTATAAACAAACGCTTCGTATTTAGACGAATTATGAAAGTGGCGTTGACCATGGGGGGGGGGGGGTCCGAACCCGAGACCACTGGCCGGCTACGTCACTGTATATTGGATCGTAAACTGTATATTAGACTGTATATACTGAAATTTGAATTGCATATTGTAAATTGGACTTCATATATATAAGGCCCCTGTATTTAACTGTGTATATGTAGTCCTACATGTCTATTCAAATATACCTTTATATATATATATATATATATATATATATATATATATATATATATATATATATATATATATATATATAAAGGTATATTCAAATATACCTTATAACAGCAACTTCCTTCAATATACAGACTGGGGCAAAAATAATAATCCTCTAGCGAAATCTTAGTAACTTTAAGAAAACACAAAATATCTCTACGAAATTTTCGGAGCTTCTAGGGGAGGAATTTCTGCGTATATCCTGCAGATTTGATGAAACTATTTTCATTAGTTACAAAATTACAGCATTTCTACGAGAAAAGTGCTAAAATCAATTTTAACAAGGCTTTTCGAAATGTCAGTCGTTCCTTTTAAAGAAAATAACGAGCCTGAAAAGGGCCGTTTACTTAAGCGGTTTAGTTTAAGCCTGCACTACCTTGTTAGCTACTCCAATAAATGATGATTAAAATTCGCTCTTATGTTAAAATTATTTCCAAATTTTGAAGAAAATGTCCGGGACTTTTGTTTGAAAAAGCCTTGTTATTTAAATTGATTTTAAAATTTTTTTCGAAGAAGCGCTGTAATTTTTTACTTCTGAATATATTTTCTCCAAATTTGCAAGATATGTGTAGAAATTCCTCCTATGGAGGCTCTGAAAATTTTGTAAAACTATTTTGAGTTTTGTCCAAGTTGTTAGGACTTTCGGCAAAAAAAGCCTTGCTAAAACCGATTTTGCAATTTTTTCGTAGAAACGTTGTAATATTTTTCCTGCTCAATAGATTTTCATGAAAGTTTCAGGATATACGCAGAAATTCCTCTCCTAGACGCTCCGCAATTTTCGTAGAGAAATTTTGAGTTTTCTTAAAGTTATTGAGATCGCTAGGGGATTTTTTTTGCCCCAGTCTGTATATATATATATATATATATATATATATATATATATATATATATATATATATATATATATATACATACATATATTGTATGCCTGCATGCATTTTAGACTGCATCTACAGTATACAGGATCTTAAGTTGTTAATTGCACTGATTAGACACTGTACATGTGCATTGTTTGCATATATACATACAAGAACATGTACACGCTGATCTCTTGATTTAGTTCAGTATGTATCTCTAAAGTTCCATGCATGATGCCATGGACCTGCCAATAGGCCGTTCACTAAGAGAGAGAGAGAGAGTATGTTAGGTGTACCGCTTTTTAATAGGTACGTATCAGCGCATTTAAGAAATGGAGAACAACATTCTGAAGTCTATGGAACTTTCATAAATACGTAGTGCACCTTGCACAGCTTATAAACAAAGCCAGGTGGGGGAATAGGGAGGGGTATGTGCTTCTATTGACGGCAGGCAATGCTTAATACATACCCACATATTTATTAGGTATATTTCTTCATTTATTAGCAGAATGACATTAAATAATTTTGAAAGGAAAGTAATTTTAAATTAATTATCAAATGATCATAAAATAATGTCGCAATTTACATTTAATATGTTTGAATTAAAACATCTAGAAAAGATTTCTTATATTTATGAGATATCTTATTTTATAAATGCCTGCCGTATAAAAGTCAACTGTTGAGTGAATAGTGGCGCACTCTAATGAATAGTAAAATATATAAGGTGATTTTTGCAAAGTAAACAAGTTTTGTGAAAGATCTATACGTATACCTTATCTTTATTCAAGTTTGAGTGTCTTCCAGACCAATACTCATTTATAGCTACATGTACTGTTGAAAAACACCGATCTAGCAGCTAATGTGTGTATAAGCAGTGTCTTGGTAAGTGTGAAAGTGCACTAATTAATTGTTTTAGGTTGTGGTTTTTCCATTATAGAACTATGATATCTGATTTTACGAGTGTTTGCATGATTCTTTGGGTGTGCTGTGATGTGTGTATTGTGTGCTGTGTGTGGGCCTTGCTGCCTGATTTCTAATTATAAATAAAAATAAAATAAATAGAGGTTGCATATAATTGTTAGTGGTAGGCCCAAACCACTATATGCTATAGTGGTAGAATGTGCATTACACAGATCTGTGAGTCTAATGAGTGTAGGCATTAAAATCTGTCTTAGAATTCTGCTTATGAGAATTAGAAATAAAATTAGTCCAGAAATAAATCCTGTGCAATATGATTTATTTATATTCTGGTGCAAGAAATGCTATTTTCGTTCTCAGAATTGAATAAGGATCCATACCTTTTTTCATTGATGATACTAGGGCGTTTGACAAAGTTAGACACATCAAATTGAGAGATCTTCTACATGAATTAGATGTAGATGGCAATGACATTATGAATTATTAGGAATTTACACTGGAATGGAAAAGCTGCGATGAGATGTAAGAACGAGTCATAATACTCAAATCATAGTATACCGTACATTGATTGCACTGTGGAACAAGGCGGTCTTATTTGCAATCGCAACACTGCGATCATCCGAAATATTTCAAATTACAAATATGATTTGAAACATGTACATGTACATATATTGTCGCAGAATAGAATCTAACAGTCAGCCGAATTTAACAGCTAATTTAAAGTTTACTTATTTCAACAGCAACTAGTATTATAGTTAAATGTCACGTGCTGTCCTAAAAATGACTGTACAAGTGTGAAATAAGCCTACGCTAAGAAAAAGACTACGTAAATTGTGAATTATGACATACTCTTTTGTGTTAATCGTGACACTACGTTTTGTCTTAATCGTGACACGATGTTTTGTGTCATTAGTGACACGATATTTTGTGTCATTAGTGGCATGATGTTTTGTGTCATTAGTGACACGATGTTTAATGTCAATGGTTAAAGATTTAATAATATGAACAACACTTCAGAGAATGAGAATCTTTAAGAAGTATATTTTCATACAGAATATTTTCATACAGTATATTTTCATACAGTATATTTTCATACAGTCGACTCTAGTCATCTATTGAAATGATGTTTAAATTATGGGCTAACATTAACTGTGCACGTCTGGGAGCTTTTTTAATTATAATAATATGAGAATCAACAAATATTTAAGTCTATTAAGAAAAGAAGTAGACCAAATATAAATTTAGAGCATAAACCAAATATACATTATATACAGTTTGTATACACCAAATATTATATACACCAAATATACATTATATACAGTTTGAAATCCAAATGGCAGCAAAGAAACATACCAATTGTTCTATTCACACTGCTCCTCTTTGCAATCCTTATAGCAGCCTAATGGTCTGAATCATAGCACTACATACCAATACCATCATCACTATCATCGTCTTGGTTTCTCTGATCGGAATTACTATCATCAGAATCATTGCTAGTTGGTTCTTCATACCCGCTGAGCATTAGCACCTGTGGATGCCAACTGGTTCCATAATGTTTATTATCATGCAGTTTTACTCTCATCTTCAATCCATCCGGTAAATATTGCTCGCCGTATTCCTGGATAGCTCTGCTGTATTCAAAGCCTCCGAGTCCAATTTCACAGTCCCATTTGGTATCATCACATCTCACCGCACCACACAGTAGTGTTACTGATTTCTTGGTGATCCTAGGGCATCCGTACAGGTCAATCTTTCTAAGGTTTGGGCACGCATTTATCAGATTTAACAGACCATAATCTCCGATGAACGTAAACTGAGCCGTGAAATTCTGCAGATTGCATTTATGAAATGGGACGAAGCAGTTATCAGTGAGTCTTGCGCATCCACTAATATCGAGATCGGTCAGGTGGGTGCATTCGCTAACCACCCCTCTCAGCCCCTTGTCACTGACTGGACTTGTGTAGCAATCGCCGATGGGTGTTATAGTGAGGGACTTTACACCACGGCAGTATCGAGCAATTGCAAGCAGAACATCATCGCGTACGACATTAGTAAATTTCATCTTTAGACTTTCGAGTCTGCAGAAATATGATATCATAAGCGCTGCATTACGTAACTTCGCTCCGCCTTTAAATTTACCTTTCAGTTCAAGAACTTTCAGAGACTTTGAAAATGTCGACTCAGCAATAGAAATCACAGCTACATCAGACAACTCAGTGCATTCTGAAATCAGTAGTTCCTTCAGTTTGGGGCATTGAGTAGACAGGTGAGCTATGTTCTTATCTGTCAGATGAAAGAGGCTGATCAATCTTAGTGTTTCCATTTGAGGTCCCAATGCTTCCATAAATGATCCGGTAACACAGCTATTTAGCTTGATGGTTAAATGCTTCAGCTTTGGGCAACCTCCTACAATTTCCTTGAAGCCCTCGTCGGAAGGATAATGTCCCTCTATTGACAGAACCTCCAGATACTGTAGCTTCGATACACCGAGAAACCCGCTATCCCACACTAGAGGCACGTTCAGTTCAAGCTGTTGTATGTTAGGATTGCGTTCAATGATCAGCTGCAGCGTGCTGTTAGTGACGTACTGAGCAAGTGGACCAACGAGTCTCACGTACTTAAGATTCTCGCATCCCTTTTCCAAGATGCGGAGAATATGCTTATTGACAACGTCCGATGGCTCTTCTATCGACAGCTCTTGCAGGTCGAAGCGCTGTTTCAGCTTCCACTGAAGCTTACCGTGGTCTCTCCAAGTGGTGCAGACTCTTTCCAGCCTGGCGAGGTCAGGAGCAGGCAGGTGGCTGAAAATGAGCTGAGTCATGTCAGTGCTGAGTTTAAATACTGGTGAGTCCTGATCGACCTGAGTTGTTCCTCTCTCGGTATTTCCTGAAGCGATGACTTTATCATCTGATGATGCCATTCTTAATTTAGACTGATAAAATAGAACACAAAATTAAAATAGCCTCATATTACTGTCCGTGATGAGCATTTATCTAAAGACGTATAGTTAGGCCTAAGCTAAACTATTCTTTGAATAAAAATAGTTAAATGAAACTATAATGATAACTAAAACATATAGCAAACTTAAATTACATGTATTTTTAATTAAAAAGGAAAAGTTAGGCCTATTGAGCAACTTAAACTTTTGTATTATTTAACATTTCATTTATACACAACTGCCTCATAAGTATTAAAGTATTATATTAAAATAAAAAATTAGCTCATGACTATAATTTATAATTTTATATTCACATCCATTACTAGCTTAGGCTACAATCAACATATCAGATTAGAAAAATCTCTACCATCAAATGCATCACTTATTATCACGGTGGTCTAGGGCCTTACATATTGACTAACTATTTAAATATCAGATAAAGGCATTTATCACCAGTCTTAAAATTGCATTCAATCAATATTGACGTCATGACATCATTAGTGGATGAAGAAACGGAAGTTAAACCTTTTGTTCTGATAAATATTATATTGTTATTACTAAGAAATTAAAAGATATTCATGGCTTTCACAAAATTAATACTACTAAATTTGAACGATTATGAAATTCATTTTAGGCCCTACGTAAGATTTCATAAGACAATTTTTGCATTTATGTAGGTTAAGCAAAGTTAAGTAGCTGAAAAAGAGTAGTAACAATTTCTTAGTCAGATTTTGTAAAAAGAAGAGGTAGTTAAACAATTAGCTAAAGTTACTCAAGATGTTGACAAACGTTTGCTCTAACTTTAAAAGTAATTAAACTAAACTAGTTACTAGTAATTGTTTAACTGCTACCAGTCACTGGACATAGCGACGTGATCATCCAACATTTTTATATTATTATTAACTGTACATAAGGGCCTACTTATATCGTCAGATTTGCAAAATTTAAAAATTTAAATATTCCTGAAAATCAGAAGTTATATAGAAGAGTAACCTACATGTATGCAAGAGAAATTAATTAGACATACCTGATTATAGCGTAGCAAAGTTGAAAAAACGATGCTTGTAGATATATCCAAATAAGATGTGTCGCATTCCTGTCTCTATGAGCTGAAGTTTGTCAAATATACTTCAACACTTAAATTTCTTTGTATTTATATGAAGGATCTCTGAATGATCTAGAGTTTTCGACCAATCAGAAATCAGCGCTCTTCAATTGAACTGACTATGGAAGCCAACGTCTAATCGAAGCTTGAGTTAGATTAAAGAAAATCTTTACGGGTTGATATTTTAATCCGATTTCCGGTCAGCCATAAATAGTTACATATTACATAATACAATATATCTGCCCGCCTCTCTTCCCCTCTCTCTCCTTCTTTCTTTCATTGCTTCTTTCTCTCTCTCTCTCTCTCTCTCTGTCTCTCTGTCTATTCTATCTCTCTATCGATCTATCTATCTCTATCTTCTCTGTTGTCCTGCAAATAGGCAGGTCCATGGCGTTTATTCCTACCGGCAGTGGCAGATATGAGGGGTTCAGGGTCCCTCCCCATAGGCCCGGTTATAAAATTTATTACAATTGCATGTGATCATGCAGCTATTTGTATGTGTAAATATGTATGTAAGAGTAAACCAATGTATCAGTGAACAATTTGAACTCTGTACATAATTTTATTAAAAAGTTTCATTTCCATCAATAAAATAGCCTATTAGGCCTATTTATAGCCTACTTTAGATGGGTGATCACAGTGACAGAATTGTGTTCATTATTGCAAAAGGCAAATCTTATGACTCTCTCTCTCTCTCTCTCTTTCTCTCTCTCTCTCTCTCTCTCTCTCTCTCTCTCTCTCTCTATATATATATATATATATATATATATATATAAAATAAAAATGTATATAATGTTTTAAATTGTATAGCATTTATATATATATATATATATATATATATATATAAAATAAAAATGTATATAATGTTTTAAATTGTATAGCATTCATGTATATATATATATATATATATATATATATATATATATTTATATAAAATAAAAATGTATATAATGTTTTAAATTGTATAGCATTCATGTATATATATATATATATATATATATATATATATATATATATATATATATATATATATATATATATATGAATGCTATACAATTTAGAACATTTAAGAATATTGTACAATTGAGAGTAGGTCATAATTCTTGTGCCGCTAAGTAAAAGAACATAAAATAGGCTATACTTGTATAGTATGACATATTATTTCAAACCTACATAGACTCTTTATTTCTAACAATTAAATAGTTTTTATAGTCAAAGATCTTTGCATTATTGTCTATAACTTATAATAATTAACTTCAAACTGCTCACATTCATCATTTGCCCTAATAAAATTCTTCAACATATTTTAATAGTTATTGTATTACGATATGTATTTCTACCTACATGTAATTTTTTACACTAATTCCTCTATCGTCGCCTGGCTCGAGATCCGTGGTATTTGAATTACATTTGTCCATTTACATTTTAATTGGAACCTATTAGTTAGTGGAGTATAAGTATCAATACTATTAGAGTGCTACTGTAGCCCATTACAACATCGAGCACTATGGAACCAAATCAAAACCGATGAGCAGAGTGAGGGGTCCATAAACAGTGCTTGAAAAAATACTGGATTCGCGGATTACCAAATCGGGGAAATCAGTCCAAGGAACGGCACAGTCTGAACCGTAGGCCTACTAGTGGTAATCGAAGCAAGACAAAAAGATGCATGTTTTACTCGATCAATACAGTCTCGATACAGTATTTTACCGTCTTGCTGTTGGTCTTGATCGATTGTCACGGTTATTTGTCTTTCAAGACCAATTAAGACAGTTATCATTTAATTATGAGAGAAATATTTTGCTTAAGTTGTTTATTCATGTTGAAACACATCACACGTGAGACCAACAGTTACCTTCTAATGGCAGGAGCAGTGGAGATGTCGGTATTTTATTAGACCGCGGATCAGTATGTGGGGGGTTCAAATCCTGGGCTCGCCCGTCACTGACATCGCTATTGAGTGAGGAAACTGACGTAAGCATTTGCTTTTTAACGTCGGCCCTACGTAGTTATTCTAACATTAGTCGAACACGTAACGTTCAGATGGCCGCTGTATTGGAATTGAATAATAGATAGGCCTATAGTATATGCATCGAAAAAATTCAATTCAACTTGAGTTTCATTAACCAGCTTCAAGAAAGACGAAGTTATCATTCATACTGGCAGTTAACCCCTTGCTATGTATTTGAAAATGTGGATAAAATCGTACTAACAATTGCATGTTAATATCTTGAAAATGGCATACTCATTTGAAGTCAGATGTGACAAATTTTACACGTACTGAAATTGAATATGCTAATATCAAGATTTTAAGCATCAGTTGCATCCGATTTTGTTGAAATTTGCATACACATAGAAAGCGAATGGCATTAAAATCGACACAATTTCAAATGCCACTTTTCATGGTAGGCCTACATTTCAAAACAACACTTTTTAAGAGAAAAATCAGACTTGCACGTACGCCAGATTTCAAGCTTCATTTTTCAAAACCACAGAATCAGACGTAAAAAATAAAATCCAAGATTTTAGATAGGTCTACATGTGGGGTCATTCATTATTTTAGGTTAGTTACAGTAATTAAAGGCTCAAGTTACGGATGAAATAGCTAGAACTCTTTATGTAAAATTTTGCACAATGGTCTACAAGGAAGCCGGTTATAAACTGACTCAAGCCAGGATCATATAACGGTTTGCACAAGCCATTACGTAATCTCCAGTGAAACCTCCATCGTGAAGCTGGCACAATTCTATTTCAAAGTAATCCTGGTCACTTAATTGATAATGAACACCTTCAATTCTACTGCCAGCTTGACCAGCTTGACATGTTAGTTTATCCTATAATATAATTTACTATATACAAAAAGTTATAAAATATCATATAATCTTCTCTACAGGATCTCAAACATTATGGAACACGCCGTCGCGGATGGTGTGATGCGGAGGTAGACACGAGGTTGCACGAGCGAAGGAGTCTTTCGGAGGGAGAAAGAGGCTTTTTTGAATTTCACGATATAGAGCCTTTCGATTAAGCCTTTTCGAGACTTTTCCTTAGTTGAAGTCCTGACATTGCCTTACGGCGAGGAACCGGACATTAAATTCTTATTTATTGATTGATTGCACGAAGAGAGAGTGCACGGGCGAAGGAGGCAGACACTTTTTTCGGAGGGAAAGAGACACTTTTGTTGCATATATTTTTGACTGTTGATTTATCTGTTTCACAATTATTTGTCGATGTGCGATGAATTTTTAAATAAACATAGGAAATATACTAATACTAAATAGACATATACACTATATAGGAAGAGTAATGTCTATAAACTAAAATACAAAAGGGAGGGGCACAAAGATAGAGATGGTGAAAAAGTTGCTGTGATCTACGCACTTGTGTGCGGATATGGGACGGATGACAAATTCATACAGGCCCCATACATGTATATATATATATACATGTATATAATATATATATATATATATATATATATATATATATATATATATATATATATATATATATATATATATATAACATGGTTTAGGAAAGGCGAGGGGAATTACCGGCGTTTTCAAAAAATTCCCGCTGAGCCTGACAAATGTTTTATTGGTGCCAATAAAAAATGTATGTTTCTAAACTTCCCGAATAGATATAATATATATATTATATATATATATTATTAGATATCTATATTATTATATATATTATTATTATCATATATATATATACAACATATATATCTATCATATATAATATATAGTATATATATCTATAAAATATATATAATATATATTATATATATATTATTATAATAATATCATACATATATATATATATATATATATATATATATATATATATATATATATGATGTCAATGGTTTATGGTTAATTTTTTTGCTGATTGTGTATTTTATCAATGCATTTTATAATAAAGAAATCAAAGATATAGAATAAGTAAAAATGTAATTCTTAGTGATGTATGGAGTTGGAATTGGACTTGAACTGGATTTAAGTCCAGATTTTGAGGACTTGGACTTGGGTGATGAGGACTTGAACACATAGAAAATTTTAGCAATGAACGAATTTTTCCCGAAAAGGACATGATGTTTTTTCTGTATTCAAAAGAGTAAAGTACTAAGTAAGCAGCTTTTATTAAAAAATAAGATGCAGAACAGTTGGTATTCTGTAAAAAATGTACAAGAAATGTTTACAAATTATTTTTTCCTATGAACTTTAGATTCAAAAATTCAACTTTTTCGATTTTGCATGAAGTTCCTCCTTCAGTTTCACAGCACGTTCAGCACTTTGGTTTGATCTGGGAATGTCAATCAATGACTCCTCGACCGACCCATTTGTCTCTAAACACTTAATTGCCTTCTTGCACTTTTTCTTTGTGAGTGAGGTAAACAGTTCATTGAAGGACGCTTCATTGTAGATTAACAGTGAATGGAACCAAGCATTTGCACATTCGAAGCAGATGAAGTCTCATGCTGGATCGAGAATGCTTATTCCACTCTGGTATAAGAAATAATGCTATCACAGCATATATCTCACGCCAGTTTCATCTTGCCTGGTGTAAATTCGAGAGTTTCTTCCAGCTGATTCGAGGCCAATTTGAAGTTGTTTCGTAATGACGATATGCCTGACAAAGTTCATATAAGAACTTGAAATCATCTCGATCGCCATCCATGCAGGGTTCTCGTATGTGTTAACATCTTTGGTCGCAACGAGGTGGTAATCAGCCTGAAGAGAATCATAGTTTTCTGTTAATTTGTCAATGTAGGAATAGTTCAGTTCTGGTTTGCTCTTTGGCTCTTGAATAGGAAAATCCGTGACATGCTTCAGAAGGAGGTGGAGTACATGATGCTGACAGCCAATATACAGTGGCTTCTGAAAGCCCTTGCTCAGGACATCATCCTTTATGAGCTTTACAATCCCGTGAAAACGACCAGTATTTACTGCGGTCGTGTCGTAGATAATCATGCGAATATTTTCCCAAGTATCATATTCATAGAGTAGCTAGTGTAATTCCTTGTGAATGGCTGCAGCGGAACCACTGTCACATTTAAGAATACCGAGTTTGATTTCAGTTGTGATATTTTTCAGCAGCACTACTGGATACTCTTCCCCTTGCAATCTCTTACCATCAAACTGTAGACAATAGGGATATTTGTCTTGAAGTTTTTGAATTATTTTGTTTTTCATTTTCTTTCCTTCGGAGATTACTCGCCTCCAGACACCCGTCTGACTTGGAACCGGAACATCACGTCCCTGTGCAGCAGTGATTGCCAGAACGTCAAGTGCTTTCTGTGTTGAAATGTTGCATTTCAGTACAAGTAAACCCGCTGTTCTAGTGCTTGCTCTTTGGTTCTTCTATTTGCACTTAGGCGAAGATGACGTGGAAGAAGAGGCTGACAATACGGGTGAAGAATCAATTAAGGTTTCAGAATCCGCAGATTCTGAGACAGTACTATCTTTTTGTGTAGGTTGTGATTGAGAAGAGCTGGTTTGAGGTTGAGTTGTTGATAGTCGGATTCGTTTTCTGGGATGGATTGATTTCAAAGGGGCTTGTTTGACCGTTGAATAGCCAATCTTTCCTCCACTCTTAACTTGCCTCTGGTAGAGCTCTTTATCCTCCGTACTTTTCCATTCTCCATTAACGTTGGTGACATCAAATAACTGAGAAATTAACTGGGAATGTGATTAAAAGCAGTCTAGAACGTCATATATAATTCAGTGTTAAATTGAAACCGATAGTCAACATGGGGTATATGTGTGAAGAAGAAAAAGTAAAAGGTTGGGGAACTTTTTAAATTCTTTTTTAAAATTAATGTTGTTACTGTCATTTGTATGCAATTGTCCTCGAATGTATGTGGTTTCAGTTTTGTATCGAAAAAAAAGAAAATAGTCATCACCATAGTAGGTATATAGGGAATAGACTTTGTGAGGAGATTAAATTCTTGATCTAAGAAGTGCTCTTATGGAGCGAAAAAGCAGACTTTGAATATAAATATGAAGGCCTACATTGAATCTGCCACTTGGCATTGCAATGAAGTGAGATGACATTTAAAATAAGATGCGATAATTTGACACTTGCGGTACTAATATAGGGCCTGCGTTGTGGTTTTCCTAAGGTCATCTCACGGAAGGAAGTTTCAAATACTTTTTAAATGGTCATAAATTTACTCTCTATAATTTCTAAAACTCAAAATTGTTTAATTAATGGAAAACTTAGACTCTCTCTCTTCTCTCTCTCTCTCTCTCTCTCTCTCACTCGCTCTCTCTCTCTCTCTTTCTTTCTCTCTCTCTCTCTCTCTCTCTCTCTCTCTCTCTCTCTCTCTCTCTCTGTCTCTCTCTGTCTCTCTCTCTCTCTAGCCAAATTTTAATGGAAAGACTTTGGCAACGCTGTTTGTTTATATTTTGAAATTATTTGTAGCTGATCAAATTCAGTTTAATTTTCTATAGTATTAAATTATTTTAGTATTAATTTTGTGTCTGTTACTCAGTGGCGTCCATTCTACGGTGGCTTCATTCCATTCGCTTTAATCCAACTATCTGTTTAAAAAATCCAATGCAGCATTCTATAAATCATATGTAAATCAAGCTTGTACAAGTAGAATCAAATTTTACCCATATTACGCAACATCAAATTGCTGCCAAACTTTTCTAGAAAATATAAACAGTACTTATTAGAAAATTGGTCACAATAGTTAAATTTTTTTCTTATCCAACTTCTCCTTTGCTGTATTTAAATCTTAACTGTGTCGATCACAGTTACTCTTTTATTTTAATTAAAAAATTGATTTAAACATGTAGGACGATTGTTAGCAAGGTGATTGGTATCCAGGTGGTCAACTAGATAGGGTGTTATGCTCCCTCAGTGATGGCCTGGTTTTGCATGTATTAGAGTGCATATCATTTCAGTACCTTTATGTTATTCTAAATATGCTGCCGTGCTGTGTGATTATAAAAGCTGGCAAAGCTAATGTTAACGTCAGTTTCCTCACTCGAAAGCGATGTCAGTGACCTATGGCTCCTAACAATCGAGTATTATCAATGCATAATATTTCCATTAAATAAAATATCTTAATAACGCAAGGGTAACGTCATGAAGTTTTTAATGACAGACCCTGAACTTAATTGAACCCTCCTGGGTTCGAATCCCAGCCGCGCTGATCTGTGAGTAAAATCTCTGACATTCACTGGATTGGTTATACGGAAAATGGACTAAAGGTTTAAACATGTGGTATTATAAGTGATTGATATCAACGTAGTTGATCATTTCACTGTAATTCGGGTTTACTTTTGTGACTTTTTAAAATACTCGTTGGCTTAGTTTTTTCCAGTACTGTGCATCGCGAAAAATGTAATTTCTGTTTTAATAATGCGCAATGTTGTCATTTACGACAGTAGAACTTTAATTCATTAACAACTTTGTTGTTGTTAGGTGGATTTGCCCATTGAATAATGAGTACCTCTCTGGGATAGCCTACCAACAGATCTTTATATTTGCCATTTGATAATTTGGTATTCTGTAATATTTTGTCCCATAATTTGTGCTCTTTGCTAGATATTAATTTAATTGAATTACCTTGGACCCAGTCTATTCCTGTATTAACAGTTACAGTCTAGAAATTATGTTACAGTAATATCATCATTATTAATTTAAACCACATTTGACCAAAACTTAAGTTCCTTGAAAGAATATCACGGAAATATCAGGAATAGGATGCTAAACTCGTTATGTGATACCATTCTGTATCTGTATTCCAAGTTGACTACAAATTGATATTCTATGTTTACATTTATCTGGAATAGTTCTTATTTCGTTATTAAGGAACTTTTAAAATTGAGCATACTCTCAAAGTACTTCTCAACTTGCTTAGCATGAACTTTTTGTAATAATAATGATAAATGGTTTCCAATTTGATGATTTCTATGGGGCCTCGTATCGTTTAAAATGTTTTGAAAGGAACTGAACTTAAATTTTTGCTAATTATCCTAATTACTGTAATTTTATTTACTTTAGCTAAATACTTTAATTAAATCTAAAAGAATTAGAGAAGTCTTAAATAAATTAAAAATATGTGCAGTTGGTAGGTGTTCAGATCTATGGGGATATGTTGTGTTCTTTGAAAATATTAAAATATGAAGCTATTTTACTTTAATGGATTTATATAATGATAGTTAATTATTATAAATGATTAGATTGTTTTAACTTATTTCTAGTTAATTATTTGTATGCAATTTAAAAATTATTCTCAATAGTTATTGGAATCCGGACAAGTGGACGACAATGGAGTCGAAGTGTCAGTCTAACAAAGGTTCGCTAGTTAATAATTAATAATTAATTAATTGTTAAATAAAAATTATTAATAATTAATTAGTAATTAACGTCACAACAGTTGACATCAGGTTTATCACTTGAAGGGACATCAGCGATGAACCAGAGAAGGATTTGAACTCCTTAAAACTTTTAACTAAAACTGTTAATCATGTTCGTAACATTTAAACTGATAGTTATGATTTCTAAGATAACATTAAGGGACATCAGCGATAAACCTGAACAGAATTTGAACCCCTGCACTCACCGATTCGCAGACTGAAACCTTAAACTCATAAATTCGAAATTTCTAATCATGATATGAAATCATGTTCGTAGCATTTAATCTGGTAGTTATGATTTCAAGGGTTAATGTGATAGTTCGCTGATATTACAGACTGCTGAAGTCCAGCTGCTATATCGATTACTAATAATAGTACCAAGTGAATATTATTTCTACAGGTGTCGTTCTATGCAATAAATCTTAGTAACGGTGAAGTAGTTAATTATGTGCACTAAAGCTGGTAATGCTAAGGTTAACGTCAGTTTCCTTACTTGACAGTGATGTCAGTGACGGGAGAGCCGAGGATTTGAACCCCTCACATACTGATCCAAGGTCAAGTATCTTACCGACTTCGTCACTGACTCCACAAATTTTGAAGGCTTTCATCAAAATGTATACTGCATCTTGAGAGAGACAGCGCTTAATTGGATAAATAGATGATTGAGACCTTTTAACTCACGCCATTTGATACTCTTTTATCCATTTAGAACCATTCTGGCACTCTATTTTAATCGTCTTAAAGTAATCTATGAACTACATTTAGTTGAGCGAGAGAGAGAGCAAGAGATATTTGTTTATTTCAGCATCAACACCAAATCACTGACAAATACAGAAAGAAATAAAAATGTGAAAGAAATAAAATAAAAATAAAAATTCCCAGAAACACAGTAGCTCAATCTCTCTCTCTTAGTGCATTGCCTACTGGCAGGTATAACATGGTGTATAACGCCTCCACTCTTCTCTGTCTTCCACCTTCCTCTTCATTTCCACATATGAGTGGGTCTTTAAACTATCTAACATATATAATCTCGGCCTGCCCCTGCCTCTTTTTCCTTCCATTCTACCTTCTATGACCTCTTTTAATAAACCTTCCCCCTTATAATGTGTCCTATCCATCTCTTCTTCCTATTTCTTAATACATTTATCAACTGTCTATCTGTGTCAACACTCTGTAGAACTTCCTCATTTGTAGCCTTTTGAGTTCAACTAATCCTCTCCATTTTTCTCCAAATCCACATTTCCAATGCCTCCAGTTTCCTAATATCTTCCTTAAGGCCCATGTTTCACAACCATAAAATAGCGTTTTCCAAACCAAAGTTTTCACTGTCTTCATCTTTGTATCTTTCTTCAGACTTTTTGTTAATGGTTCTTTTCTATTACCAAAGGCCGCTTTTGCTTGTGCAATCCTACTGCATATTTCAGTCTCACATTTCCCGTCATCGGTTATAGTATGACCCAAATATTTGAAATTCCTTACCTGTTCCAATTTCGTACCATTTATTGTGATATTAACTTCACCTTTATTATAATTATTGGACACTCTCATAACCTGTCTAATCTGTGCCAACTCTCTCCAGGACTTAGATCAATTTATTGTAAATGTGTTGTTGTTGTAGATTTGTGGATTGAACTAATGCGAGAGTTTCTCAATGTAGTTATTCATTCTGTACTCTACTCGAGGGACATTTACCCTAGAGGAATCTTCAAACCTCATCGCAAATATCAGATACCTGTACAGGTCCTGTGTTCTATTGTTGTTGTTGTTGGCCCGTTTGTGATGCAAGCTCTTCCGTAGCATTGAGGGATGTACATACTAATAATAACACGCTCTAATGAAATGATCAACCACGTTAATATCTATCACCTTTAATACCATATGTTTAAACCAATTAGAATATTAAACACTTTTTAAGCCAATTAGCAATTGAGTCCATTTTATATGTAACCAGTTCTGTGAGTGTCCCAGATTTTACTATCGATCAGCGTGGCTGAGATTCGAACCCACAAGGGTTCAATTCACCTCAAGGTTTGTCATTTAAAACTTCATCACTTTACCTGACGCCTCTAGCCACTGCGATATTGAGATATTTGGCTCTCTCTATGCACGTTAATGACTAAGCATGAGTAAGACTTAAAATGTATGTACTACTGGACATTATTGAATACTACATTATTTATTACTCTCATGTTAATTTGTATGTGTATGCACAGATATGTGTACACTCGGGTGTACAACAGTACATAGACGGCGTACTTCAGGGTGTATGTGATATGATGAAGACTGATCAGGGTCGAGTGGAGAGAGTAGTTGTGGAGATTAGAGAGAGAGAGAGCAGCTCTTGTATGGAACAGTTTGTTATAGAACTTCAGCATGACTTCAATCAGCAAAATCTCAGGTTCTTACAGCAGCCGTGTATGATTTTTTTGTTTCGCGTAGTTACACACGACATATCGCATGTGCTACATAGTTTTCTTTCTTGGTTTCTGTTTTTGTACTTTTTGTCATTTCCTCCCTAGGCTCCAGAAATTGCTAAAAAAATTTAAGCGAATGAAAAAGTCTCAAATAGTGGATTGACTGATGATATGATGTACCACAGAGAGGATTTGAGACAGTCTATTTGTATCCCGCCCCAATTAAACTAAGATTATAGGGAAGATGATGATGATGATGAATAAGAAAGGTTTGACGTCCGATTCCTCGTGAAAATTCTCTATAGACGGGATTAGTTTTGTTGTACAGTGTGTGTAAATGAATTGACTAGTGACGGACCGATTGATTGACTTCATTTAATTGAAGGACTGATTGATTGCTTGATTTCATTATATTGATTAACTAATTAATTGATTTCACTTTATTCTCTGACTGATTTATTGACTTAACGTAGATAATTGACAGATTGATTGATTTCTCTTAATTGCTTGACTAATATATTGATTTCACTTATGTGATAAACTCTATTGATTGATTTCATTTTACTCAATTTTAATTAACTGACTGATTGATTTAATTTAATTGATAGATTGATTTATTTAACTTAATTGATTGATTGGTTGAATTTAAGTAATTCTTCTTTTATTGATTCTTCTTCTTAACGTATGTCACACTCGTTCAGCTATTTGATCAAGTGATTAGCGTCAGTTGATTGATTGATTGATTGCTTGATATGCACAGGTTTGAGGAAGTAATTGATTGATTGATTGATTGATTGATGCTCACAGGTTTGAGGAAGTGATTGATTGATTGATTGATTTGATTTGATTGAGTGATTGATTGATGTTCACAGGTTTGAGGAAGTGATTGATTGATTGATTTGATTGAGTGATTGATGTTCACAGGTTTGAGGAAGTGATTGATTGATTGATTGATTGATTTGATTGATTTATTGATTGATGTGCACAGGTTTGAGGAAGTGATTGATTGATTGATTAATTAATTAATTAATTTATTGATTGATTGATGTTCACAGGTTTGAGGAAAGACTGATTGATTGATTTATTGATTGATTGATTGATTGATGTTCACAGGTTTGAGGAAGTGATTGATTGATTGATTGATTGATGTTATTGATGCAACCATCAGATTATCGTCCTAATTACATAACCTCCGTTCTCTCTTGTCTTATTGAGCGAATTATTACCTCAAGATACACATATCGAGCATTTTCATCTCCACCCTCTCATCTAGATTTTACTAATCAATTTGCTTTTCGCCCTACTGGATCTACTACTGCTGCTCTTATATTCCTATTTCATACTATAAGTTCACTACTAGAATCACAACCTTTTGTCAGAGTGATTGCTCTAGATTTTAGTAAAGCGTTTGACACTGTCAGACATTCGCACATACTTGATAAATTTAGCTTGCTAGACGTACCAAGCCCTGTAACGAAATGGATTGCTAGTTTTTTAATTAATCGCTCTCATTGGACAATTTTTGACGGTCGTACTTCTTCTTGTGCAACAATTAATGCTAGCGTAGTTCAAGGCTCTGCCATTGGACCTCCTGCTTTCGTTGTTACAGCATCAGATCTCAAGACCTTGAGTAAATCAAACTCGGTACTTAAATATGCTGATGACACATACTTAATTATGCCTGCATCCAATATTCATCTAATAGAAGTTGAACTTGCCCATATTGAACATTGGGCCAAATTTAACAATCTAAAATTAAATAGAATCAAATCTAAAGAAATTATATTCCACTCCCCAAATAATAAGAGGCAGGCTTCTGCAGCCCCTCATCTTGAAGGCATAGAACGCATGTCAGATATGAAATGTTTGGGTGTTACAATCTCCTCCAATTTTTCTTTTTCTACTCACATAAATAATCTCTTATCCTCAAGTTACAGCAATATTTTTGCTTTGTATAGTCTATGCACTAAAGGACTATCCAACGTACTCGTTCAGAGAGTATTTCAAGCATCTACATTAAATTGGCTTCTCTATGCATCCCAATTTTGGTGGGGTTTTACCACTATGGAAGATAGAAAGAAACTTGAAGCTTTTTTTAAGACGAGCAAAAAAGGCAAATTTCTGCAACTTGGAATCCAGTTTTGAAGATTTGTGTGCTTCAGCTGATTATAAACTTTTTAAAGATGTACATAGTGATAGCGCCCATCTACTTGCCCCGCTTTTGCCTCCACTTGCCTATCACCCATATCTAACTAGACGAAATGTTGCCGGTAGAAATTTCACACTTCGTACTAAAGGCAATAGTTTAAGTGACAAGAACTTTATTACCCCTGTTATACTTAATGATGCTAGAAATTATTAACTTTTAACTTACAATGCCTACCTGTTTTTTTAAACTGCTGAAATTGTTTTCTACTATTGTTTAATAATTCTTAGATAGCTATGTGTGACTATAGAACTCTTAAAGTAGGATAAGTTTGCCTTGGTCAATATTTTTTAATGTTATCTTATTATTTTCAATCTTGTATTTTTGATTTTGTGTTGAATTTCTGCCTGTACCTGATGCATTGGTATGTTATCTGTCATATTGGACGGCGGGATTAGCGCACTTGGTTTAGTTGCGCGTCAATTATCGAAGTTAAGCTGCATCGACCTCGGTTGGTACTTTGTGGGTGACCACCTTGGAAGACCGAGTGTTGGTAAAAGCTTAGGAAGGAAAAAATCCCTGGGTGATGGAAGGTTATTCTTAAATCCGCGCCGGCTGCAATCAAAAGGCAACGATTACTTATAACCATGGAGAGGAAGGAGGAAATGGGTCTTAAACAAGCATCTGTACTTCCTGACCCAGTGTGCCGTTATGTTATGTTATGTTATATTGTTACAGTCTGCGGTTTGTCAGATTGATTATGGAAATAAAAGGAATAGATTATTATTATGTTCACAGGTTTGAGGAAGTGATTGACTTGGAGCAGAGGTTCAGAGATCTGCTGCTGAAGATAAGCTGTGCGGCGAGTCAACTCAAACCTCTGCCTGATGGTGTGTATCTGGTGGTGTGTGTGTATGTATGTGTGTGTTTCTTACTCTGTGTGTATATATATGGGTGTATTGATTGCTATGTGTGTTTGTGTGTGTATTTCTTACTATGTGTGTGTATTTCTTACTATGTGTGTGTATTTCTTACTATGTGTGTGTTTCTCTGCCTGATGGTCTGTATGTGTGCATGTCTGTCTGTGTGTGTGTATGTGTGTGTTTCTTACTCTGTATGTGTATGTATGTGTATTGATTGCTATGTGTGTGTATGTGTGTGTATTTCTTACTACGTGTGTGTGTGTGTGTGTGTAATTCTTACTATGTGCGTGTATGTGTGTGTATTTCTTACTATGTGTGTGTATTTCTTACTATGTGTGTGTATTTCTTACTATGTGTGTGTATGTGTGTGTATTTCTTACTATGTGTGTGTATGTGTGTGTATTTCTTACTATGTGTGTGTATGTGTGTGTATTTCTTACTATGTGTGTGTATGTGTGTGTATTTCTTACGATGTGTGTGTATGTGTGTGTATTTCTTACTCTGTGTGTGTGTGTATGTGTTTCTCTGCCTGATGGTCTGTGTGTGTGTATGTGTGTTTATTACTGTACTATTGTTTGAATCTGGTTTTAATTTTAACCCATTTTTAGTTTTATAAATCTTTAGTTTCTGTTTTAATTAGTCAGCAATCTTTTGCTCTTTGCAGTTTAATGCTATTTTCGTCATTAATGTTTATTATCTCTAATTTTGTACAACATGAATGTTGCTATGTAACTATGTTTCCATGTTTCCGGTAGTCAGCTAGATAGAGCTCAACTGTGCTCTTTCTGACGACCGTTTTATTTGTGGTCTATCTCGTTGTATGCGCTTTGTGGATATTAGACGGCGGGATTAGCGCACTTGGTTTAGTTGCGCGTCAATTATCGAAATTAAGCTGCATCGACCTCGGTTAGTACTTTGTGGGTGACCACCTTGGAAGACCGAGTGTTGGTAAAAGCTTAGGAAGGAAAAAACCCCAGGGTGATGGAAGGTTATTCTTAAATCCGCGCCGGTTGCAATTGATGCGCTATCAAAAGGCAACGATTACTAATAACCTTGGAGAGGAAGGAGGAAATGGGTCTTAAACAAGCATATATGCTTCCTGACCCAGTGTGCCGTTATGTTATGTTTTTTGATTCAGTTACAAATAAATGATCGTGGATCTCTCTCGTTTATCGTATAAAAAATATAAAGCAAAGATTAACTTGTGTAATTGTACTGATGTGTAAATTGTATTTTGTATATAGGGATGCCTATTTATGGATTTGGCTGCTGTATAATTGTATTACTTTTACATTGTACTGGTCTCTACTGATGTACTGTGCTATATTGTAGATTGTACTTGGTCTGTACTGATGTATTGTACTATGTTGTAGATTGTACTTGGTCTGTACTGATGTATTGTACTATGTTGTAGATTGTACTTGGTCTGTAGGCCTACTGATACATTGTACTATAGTGTGGATCGTACTTGGTCTGTGCTGATATATTGTACTATTTTGTAGATTGTACTTGGTCCGTACTGGTCTGTACTAATCGACTAGCTTATCTAGAGCTACAACAACAACAGTGCCTACGTGTAAGCTTCTCACTTATTAAGATTTTGATCATTTAACGTCTGGTTTCCTCCTGAAGGGATGTCAGGCACGTCCTAGAGTTGTTGCTACTGTCTATTAACAGTGTAGTGGTAGAAAGCTCTGGCTGGAGCGATGTCTGTAAGATACTCGACCGCGGATCAGTATGTGCGGGGTTCAAATCGCGTGCTTGGCCGTCACTAACATCGTTTTCGAGTGAGGAAACTGACGTTAACATTAGCTTTACCAGCTTTACCAGTGTGACATATTTAGTTATATATTTAGAACACACTAAATGGATCCTCCCTGTACAGTTTATATAGATCAAGCGATTAGAGATACACAGTATACAGTCAGTACAAACACATACATCATCATCATCTTCCCTCGAATCCCTGTTCGACAGGGATTGTGAATAGAAAATTTTATGATAGTTTCTGGAGCCTAGGCGCTCACCAACTGAATGCCCTTTCTGACGTGGGTTCGGATGTTAGTTCTTCGTCGCATTTTACGACACGTGAAGTCAACGACTTATGTATTCGTCAGCAACCAACGTGGAAAAAACGGAAACATACTACCGTGTTCAAAAATAAGACATAACCAGTGTGAATCAAGTAAGTGTCCATAAGTGTGAACCGAGATGGTCATTAAGGAAAATGAGTTATAAATATAAATAATAAAGTTTATTTCCATTTCTATCATTAAAAAATCACTTATAGGCCTATATAAGGCTGTATGGCTTGTTTTTATTAGCAAGTGGTCCACATTGTTAGTCAGAGAATGTAGTTATTTGCTCTAGAGTGATTAATTGATTGATTGATTGGGGTAGGACACAGCGTGGATAGAGGCGGGTGAATCAGATGAGCTCACCAGAGAAACGTTGATACAACCTCTAGCATCAGCTCTCTCTCGTGCCCTACAGGTGCTCACACATACATACACACATATACATACATACATACACAAACATACACACATACAACCTCTAGCTACAGCGCACTCTCGTGCCTTACAGGTGCATACACATATACACATACACAAACACATACACACATACATACATACAACCTCCAACAACAGCTCTCTCTCGTGCCTTACAGGTGCTCACACATATACATTCACACATATACACACACACATACACACACATACACACATACAACCCCTAGCAACAGCTCTCTCTCGTGCCTTACAGATGCTCACACATACATACACACACATACACAAACACATACATACACACATATAAATACAACCTCTAGCTACAGCGCTTTCTTGTGCCTTACAGGTTCACACACACATACACATACATACACATACACATATACATGCACTCGCATACATACATACACATACATACACACATACATACACACGCATACACATACACACACAATAACACACACACGTGTCACACATACGTTCTTGCGCACATATATGTGCACATTACCACATACATGCATATACACATATTTACGCATTTAACATAACCATTTTTCTTTTGACATTCTGATATTGTTATTGTTGTTGTTGCTGCTTTTAGGTGCAGATGTACGTACATGAAATGAGGTCATGATGACCGAAATTCTTCTGGAATTAATTTAGGACAGAACCTTCGAGTAACTGCGATAAATTCGTACTACAGTGTGACTGTACTCGTTCACTTTAAGATGTCGCTATTACTACACGATGACTAAATTTGCTAACATTTAGAATGCATATTGCGTGCAAAGCTATTACTCTGTAGACAATATCCAATACACAAATAAAAAATATATTTGTACACAAAGCTGAGGAAGGTATAGGGGGCCCACCTCGTAATTAGCAAAATCCCCCAAGAATAATGATATATCATAAGGAATGTTATAGATTATTTAAAGATCCACTCGTATGTGGCCGCGAAGAGAAAAATGGAAGATAGAGATGAGCGTTATATACCATGGACCTGCCGGTAGGCAGTGCACTAAGAATGAGAGAGAGATATTGTACAAAACTAAAACTTTCGAGCAGACCTTGAGTTCTGCAGTGGTGTGTTAAAAGAGAGAGAAAGAGAGAGAGAGAGAGAAAGAGAAAGAGAAATGGGAATCGGGTCTAAACAATCATATCTAACTACAAATCAGTTTCTTGAATCTTATCATCGCAATCCAGCTCATTCAAATCCTCACAGAACAGACCCGAACAATCTCTCTCTTTTTGAGCGCGCTTTTTCTTGCTCGCACCGTACAACTCGTCGATGTCTCTACTGAACGGTTCTGGGAGCTGTTTCTCTCTGGTTGAGGCTGAACTGAGCCTGAGAGCCCGCCCCCTGAGGGAAGGCACACCTAGGGCCGGTCCCCTGAGGGACGGTCCCCTGAGGGAGGGCACCTTGAGGGCCTGCCCCCTAAGCGAGGGCCCCCTGAGAGAGGACCCCCTGAGGGAAGGCCCCCTGAGGGAGGACCCGCTGAGGGAAGGCGCCCTAAGGGAGTTGACGACGGAGGAGGTCACGTGGGCTCGGGGAAGGTGCCAGGGTTCTAGAAGCTTCTTGTTTGCTCGGCGGCGAGCCTTGAGCCCACGAGCCACGAGCAGTGCGATCAGAGAGAGGACGAGTAGAGCGAGGAGCCCGCCCACAGACGAGAGCGAGATGATGAGGATCGGCAGTTCATCATGATATATAGCACAGCCGTATCTCCAGAGCTCGTCTGTGTTGAGATTCAGCGAGATCTGAAACAAAGAGGTGAATAAGAGAGAAGTGATTACCCGTGTTGTGTCCGGGAGCTGAAGAATAGACCTTACATTGAATGGACTTCTTTAAAATAAAACATAAAGAAGAAACATATAAGTGTGCTGTATTTGCTATAAATCAGATATGTGTGCTTTGAAGAGAATATTCTGGAATAAAGAACAACTGTATAATTAACGAAGATATCCGACTATATAAAGGTACCTAAATACGTATCTTAGGCTATAGTCTCAATTTTTCTCAAGAACAACAGATTTTAGTTTAATTAAATTAGAGATATCTAGTCCGCAGTTTTACTAAAGCTTCCAGTCTCGAAAGCTAACGTTAACTTTTCCAGTAGTGGGAATATAAACTTACCAGAATGGCCCTGATACAGAAATGTACCTAAATATATATCATCTTGGACCTGCCACTTGGCAGAACACAGGAGATATACATGCCTATAAAAAGCTGTAAAGCCGATGTCAACGTCAGTTTCATCTCTAGAAAGCGCTACCAGTGACAGACGAGCCCTGCATTTGAACCCGCACATATCCTCTGTCAGATATCCTACAGACTGTAATGTGCTTAAATGCCTATCTTAGACGCGTCACTTGGCACAACACAAACGGTAGATCATACAAAATTATAACGGCATACTGGGTCAGGAAGTGGAGATATTTGTTTAACGCTCATTTCCTCCTTCCTCTCCATGGTTATTAGCAATCTTTGCCTTTTGATGGCGCATCAATTGCAGCCGGTGCTGATTTAAGAATAACCTTCCATCACACTGGGATTTTTTCATTCAGGCTGTCAACACTCGGACCTCCTATGTGGTCACACAACCATTTACAAACCGAGTCCGACTTACCTTAACTTCGACTATTTTATTGGCGCGCAACTAATAATAATAAAAGTTTACCGTCCGTTTCCTCGTACAGGGATGATGTCCGGGACGTACCCCCATCACATATCATCACAAATCGATTCACCCCAAACGATCTGAAGAAACATGTGCTGAATAGAAAGAAAAATATCCTAAACGGTGCTAGTAGGTAAATACTAAACCAAGTGCGTTAAATCAAGTTTAAGAATAACCTTCCATCACCCTGGGCTCTTTTCATTCCAAGTTGTCAACACTCAGTCCTCCAAGGTGGTCACCCAACCTTGTACTAACCAAGGCCGACTTACCTTAACTTCAATTATTGACGGGCAACTAAACCAAGTGCATTATATCCCGCTGAAGAAATAAACTTACCACAACGGGTCTGTAGTCGTGAGCACAGCTGATGTTGGCAAGAAGGGACGAGGAAGACTGAGGCAGCCTGACTGGAGGCAGACACACGATGAGGTTGTCGACCACTGTCGTGACGCTACAGTTATCAGCCCCCAGCGTTATCACGTAGTTATCTGCAGCTACTAGGCCGAAATTATTACCCTGTCAACAGACAGATACGGCAACGGTAAACCACCTCAGAAGCCATAATTTTCCCAAGCTACAGGCTACATAAGGTATGGATAAGGCATGGACTTTGCGAAGGGATTAATTTGTTGATATATGGAGTACTCTTATGGAGCGAGAAAGCAGACTTTGAGTATAAATATGTACCTTGAACTTGCCACATGGCAGTGCACAGAAGAAGAAGAGAGAGAGGCAGATACGAAGAATAAAAGATGGTGAAAGCTAATGTTAACGTCAGTTTCCTCACTCAAAAGCAATGTGAGTGAAGGATGAGCCCAGGATTTGAACCCCGCACATACTGATCCGCGGTCGAGTATCTTACCGATTTCGCCACTGGCTCTAGCCGGTGGAGTTAAAAGATAAAGTTAAAAGATACTAAGTAAAAATAATGGAATTAAGAAAGGTAGAGAGAGGTATAGGTATGGGCCACAACTAATGTGGGATGCGGTGATTAAGAAGGACATGAAAAATAGAGGATTGACTGATGGTATGGTGTGGGACAGAGAGGACTGGAGAATGTCTATACATATCCCGACCCTTTAAATACAAAGGATAAATAAAATATAAAATTATCATCATCTTTCGTTGAATCTCACTAACTATGGTCGAGATTATAAAATTTTTAAGAAATTTCTGGAGCCTAGGCACTCAGCAACCGAAAGCCCTTTCTAGCTTTGGTTTAGATCTTAGTACTTTATCGCCTTTTACGACACACGCAGTCCACGGTTGGTCCATTCTCCAACAACCAGGTAACAGATCGGGTAAAATAAAATAGAAAATACCTATAAAATGACATCTAAGGAGTACAATGTAAACTGTCTCTGTCTATATCTCTCACGTTTCCATTGTTTCGCCACTTACGTACGTCACACATCCTTTTGCACAATCCTTCTCTGTAAATTTTGTGCTCTGGTGCATTTTAAATACCTATCAGATTTTAGTATAATAGCTCAAATGTTTGATAATATTTTGACTTTTGTGATGCCTGTCATAAATAATTTGAAATAATTCTTAATGAAACCTGTATTCGTATCGCCTCAGGTTCACCGGTCTTTACTCGTATGACATCTGCAGCCGGAAACACCTCAATGAACCGCGGATTAAAGTTGAGATTCGAACTCTCGTTGTAGAGACTCGAGTAGCCGTCTGTTATAATCCTCATGCGGGCTATTGCAGAGTCGTTTCTGTCATTGGTAAATCGCGCCACTTCAATGGAAGCGTCAACCGCGGCACGTTTCTTCCTGGCATTGCTGGTGGAATTGCTGGATTTAGCTCTGAAGTCGTTTTCCAGTTTCTTCAGGAAGTCCTCAGGTAGATTCAGAGCCGGCATTCTGCAGACAAGACTCTGTGACGTCACGTTTACTCCGAAACAATCCTGTGTGAAGTCACAGATTTATTTAATAATAATAAATAATAATAAAGGTTTAACGTCCATTTCCTCGTACAAGGATGATGGCAAGGACGTCCCCCAATCACATGTCACTACAAATGGATTCACCCTAAACGATCTGAAAAAACACGTGCTGAAGAGAAATAAAAGATGCTAAACGCTGCCGGGCCGGTGATCAAAAAACAGTCAGGCAAGATGAAAAAAATCCATGGTGGCAAGAGATGTGTTTTCAACCTACAGCGGAAAGTGGAAGTTGTAGAACGTGAGCGAAGATCAGGAGGCAGAGAGTTCCAAATAGTAGGATGCTAGAAGCTGAGAAAGGAAATGAACGTCTGCCTTAACGAGGTGAGAATATTAGGAATTTTGAGCAGTTTGTCCTACTCCAGTATATATATGTACATGTATTTAATTGTAAATTTAAAGATATGTAGTGCTTCTACATTTAATTTTATTTTCCTTTGTGTCCTTTTTAAACATTTAAAAAGTTCTAACAGCGAAAATGTAGAGAAAATGTGCATTAGGGCCCTAAATTACTTAAATAGCCTATGATTACTTTACTTAGTCTATATGTAATTGCATAGTCCATATATATATATATATATATATATATATATATATATATATATATATATATATATATATATATAATTACTTGCACATAGGCTATTTATGTAATTACAAGCACAGAGGCTATATGACGCTCCTGCCCAGTAAATGTTAGTCGAAGCTGAGGAAGACATGGGGGCCTACCTCGTCATATGCAGAATCCCCCCGAAATAATGGTAGCCTATATCAAAATAAATGTTATAAATAATTTAAAGATCCACTCGTGTGTGGACATGAAAAGAAAGACGGAAGATAGAGATGAGTAGAGGCGTTATATACCATGGACCTGCCAGTAGGCAGAGCACTAAGAGAGAGAGAGAAAGAGAGAGAGGCTATATGATATTACACAATTCATCACATCATCATCATTGTCATGCTTCCCATAAATCCTAGATTAACTAGGGTCGGGATAAGAATAGAACCTTTTCCATGTACACTTATATTATATTTTATTCATCTGATTGGTTTGTAAAAGCTAAAGCTAAGGTTAACGTCAGATTCCTCACTCGAAAGCGATGTCAGTGACGGGCGAGCCCGGGATCTGAACCCCGCACATACTGATCTGCGGTAGAGTACCTTACCGACGTCGCCACTGGCTGGACAATAATTACAATGTAACTGCAGCCCAGCCAATTGCAATTGTAAATGCAATTGGAATTGTAATTGTAATTGCAATTGTTACACAACATTACACAGTTATCTCACCGCAGTGGTGGGGTCACGGACCTCCAGGGGTTGATCTCGACGCTGCACGGTGACTGTGAGCTGAAGGATTGAGGACTGAGCGGCGTCCAGGTTCTCTCCCTCCACTGTCAGGCGAGTACCTCCGCTATAGGTGTGAACAATCAATCAATCAATCAGTCAATCGAGGCCCATCGCTACAAGTGTGATCAATCGATCAATTTTACGATCAATCATTCAATCAATCAATCTGTCAAAGCTCGATTCGATATATATTAGTATGTATTTAGTTTGTATTTGTAATTGTATATATAGTAAAGTATTCAGAATACCACTGGACAAGTAAAGTTAAGATTTAAAGTATTGAGTTTTAATAAAGTGAGATCCTAGGCGGTAGAAAAGCTAGGGCAAGTGACCAATGAGGGCATGCCTAAACAGGAAAGAGAGAGATCCAAGATGGAAGCGTGACAACACGGACGTAAAACGTGCCAAGCTTGAAAATAGATTTAGGAGATTTTAAGAATCTCAAGAGTAGACGAATTTAAGAGCAATTCGAAGGGTTCGGTATTCTAACTAATTAGTAGTCCATCGAACAGTCGATGAGAGGAGAGTGATTTGTAGAGGATCGAACAGGGAAGAGAGTTCCATCGAAATATTCTAACCTAGGGATTATATTAGAAGGTATCCTAATAGACGAATAGTCGAGAGAAAAGTAAAGTGTAGAAATTTATGCTAGAGAGCGTATTAGTAATTTGTATGTCAAAAGTGATTGTATGTAATATAAAGTACTTACTTTAACGATATTTAAAGTGAACTATAATTCGATAGAAAGTATAATTGTAAGTTATATGTAATTTGCTTACACGTGTTATTTGAAATCGTTTTAGTTTTCGTTCCAATATATATATCCGTGTATTATTTTATTTCTTTTCGTATTAAATTAATATCTAATTTAATACAGTCGTTGAAGTTATCAATCACTTAGTAGGAGATCTAGATTCAGTCAAATCGAGGACAGGTAAAGATTCCAAAATAATTATTAGAGGCATATTATTGGGAATTTGAATCCTGGACCATTTGATGTCAGGTCCTCATTTTACCTCAGATAAAAAATTGTAGAATCAGGTTCTTGACACAATCAATCAGTCAATCGAGTACCTTAGCTATAAGTACGATAAATCAATTAATCAGTCAATTAATCAAGTACCTCAACTACAAGTATGACCAATCAATCAATCGAATGCCTCAGCTACCAGTATGGTAAATAAATCAGTCAATCAATCAATCAATCGTATAGCTCAGTTGCAAGTATGATCAATCAACCAGACAATCGAGTACCTCAGCTAGAGCATCATCAATCAAAAGACAAATTGAGTGGTCGATTGATCGATTTATTAATTGACCAACTGACTTATTGATTAAGAAATTGTTAAATTTATTGATAAATCCCTAAAATATAAAATTTATTGATTAATTGCGTAAAAAATTCAGTGGTTGATTGATAGATTAATTGATTGATTTATTGAGTGATAGATAGGTCGATAGATTGAAGATAAATTGCTTGATTGCTAGCAGTACCTCGTTAGATGTTGTGTTGGATGGATACTCTTAATGGACGGATTCTCTCTATAGTTGAAGGAAGCCACAGTCCAGTTCTTTCCTGTTATGTCCTCCAGTAACACGCTAACACTACCCGCGCTGTCTGCCGGTGGACTGCGTATCTCATACACCGTACTGCTGCTGTAATTAATCAATCGATCACTGGGATCATTGATTAATTAATCGATGATTACAGTGATCGATTGATTATTTATAGCAGCAGTATTAGTACTTGCTGTGATCAATCAGTCAATGGCTGGAGCCAGTGGCGATGTCGGTAAGATATTCGACAGCGGATAAGTATGCATGGGGTTAAAATTCTGGGGTCGCCTGTCACAAACATCGCTTTCCAGTGAGGAAACTGACGCTAACCTTAGCTTTACCAGCTTTCAATGCAACTAATGAATTATTAATTTTGTAACAAACAGGATTGAAGCAAAGTTAACATCAGTTTCCTGCTCAATAACATGTCAGTTGCGGGAGAGCATGGATTTGAACCTTGCACTCGCTAACCCTGCTGTCGAACAATATACCAATATATATGAATCTTTATTACACCATCAAAACGTGGTAGCAAGTTACAATAAACAAACAAACAAAAAATACCACAGTGCATTACAACAAATACTGCTGCATTGAAAATAAACCAAAATGAAATAAAATTACAAATATATAGCATAGATTATCTACTTAATGCATGGCTAGTTAGACACTGGGTCTGCTAGCTCAATTAGAGTGATACTGAGAACAGAAACAATTAGAGCGCTACTGTCGCCAGTGACAGCAACAAGCACTGTAAAAACAAAGCCAAACCGATGATTCCATTAATTCAACAAAGGTACAAATCAAGTACCAGGAAATCTGTTCACTGCAGATAACGATAACACGATTCTTTTAGTTGCAGTTACCATAGTAAGGCCTAAACAGTTGTATATTACATACGCTTATAGATAACATCATCATCATCTTCTTCTCCTAAATCCCAGTTTAACCAGGGTCGGGATTCGAATAGACTTTCAATCCACTCGTTTAAGTTTCTGTTACTATTTCTGTAGCCTAGGCTCTCACCAAATGAATACCCTTTCTGACGTTGGTATCGATCATGTTTTAATGTCGCCTTCTACGACACGTTCATATGCATGCTGTTGGCTTATTCTTCAAGCAAACCGGACACAACACGGGGAACTTATTATATAGATAGCGTAAATGTATTAAGAAATAGGAAGAAGAGATGGATAGGACACATTCTACGGGGAGAAGGTCTATTAAAAGATGTCATAGAAGGTAGAATGGAAGGAAAAAGAGTCAGGGGCAGGCCGAGATTAGGTATGTTAGATGATTTAAAGACCCACTCATATGTGGAAATGAATAGAAAGGCGGAAGACAGAGAAGAGTGGAGGCGTTATGTACCATGGACCTGCCAATAGGCAATGCACTAAGAGAGAGAGAGAGCGTAATCTTATAGATAACACTTCATTAACATAATTGGAGAAAATATTTCCGTAAGTACATTTGGTAATTCATGAAAAAGAAAGTGAAGATAAAGTACGCAAAAAGCTTTCATTTGACAGTTGTAAAGTTAAATTTAAAAGTTAAATTCGTTAATAGGTAGAAAGTAATGTAAATGTAACTTGTAAAAATATTAAACTAACTTAAAATTATTTTAAAACAATACTTTGAGGTGTATTAAGTTATTAACGAAACAATTATCTTTCATAAATAATAAAGAAATCAACATCAATTACTAATACTTAGTTGTATACGACTATACGACCTGCTACTTCTAATGCATTAATCACTAACATACTCACTGCGATATTTCAATTGGACTCGAAAAGTTGACGGGAATTAGCCCGAAGTAGATGAACTTAGCGAAATTATTTGTAGGCACATTTCTGTCAAACTGCAGCGTTACATTAACCTTCGTGCCTCCCGCTTTAATGCCGTAGCTTCTGCTCAGTGCTGCAGTAATCAAGGTGGGATTGGCAGGTGTTGTTGTTGTTGTTGTTGTTGTGGTTATTGGATTCCTTGCCATCCATGTGGTCTGAATTCCAGTGACAAAGGTTTCACTAAACTTATCTGCTTCCGTTGTAAGAGTAGCTGTTCTTGTTTGGGTGTTTGCTGTTGTTGTTGCTGTGTTAGCTGTTGTTGTCGCTGTGTTAGCTGTTGTTGTTGCTGTGTTAATTGTTGCTGTTGCTATGTTAGCTGTTGCTGTTGCTGTGTTAGCTGTTGTTGTTGCTGTGTTAGCTGTTGCTGTTGCTGTGTTAGCTGTTCTTGTTTGGGTGTTTGCTGTTGTTGTTGCTGTGTTAGCTGTTGTTGTCGCTGTGTTAGCTGTTGTTGTTGCTGTGTTAGCTGTTGCTGTGTTAGCTGTTCTTGTTTGGGTGTTTGCTGTTGTTGTTGCTGTGTTAGCTGTTGTTGTCGCTGTGTTAGCTGTTGTTGTTGCTGTGTTAGCTGTTGCTGTGTTAGCTGTTCTTGTTTGGGTGTTTGCTATTGTTGTTGCTGTGTTAGCTGTTGTTGTTGCTGTGTTAGTTGTTGCTGTTGCTGTGTTAGCTGTTGCTGTTGCTGTGTTAGCTGTTCTTGTTTGGGTGTTTGCTGTTGTTGTTGCTGTGTTAGCTGTTGTTGCTGCAGTGTTAGCTGTTGTTGTTGCTGTGTTAGCTGTTGTTGTTGCAGTGTTAGCTGTTGTTGTTGCTGTGTTAGCTGTTGTTGTTGCTATGTTAGCTGTTGCTGTTGCTGTGTTAGCTGTTCTTGTTTGGGTGTTTGCTGTTGTTGTTGCTGTGTTAGCTGTTGTTGTTGCAGTGTTAGCTGTTGTTGTTGCTGTGTTAGCTGTTGTTGTTGCTGTGCTAGCTTCCAGAGCATCAGTAATTATCGCTGAAATGCAAATCCAGCAGAATTTGATTTCAAACTCTTCAGGTACATATTGTCATGTAATGGACAAAAAGTGTATAATCTAAGATGGCAAATAACATTTGATCAATGGACTCAGATGACACAAGTTGAATATCACGTATAGACCTTTTATAATATCTAGCGGTAACTCTGTTCACATAATAAACAAAGCCTAATGGGGGAGCGGGAAGGGGAGTGTGCTTATATTTCCAGCTGGCAATATTCTATATATTCCCATATATTTGTTATGTTTTAGGTCATTTACTAACAGAATGGTGTTTTAAATATTTAAAAAAATTATATTTCCATTACTTAGGCCTATCAAATGATGATAAACATATGTCTTAATTTACATTTAATATATGTCTATATTGATTATCTAGAGAGGATATATAACATTTTTACGATAAATTACGTTGCAGTTGCCTGCCTAAAAACAATTAAGTTTATGATTGTACGGTGGCACCTCCTAGCGAAAGAAAATATATAAAGTAATTTATATTAATTTTTTAATTTTTTTATAAATTTTCGATTTTTTAAAGTAAACACCTTTTATGTAAGGTCCATATGTGTTGCATTACATTAGATCAATAGACTCAGATAGCATAAAAAAACCGGTAAAGCTAATGTTAACGTCAGCTTCCTCACTCGAAAGCGATGTCAGTGACGGGCGAGCCCAGGATTTGAACCCGCACATACTGATCCGAGGTCGAGTATCTTACCGACATCGCCACTGGCTCCAGCCAATTAGTTAGATAACACGTATATGTGTTAGATAACTTTAGATCAATATGGTCTTAGATAACACTAGATAGATAACACGTCTATGTGTTAAATAACATTAAATGAATGGTCTCAGATAACACTAGGTAGATAGCACGTATATGTGCTAGATAGCATTAGATAACACTGGCTGGGGCCAGTGTTATCTAATGCTATCACAATATTCGATATTCAATACAAAATATATGAGTGGTTAAAGTGGGAATTGAGAGCTAGGGGAAAGCTCTGAATTTTCGGGCCCCATGTAATATCTAACACGTCACCTAATATCTACATTTATTGTTGGCTCCTTAAAAAGTAAAAAAAGTAAACACGCATTATAGTGAACTGATCAACACTGTCGATAGCTATCACTTTTTAATATCACATGTTTAAACCGTTAGGCAATTTAGACCATTTTCCGTGTAGCCAGTCCAGTGAATGTCCGAGATTTTACTCTCAGATCAGCGCGGCTGGGATTCGAACCCGCGAGGTTTCAATTCACCTCAGGATCTGTCATTTAAAACTTCATGACGTCACCCCTACGCTATTGAGACATTCATTTAACAGGGCAACGCACCTCAGAAAAAATGTGAGCTAGGAGAACTGAGTTAACTTGCGTTCCTCCCACCCTAGCTATGGAACACAATCCAGTTAAAATACATTCAAATATTATTCATGCCAGGTTTGCTCTTACCTCCGCACGTTCCATCTGTTCTTAATTCATAGCCAGAACTGCAGGAGAGACATTTGCTGGTGCTTGGGTCACACTGAGAGCAATATGTAGGACAAGCTGAACAACAGCAAGAACAGCATCAACAGCGGCTGCAATTAATGCTCCAACAAAAGGTGACGATTACTAATGACCATGGAAAGGAAAGGAGAAAATAACCAAAACTACAAAAACAGCAACTAAGGAAGGAAACTATGTAGCACATGCGGTATGTCATGTGTGAACTCTACATTTACGAACAAAGAAACATAGTGTTATAAGTTTCGTCAATGACAACATCAGGCTTAAATGGTGATATTTATTTTTCACAAAAATCACAATGACACTGTACACCATGCATAGAACGATGTGAAAAATTGACAAACAGGTCCGAAGGATCTGACGCATGCCTACAAAGGCTACAATTACAATAAAACAGTTCACGGTACAAAAACTGCAATTACTCATATCCAAAATAACGATAGATATGAAATTAATAGATTTGGCTGTAAATTATGTATGCACTTTGCTGCATACATGTTGGAAGGAGCACACGCAACTTCCGGCACGAGGAAGTAGAGTTCTGATGAATGGAAGTCTGGTGCTTCGTGTTGCAAGTTGGACCACACGATGAATGGTCATAGTGTGGTGCTTTGGCGCCTGCTTGTGTAGAGTCTGCAAGAGACGTACCTGACATTGCCTTATGGCGAGGAACCGGACGTTTAATTCTTATTGATTGATTGATTGATTGATTGGAAGTAAGAGAGACCCGGATCTGCGAGGCTGCTCAAATTCACAGTGAGGCAGTTTACAATCTACATCTTCTTCAGTGCACTGCCAAGTGGCCGGTTCAAGGCAAATATTCATACTCAAAGTTGTTTTCTCGCACCATAAGAGCACTTCTTAGTTCAACTAGTCAATCCCTTCACAAAGTCTATGCCTTATTCATAACTTATGTGGCCTATAGCTTGAGAAAAGTATGTCTTTTGAGGTGGTTTCCTTTTGCCTTCCTAAGTTAGATAGATTAATTACCATTTAATCCTTGGGTAAAATATTTCATGGTGAGGTGGGTCCCCTCTAGCCACCCTCGGCTCTTGCCTTAGTCGCCTCTTACGTACACGTAGCAGATTGTTTGCGATTTCCCTATTCTCCAATGGTGCAACCACACCCGATCACAACACGGGGAACAATACACAAGTAGAAGCCTAATATAAAGGTTAGAGACAGAAGATGAGTTGAAATGGATAGGGCAATGTTGAATTGAAGCTTTATATATTTAGATGAAACAACGAAATCCCTAAACAAAGCTGCAAAACCGATGTTACCGTCAGTTTCTTCTATCGAAAGCATATATCAGTGACGGGTTAGGCCAGGATTTAAATCTTGCACATACTGATCCGTGGTCGGATATTTTACCCACATTATCCAGCCAGTGGCAATGTTGAAATAAAACGTGGTGATAGTAGAAATAAAAAGTAGAATTGCCCAAAGAAGAAAGGCATACATGTAGATCTGAATACTAATTACCAAGACACTGTCTAGCCGTGTTCAGAGTGTATCCACTGCTACACACGTCGCACTTACCGCCTCCACTTGTACCACAGTATGCGCAGTTGCTAGAGCAATCTGCAGTTAAATAGGATTTACAATTTCTAAACAAATTATCAGCCTATCAATTATTCAAACAATCAATCAATCAACCAATCCATCCATCTATCAATCAATCAATCAATTTATCAATTCATCAATTATTCAATTAATCAACCGATTAATTAATACATTAAGCTATTGATCATTCAATTGATTTATCCATCCGTCAGATTTTAAACTAATTAATCACTGAATAAATCACTCAATATTGATATCAATCAATTCATTAATCAATTCTTCAATGGATCAAACAATCATAATAATTCGCTCATCAAACCGTATGTCAAACATTCAATCAATCAGTCATTGGGCAGGGGCATAACCACAAATTTCTAACTGGAGGGTCGGAATTTTGAGGCCTGCTATCTGACGAAGAGGCTCGTGTAGCCTAAAGGAGGCCAATGTGGCGATGGTGATATCTCAATGGAGTGTCTCTCCGTGTCTCCCCCTAGGGAATGGTGACGAAAGTTGAATAACTCTGTCACTGCACAGAGACATAAATGAGATATAATCAGTGATGAAAACTCTGGCCTTGGACCACACCATTGTATGGATTTCAAACATTGACCTTAAGAAAGGAACATATTAGGAAACTGGAGGTATTGTAAATGTGGCTTTGGAGAAGAATGGAGAGGACTAGCTGGACTCAAAAGGTTACAAATGAGGAAGTTCTGGAGAGAGTTGGTACAGATAGAAAGTTGATAAATGTATTAAGAAATAGGAAGAAGAGATGGATAGGACACATTCTAAGGGGAGAAGGTCTATTAAAAGAGGTTATAGAAGATAGAATGGAAGGAAAAAGAAGCAAGGTCAAGCCGAGATTAGGTATGTTAGATAATTTGAAAACCCACGCATATGTGGAAATGAAGAAGAAGGCATTGAATGAAATCGGAAGACAGAGAAGAGTGGAGGCGTTATGTACCATGGACCTGCCAGTAGGCAATGTACTAAAAGAGAGAGAGAGATTCAGTAGTTAAGGTAGTCCAAGCTCTCATTTTTTGCAAGGTTTGTTGCCCTGCTAGGAACTCATATTAGATACTAGGAGACTAGGAGAACTATAAATAAATTAAAGGGGGTCGAAAAATTATGACAGTTACCCAAGCTCTCAAGCGCACTGTAACCGCTGGAATTAATATTTAATATCCAATAATATCTCCAATACAGGTAAATAGGATGGTGTTCTCAGGGAATTACGCCTCTGCCCCGCAAATGTTAGTCAGAGCGAAGGAAGGCATAGGGGTCCACCTCGTCATAAGCTAAATACCCCCCAAGAATAATGGTTTATCAAAAGGAATGCTGTAGCTACATGTAGATGGTTTAAAGATCCTCTCGTATACATGAAAAGGAAAATGGAAGATAGAGTTATGTATAAGCGTAATATAATATGGACCTGCCCGTAGGCAGTGCACTAATAGAGAGAGAGAGAGAGAGAGAGCATCCAACACTCACCACTGCAGGTGTTTAATCCATTATTATCCGGACCCTGACTGTTACTGGAGCAAGTGTCACACACTGAGGTGTTTGTACATAACAGACACCCAGAGTTCCCTGAACTACAGGCTGACAATCAATCAATTAATATCGCGCTTACACACTGAGCCACCGATACATTCTCGCACACGCTCAACAAAGGCATATGCGAGAATGTATCGGTGGCTCAGTGTGTAAGCGCGATAGGCAATAGCATAATGTTTTAAATGGATGTTCCTGAGGTCCTGGGATCAATGCCTGGTAGAGCTGATAAGAGTAAAATCTCAGACACTCATCTTTCACTGTACAACGGTGCACGTGGCACCTTGAAGAGAAGCCCTTCAGGCTTCTGATCTTGACGTTAAACCACATTAGAAATAGATGTGTCTAAATGTAACTGTACTGGTTCATTCAGTTTTCCACTTTGCTCATTGCTGCCGAAGATTGGAAAAACAGGCGTGGTTTCGGTAGCTAAAATACCATAACCATAACCCACCATTCCATAGTAATAGGTCTACCCATTCTCGTGAAAACGTTACGTTAACAAAATATTAATATTATTATCGTTACATGAAGACAGTCGCTTTTGTTGAGTTAAATGACAGAGAAAAAAGTTGGACACTTACGGATACATCTTCCAGATCCATCAAGTCCATGGAGCGGATAGCATTTAGAGCAGGGAGCGGTAGGACTGGGTGATGTGCCACAGGCCTCACATCCTGAGGAGCAAGTCTGTGATTTAACTGTGTTCAGGTATCAATCAATTAACCAATCACTCGCTCAGTCATCAATAATAACTATAATAATAATAATAATAATAATAATAATAATAATAAATACCGAGATCTGTCCTCAGGATATGAAGTTGTTCCGGTTGTCATTGAAACCATGGGCCCGATGAATCCCGAACGAGTTGACTTTATCAATGGCATAGGCAGACTTATCACAGAGCAAACCGGCGATAAGCGAGAGACATCTTTTCTTTGGCAAAGGCTTTCCATGACTTTGCAAAGATTTCATGCAGTCTGCTTCAACAATTCTTTTAAGCCGATTGATGACCTCGAGTAGCCGGGCGGCGATTCAGCACGTATTGCTTGAATCGTTTTTATCAAATCCCAGGTTCTTTACACCGGGGTATAAATAAAAAAATAAAAAATAAAAAAAAAAATAATAATAATAATACTAAAGGTTTATCGTCCATTCCTCATTCAAGGATGATGTCAGTTACGTCCCCACATCATATGTCACTACAAATCGATTCACCCCAAACGATCTGAAAAACATGTGCTGAAGAGAAAGAAAAAGATCCTAAACGGTGCAGGTCCCGTGATCAATAATCTATAATTAAATGATGTATATCTATTATCTAACAATTATGAAGGATCTCGTCGTTCAAAGTATGGGCAACAAGTATTTAAGAGATAAAAAGGACTGCCAGTCCAAACAACCGTGATGCAGCAAAATTAACGTCTTTTAATTAAATCAATATTAAATTATTAAACATTCCTGTGAGCATCAGAGTGCAGTAAAATCATAAAGTAGGCTAAATGTATGGAAATTAAGTGTAAACAAAAATGTAAACTAATTGTAAACTAAATGTAAACTAAAATGTAAACTAAATGCAAACTTAACTAAACTAACATGCTAACTAAATGTAAACTAAATTAAACTAAAATGTAAAATAAAAGCTAAAAAATTCAGAAACTAAACTTATATATATTTATATATATACAGACTGGGGCAAAAAAATAATCCCCTAGCGAAATTTCAATAACTTCAAAAAACTCAAAATATTTGTACAAAATTTCTGGAGCTTCTAGAGGAGGAATTTCTACATATAGCCTGCAAATCTGATCTAATCTGAAAATCTAAAATCTCTTGGACAATAAAAAAATTACAGCGTTTCTACGAAAAAAGTGCAGAAATCAATTTTAACAAGGCAAATTTTACCAAAAGTCTTAATAACTACAGCAAAGCTGAAAATAATTTTGCAAAATTTTCGAAGCTTTTAAAGGAGGAAGATCTGCGTATATCCTGCAAATTTGGTGAAAATATACTCAGAATTAAAAGAAATACAGCGTTTCTCCGGAAAAAGTGTTAAAATCAATTTTAACAGGGCTCATTTAAACAAAAGTACGGAAATTTTCTTCCAAATTTAGGAATAATTTTAACAGAAGAACGACTTTTAAGCATCTTCTATTGGAGCAGCTATCAAGGTAGTGTAGGCTTATACTCCACCACTTAAGTAAACGACTCTTTTCAGTGTCGTTATTTTCATAAAAAGGAACGACTGACATTTCGAAAAGGCTTGTTGAAATTGATTTTTGCACTTTTTTCGTAGAAAAGCTGTAATTTCATAACTACTGAAAATATTTTGACAAAATATGCAGGATATACGTAGAAATCCTCCCATAGAAGCTCCGAAAATTTAGCAAAGATATTTTGAGTTTTCTTGAAGTTGTTGAGATTTCGCTAGTAGACTATTTTTTTCCCCCAGTCTGTATATTTATGTATGTAGGCTACGTAGGCTATGCAAATAGGACTACAATCTGTATATACATGTAGGCCTATTAGAACGTTGACGTTAAAATTGACAAAATTTGATCGAGAGTATAGTTACTAGGGTACACTCGCATATAAAAGTAATTTATCTATCTAGATAAAAATTATTTTCACGTATGTATTTAACGTTAAAAGACAGTAGGTTCAACGATGTTTTAAATGGTGAAAGATTTGAACGCTATTTCCACAATTTCACATTCATTGGGCATAGACGTGAACACAGCAGATATTTCGTAGATTAATGTTATTCTTATTTAATTTAACATCCCAAAGAAAAATTACATTAAATTCAGCGCCAGGTGGAGTTAAAATATGCGTAGACTATAGGCCTATTCCCATATATCCTTGTTTTCAGATTCAATGATATTGTACCATAATATAATTAAACATATGCACGTGCATAGGCCTATTTGTCTATATGAATTTTGTCTTTGACTCAAAAGTCGAACGGTTTACTTTTATATCATCAGTTTGCAGTTAACATTACAGCAACTTATTCTTATTTAAAGTTGTTTCTATAAATGACTATGGCTTCAGATGGCAACTAATAATTGTCATTTATTTCATTATCCCTAACTAGTGTTGTTATATTTTATTTCTCTCTATTTCTCTCTCTCTCTCTCACCCTCTCTCCGCTCATAAATTCATAGGCCTATATACATGTACACAGGCCTAAGGTAGGCCTATATAGGCCTATCTACTAGCAGGCTGTATCTGTTTCGTACAGTTCTCTACTTCATCCAAATTCTAGAAAACCATCTTACCAATTCTGAGTCCTGAGAGATAGCCTGCGAAAAACATAAAAAGCTTTATTAGTATTACAACAACAACAAAAACAACAGAATTAGAGTGCTACTGTCGTCTATAACAACAATGAGCACTGTGGTACAAAATCAAATCCGATGAGCAGAGTGTGGAGTCCATAAACGGTGCAAGCCAAAATCCGGGACGTCGGTTCGAGGAAGGGTACTAGTGGAATGGAGGTTTGCGTGTTGGTCTCAGTTCCTGTGTAATGGATGATTAGGAGAGGTCAAAGAGAAAAGCTTTCAACCGTCTATGAAACTGTTCGTATGGAAGGAAAGGATGATCATGAGAATATGAGGGGGTGCGTAGGGTGGCAGGAAGAGAATTCCAGATCTGAGGAGCAGTGTGCTGGAAGAAGCGCTTGGAGAGCTTGCTGCGAGAAGGGATGCTAGATCGCTCTAAAGTAAGTTTTACAATAAATACGTAGTTATTATACTATGTATTTATATTCTAAATTTAATTAAATATTTAATTTCTTTATTTATTAATACTTAGTTATATAAGTATTACTATAAATACATAGTTACCGCTAAATACATTGCCGAGCAATAATTTCTAGTAGGCTATTTTAGCTGTTTCTTTAGCCTGGTAGGTAGAATGATGGATTTTTTGACTGCTCAGTACGAATTCAGAAATTCCCTTTCGTATATTTTCTTTCAATCTGTTTGTAATATAGTTGGAGATTTGGAGGCTATAATGATCATATGCTCTGCTTTAGAGTCGGCTAAGCTTTAAACTTATAATTTTTGCACCATAAGACTTTAATATCTAAATAAAATACACAGTCAATTCACATTCTTGAAACCTTACTCGAATTAATTTTCAAAAGATCATCATTATATGTAGCCTATATGCAAACGTATTCTCTTGCGATCATAAAAATCGTTTGAAGAGGTTTCAGACAACAGTAAACACCCTCACAATATTTCTATAAATTTTATTGTCACAGGGTTAGCATTTCTATTAGCTGGTCCTAGCATTGAAAATTTTGCTCGTTCGTCAAACGGCTCAAGAATTTTGAGATCTAAAATTTGCATGTATATTTTACGACATAGACATGTTGAGGTTCTTCTATTTTACTCACTGACTGACAGAGGTAGATGCTTGGTCTAAATTTTGACCCGCTTGCCCTGTATTTTAGACTTGTGCTGTTTCGATCTCGCTTTCTCTTGAGGTCTCTGTGTACTCCGTCGTCATCGCGTGGTGCTTTGGCGCATGTTCGTGTAAAGTCCGCAAGAGAAGTCCCTGACATAGCCTTATGGCGAGGAAAAGGACGTTAAATTCTTGTTGATTGAGTGGTCCGCGGTTCTATTGGATGATTTGATAACGATATGTAGCAAATTTAAGAAAAAATATCTTCAGCAAAGAATATCAATATGAATGAATGCTTATTAGAAGACTTACCATATAAGACTATTAGGAAGATAATCGATCTATTCATAGCAAAAGTAGTCTAAGAAAATGTTACTGCAATAAAGTTCGCTGAAAATAACAAATAACATTCAAAGTAAAATTAAAATTTCTGAGCGTTATAAGATATGAGATATAGGTAGTTAACAAATCAAACTTCTTATATCTCATACATAGTATAGTGGGCGTACATGTAGACCTACAGTGTATATATATATATATATATATATATATATATATATATATATATATTTAAAAGAATAGAAAAACTCAAATAGGGATTGACGGATGGATGATATGATGTAGGACAGAGAGGATTTGAGACAGTCTATTCGTATCCCGACCCTAGTTTAACTGGGATTTAAGGGAATATGATGATGATGATGATGAAGATGATGATGATTATGATGATGATGATGATGATGAATATATATATATATATATATATATATATATATATATATATATATATGTATATATATGTATGTATATATATACATATATATATATGGCCAATATATATATTTTATTTCTATTTGTTTTATTATTGTTTATTTTTTTTAATTTTATATTTATTGTAATTTGAGATTTCCCTCCGAATATCTGTAAAATATGAGTACGTGTATCTAATGTAAGCTATCTAATTCAAACAATAGCCGGCATCTAAGCATTCAATGATATCCCCTTAAGATGGATAATTAAAAGCTAAAGTACATGTAAAACTTTAAAGAATTCTGAAACTCTTACTAGTTTGCTAATGATTGACTAGTAGGCACTATACGCTATGTTTTTTGCGTGTAAATAAAATCTCAAACCAGTCAGTAGCCCAACTAGGAAGTGAGCGTCAATATACACATAGATCCCTCATTAAGACTGGTGGGGTACTTTTGTCCTCAAAGTCGATTCTAGGGTGTTAAAAAACATGTACACAATTAAATATCGCTTTGTCGTAATTTACAGTTTACGGCGATTATGCACGAGTATTTATAAAGCCTCATCTCCTATATTTGCTTCTTTTCAGACTCAGTATTAAGAGAGACTGTAAGCGATTCGGCTGGAGTAGATTCGATGGTCTCGTGTTTATTAGGAATGATCGACACTCACTCGGCTTTAATTGATACCACTGGATGATTTAGCTTATTTAGCAACAGCTTTTTCCATTTCTATTTCAATTTCCGTTTTCCATTTTCAGTTTCCCACATCATAAGATTTCGGAAAAGGAAAGATATTTGACCGCAAATCAGTATATACGAGGTTCAAATCCTGGGCTGGCCCGTCACTGGTATCGCTTTCGAGTGAGGAAACTGACGTTAATATTAGCTTTACCAGCTTTTTAATGGACTTTCTCGACTGTCATGATCGATGACCGCAGTGAAATCTAAACAAAGTTTAATTTAGCAAAGGGGAGAATGTATCCCTAACCCCCTCCTATCACACACTCCATACTAGCCCGTACACCGAGTGCAATAGAAGGCTTAAAACTCAATTTCCTTGGATAACCTTGCATATTCCACTTTATACACATTTGTTTGCACAGCTTTTCATCGCACGCAGAAGTCTTATGCAAATAGAACTCGCCTTGACGCAGCCTTTGAAGTCAGTCGAGCATTCAGTAACTTTTAGTTCAAAAGTATTTCAATAATTATTCTGTAGGACCTGTGGCTGGTGTGCAGTGCATTTGAGCGTAAAGTTTTAAGCTTTCGCATATTGAGCATGTCCAGTAATACGTCCATGAGACTAAATGAAAACACTCCAATTAGAAAAGCATTAAATTATGGACTACTAAACAATAAAATGAGGGTAGGAATGGGAAATAAATACACATTAATTAAACAATATAATTATTATATAAGTCATTTAGATATAAAATTCAGTGGTTGAAGAGGCTACTATGGTGTCCACCGATCGACGTTGCGCAGCGTACAGTAGTAATAATAGTTCTGAAATACCAGGAACAGCTAAAGACCGAAAATCACCTGGAATGTGATAGCCCCGTAAAATTACATCCATTAGGCCTACTGACGGCATATGCTTTGAAAGCTAACTGACATGTACATAGCTAAGCAGCTGATAAAGGATGAAGAAAGGGGAAGAAAGGGACATATTCTAAGGGGATGGGGGGAGTTTACTAAAAGATGTCATAGCTATCAGGCAGAATGAACGGAAACAGAGGCAGATCAGAGGCAGGCCGAGATTAGGAATGTTAGAGGATTTAAAGGATTTCTGCGCTAGCTACAATTGATGCGCCATCAAAAGGCAACGATTAGTAATAACCATGAAGAGGAAGGAGGAAATGGGTCTTAAGCAAGCATCTGTGCTTCCTGATCCAGTGTACCGTTAAGTTATGTTAAATGATGTTAATGTGTTAATGGAATTTATTGATTATATTGTTGAGAGTAAATGACATAGGGCTGACGATATATATCTGTTCTTCCTGACCCAGTGTGCCGTTATGTTTATGTTTATGTTTAAACATTTACTAATATGTAGACGGCCAGTAGTAGGCCTACTTTTTACACTTTTTAGTAAAATCAGTTGTGACTAGAGCACATCAAGTGACTCCGCTGTAGAATTTATGACATGCTAGTTTGTATTGTAATATAGGCTATCAGTGCATAGAAGTGCATAACACAACAACAATTAGAGTGCTACTGTCATCCAAAACAACATCAAACACTATTAAGACAAATCTAAGTCAGTGAGAAAAACGTCTAAAATGATGAAATATAAAATCCAGTAAATCAGTCCAAAGACTAAGGGAATTTTAGAGAAAAGGAAGTTTATGTTCAGGACGCAACTCACGGACACCGAATGGACAAGCGAGATGGAAATGAGAAATGGAAAAGGAAGGACTTCAACTGTCTGTGGAACTGCACTTAGGAAAGCAAATACCTATAGTCTATATTATTCAAACGAAGACTTCAGACGACTGGAAGGAAGAGAATTCCAGATCTGCGGTGCAGTATGCTGGGAAGAACGATTAGATAGCTTAGAGCGTGCAATAACGAATTACAAAACAGGATAGCTAAGTACAAGTAATCTCACTAATTAAATTAATTAACTAGTCTCTCTCTCTTTAGTGCACTGCCCACTGGCACGTCCATGGTATATAACGCCTCCACTTTTTTCTGTTTTCCCCTTTCCTCTTAACGTCCGATGAAAGCGGAAGACAGAGAAGAGTGGAGGCGTTGTAAACCATGGACCTGCCTAAAAAAGTTAGTAGTATAATTCTCTTAGTGCACTGCCTACTGGCAGGTCCATGGTACATAACGCCTCCACTCTTCTCTGTCTTCCGCCTTCCTCTTCATTTCTACATATAGTTGGTCTTTAAATCATCTAACATACCTAATCTCGGCCTGCCCCTGCCTCTTTTTCCTTCCATGACCTCTTTCAATAGACCTTCCCCCCTTAGAATATGTCCTATCCATCTCTTCTTCCTATTTCTTAATACATTTATCAACTGTTTATCTGTGCCAACTCTCTCCAGGACTTCCTCATTTCTAACCTTTTGGGTCCCGCTAATCCTCTCCATTCTTCTCCAAATCCACATTTCCATTGTAGTATAATTATGGTTTGATATATTGCAATACGATTAGCATAGGACATCTCAGTATTGGCAACTAAATCTCGCTTCAAGCAGAAATTTCGTTACTTAAATGAATATAGGCCTGATTTATTATAATAATAAATCTTTTATAGTGATATGTAGACATGGAACATGTATGTAGTGCTACCTTTTCCATGTCTCTTTTACATTTGGTCTCCAAGACGACTCAAATGATTTAATTAGTCAAAAAGGTTACAAATTTTAAAAATAAAAAGTTTTAGTGGACTAAAACTTAAAGTAACTCCTGAAATTATTGCTAAAATTTTGCTGCAATTTTGCCATCCAAAGTAGGGAATTGAGAGCTAGGGGAACGCTCAGAATTTTTCGGGCCCCCCCTGTAATGTATTTATAGGTCTTCTAGTATCTAATATAAGCCTCTAGGAGGGGAACGCATCTTAGGCAAAATGAGAGCTAGGCTAACGAAGTTCCCCTGAGTTGCCTAGCTCCCACTTTAACCAATGAGTACCATAGAATACAATCACTTGCACTGGCTAGAGCCGGTGGCGATGTCGGTAAGATACTCGACTGCGGATCAGTATGTGCGGGGTTCTAATCATGGGCTCGCCCGTCACTGATATTGCTTTCCAGTGAGGAAATTGACGTTAACATTAGCTTTACCAGCTTACCCCTACCTACATGCAGACAAAAATATGCGCACATACATATGATTACACAGTTCATCATCAACCACTTTGCCAAACACACATACACTTACAACACATACATGCCTATACACAAATATACAAAAATAGGGGCCAACATAGGCATACACATAAACACACACATACACACAACGTCAATGCATACATTCATGAATACCTAGAAACAAAATTTCCACCTATTGTACACAACTGAGCAGCCTACCTACCTTTACAAAACAAAATTAAAATTAAAAGAAAACAATTTGTCAATTCAATGTAATTCTTTCCAATACTTATCCATCCAATTCTTAAAAGCATTCACTGACTCTGAGATAACTCGTTCGATATAGGCCCCATATTGACAAATCTCTGACTGAAGAAAAATTCTTCTAATCTTTAATCTGGATCTAACCGTCGTTATTTATAATTTATTTTCTCTAGTTCTACCATGATCAGGTAATTTCAAAAACTCTTCATATTCGATGCCTCTACTACATACTGAGGTAACCCGTTCCATATATTGACAACTATCTGACTGAAAAAGTTTCTTCTACCTTCTAATCTGGATCTAACCTTTATTATTTTGAGTCTATGCTCTCTTGTTCTAGCATAATGTGATAGTTTGAAAATTCTCCACATTCGATATTGTCAAAACCTTTAATATTTTAAACACTTTCATTAAGTCCCCTCTGGTATATCGATCTTTTTACGTAATTAGACCTAATACATTTAACCTAGATTCATAGCTTGTGCCTCTACATTCAGCAATCATTCTAGTTGATCTCCTTTGAACTCTTTCCATACATTCTACATCCTTCCCTAAAAAAGATCTCCAAGCCTGTACGCAATATGTTTAAAGGCTAACAAGCTATAGCAAAGTTTAACTTAGTTTCCAGCTTGAGAGCATGATAGTGAGAGGGCGAGCACAGAATTGAACCCTTCGTTTACTAATCCACAGACAGAATATTAAGAAAGAATAATGATAAGCAATATCGATTTAAACTTGTAAAATGTTAAACAGTAATAATACTATTATAGTTTCAAATTGTATAAGTTGAAAATGTAATCGAATAATATATGTAGTATTCAGTTTTTATTTATTTCACAACTCAATGGTGAAAACATAGGCAAGTACCAGTGCAAATCAAGAATAATAACTCTTTAAGGTGAAATATCTAACGCAGAAAATATGAGAGAGAGAGAGAATGAGAAATAGAGAGAGAGAGAGAGAAGAGAGAGAAATATGTTTAAGAAACGTCAAACAAAATGTATACAATCAGGCAAAAGGAATGCATAAAAAGAATGCAAAATACACACAAACATAAAACAAAAATAGAAAGTGCAATGTACATTTAATCCAACTTCTTGTAATATAAGCCTACCAGTAAAGTACTGTAATATTCATCGTGTAATACATGTGAATTCGATAAACAATAACAAAATCATCAAGTCGAACAACATATATACTAGACAGAAATCTATTTTCGCACGCCTTCCATATTTTGCAGGAAATTCGAAATTATGAATCACATGAATTCAGTTCGTAACTTAATTGAAATGAATTATAGTCCGCAATGTCATTCGCATCCTCTGTTACAAGATTAAGCATGGGTTAAAATTTAAATTATGTTAATAATACTACATCTTGTTCTTAGTGAGAGAGAGAAAACTATGTTTATTTAATTAAAAAAATACTCAAATATGCAATAACACACATCAGGCAGTGAAATAGGTTATAAAACCTATCTTGTTGTCCACCCATCATGCATACATAAAAATACAAACTAAAAAAGCAATATGCAAACTAAAATGAAAACGCTATTATATGCCAACAACATATATATATATATATATGTATGTATGTATGGATGTATGTATGCATGTATGTATGCATGTATATATATATATATATATATATATATATATATATATATATATATATATATCAACTCAAAGAATAGACGCAATGTGTACATACATATACATGTATATATACATACAAACAAGCACATACATATAGATGCACATAGATGCATCTATATAGGCCTATAGTTAACTGCCTATACCGGCAGGTCCAAGGATTATAGTGGGCCCTAAACAGTAGAACCCCTTCACATAGGCCTATTTCTATCCTCTACATTTCATTTCATATCAACATAAGAATAAATTATCAATTCATCCAGTCTCAAGTCTCACTAACCTTCTCTCCAAGCCATTTTCCTTGAATTACGTCCTTTATTAAGCCTTCTCAAAACACGACAACTCATTTTCTGTTCATTATAGGCCTAAGGTATGACATTTATTAGTTTTTTACTAGTACCAACTAAATTTAGAACTTCTTCGATTGTAATTTCGTCAGTCCATCTCATCTTCTACATTATTATGGAGCCAGTGGCAATGTCGGTAAGATACTCAACCGCGGATCAGTATATGCGGGGTTCAATCCTAGGCTCGCCCGCCACTGACATCGCTTTCGAGTGAAGAAACTGACGTTAACATTAGCTTTACTAGCTTCTTATCCATAGCCGTATTTCGAGCGCTTCAGTTTCTTTTTTGTAGAGTCCATGTTTCACAGCCACACAGGAGCGTGGCCCGCACTAAAGTTTTTATCATCTTTATTTTCGTGGTTTTCTTCAAAAGTTCTTTCCTCTTACCATAGACGTCTTTTACTTGCGCAAATCCATATAAATATATTTTTCACATCTTCTGACATCTGAAGCTTTTCTAACTACAAACCATCTATTGCTATATTGATTCCTCCATCATTTTCAAACTCTCCCCACTTTTGTCTTTCTGATATTAATTTTCATTCCAACGGAATGAAAATTAATATAGTGAAATGATCACCTGTGTTGATATCTATCACTTTTAATACCACATGTTTAAACCATTTAGGCAATTTAGACCATTTTCCGTAAAACCAGTCCAATGAATGTCTGAGATTTTACTCTCAGATAAGTGCGGCTGGGATTCGAACCCACGAGGGTTCAATTCAACTCAGGATCTGTCATTTAAAATTTCATTACGTTACCCGTACTCATTTTGAAAATAATTTCATTACTCGTTACCCGTTAAGACATTCTTACTTCAATTCTAATCGGTAGCTGGAACAAGCCACCAAGTGGGACTGCGGTCAACTTCTGCTATTCTGGTCAACAAATGCATCACACTGTAGAAGTGTGTTGCATTTGTAGGCTTACAAGTGGTGTTGCTCAATACGAATAACGAAAGCGAACCAAGAAGAATTCAGTTGTCATGGAATTACGGCTAACGTTACGTTGAAGAAGATTCCGTACTTTCATCCAGAATTATTATATGAAGTTTGTAGTAGTCAAACAAATAACATGATGAAGCATTGACAATACTTGGAAAAAGTTAGAAAAGTCAAAGTAATTATAGAATATGCTTATTTTCTGTAAATATGAATATGTTTATTTTCTGTAACTACATGTTACACAATTACATAAAATATTTGCTGCTTCATAAAGAACAATTAAATTTTTGTGGTGCTTTTTTCTAGAAATAGTTCTAATAAAAATGCCATAGGGTTCATCCAAAAACGGTGACCTTAATGGCTAAAAAAAAAACCTTTAAAAAAATTCTGAAATAATACTTTCCACAATCTAAATTACAACTAATACAAATTAAAAGAACTATAAACTAGAATCATGCTCATGATTCAAGTCCCTAATGAATACAGACATAGATAGAGACATATATACAGACATCCACAGATAATTGAGGTTGCGTTTAGTCTCATTAAAACATTAAATAAACATATCTACTCTACTCTACTCATTTAATACATGACACCCTAAATATCATACTTTACCATGTATACGTCTTTTATGCAGTTTAAGATGGCAGTTCTGCGAACACTTATAATCGCACTGATCACATTTGAAAGGCTTTTCCCGATTATGAACTGATTTAACGTGGACTTTAAGAGATGTATTACTTGAGAATTTCTTAGCACAAGAAGAGCATTCAATAGAGTTTTCTTGATCGTGAACAAAACGTATGTGAGATGTCAGACTACTCTTCACTGAGCAGCAATAGTCACACTGTGGACACTTGTGAGGTTTCTCCTTTACATGAACAGCTGAGATGTGATTATTTAGACGACGTCTGTACTTAGAACTGTAATCACACTTGTCACACGTATATTTCTTGCCTCCATGCACCAGGTTGATATGCTTGTTGAGCTGTAATTTGAGACTGTAAGATTTATCACACAGAGTACAACAATGCTGCCCGTTATTCTCGTGCCACACTTGTATGTGATTCATCAAGTATTTTTCCTTGCGGAAACATTTGCCACATTGAGTGCAACAGTACTCTCTGCTGCTGTCATGCTTGTGGTACATGTGCCGCCTCAAGTGAGTTATCCAGTTGAATGATTGATCACATTCAGTACAATGAAACTGACGGTCACTCAAGTGTTTACACTGTGTACTTGGTTTCACTTGATCCGTTTCACTGAAAGTTATCTCACACTGAGAACATTCGTCACTTCCTGTAGAAATATCCATTGATTGTCTCGAACCATCTGTACCTGAGATATATTTAAATACCAATATATAAGGCACTTTATCACAATTCATCACAGGCAGCCACCCACAATTCCCCCTCCCTACTACCTTTACTTCGCCCCCCCCACCGAAAAAGTGAGTGGCCCGCGACTGCTTTAAAAAAAAGAAAATGGTCCTTCGGTCCACCGAGGTTGTGCACCCCTGGTATAAGCTGTAAAGAAATGTGTAGAGAAATGGAATGTGAGCGGATCAGACGAACAGAAAGGTCAATTTTAGATGAAAGTATATACGGAGATTAAAAGGGTGAAGACTCATGGAGATAGAGAATTAAACGAGATACAGAAGCAGATAAAAGAGGCCATAAAAAACAGCAGCCAAAGAAGCTTATTGTTTCACAAAGGCAAAGAGAGCCAAAAAACCAATCACAAGTGAAACGATAGAGAAATGCTAAACAAGATGGAAAAAAGAAGAAAATGAAAAAATTGTCAGACAGAATATGGGGAAAGGAAATATGCAAGATAAAAGAATGAGCCGAGAAGAGCAAACGGACAAACAAGAGATCAATGTAGGGATGAAAAAATGCAATGATCTAGCGGATTATGATAGAAGACAACGTTGGAATTTGTTGTACCAAGAAGTATGTCAGTTGACAAGAAACAGACGTAGGAAGAAAAAACATTCATAACTAATTTAAAAAATTAGAATCAATATGAGGAACTAAAGACAGCAATAAAAGAGGTAATAGAAAGATGGAGAGAATATGTGGAGAATTTACATGACAATGCTCAAAACCAACAGCAGAAGATTTTAAATTGGAAGAGGAATTGGTAACTGAAAATGATAAAAGAGCGCCTGGTATAGTGAAAGAAGATAATACAATTGATTTATAAAGCCATTATTGATACGAAAAAGTAAAGCACCTGGAATTGATGAAATAGCAGCAGATGTCTGAAAATATTAAGAGAAACACTGCAAAGACTAGCAAATATAAGCAAGGAAATATATGAAACCGGTATGAAGATTGAGGGCTTTACTAGAGCAGTAATTATCCATATTCCTAAACAATGAAAATGCAGTGGTGTGTTCGGACTACAGAACAATAAACTGAAGATAATATGCGTCAAAAATCCTATTAAAATAATAAATGAGCGCATTCAATCTAAGGCAGAAATTAAGTAAATCACAAATTCGATTTAGAAAAGGATACGGTAAAAGAGAAGCATTATAGGGGTAATGCAGGTCATATGTGAAAGCAGCTTAGAAGAGAGAAATAAGATTTTCATATGCTTATAGATTTTAAGAAAGCTTTTGACAGAGTAAACTAGATGTAGATGTTAGGAATTTTTCGAGTAACTAGAGTGGATTGGAGAGGTAGAAGGTAAATTATGAATCTTTAAACGAATTGCAAGGCAATGTTAGTGATCTGCCTAGCAGCAGGTCCATGGCATATAACTATTCCGATCAACCAATTCCAACCCCCAGTCTTCCTTTTGAATCTCTATATATTAATATATTATCAAATCATATACATCCTGTCTCTGTCTGCCTTCAACTAGTTTTACCATGCATTTTTCCTTCTATTACTCCATTTAGCAACCAGTTCTCCTTTAAAATATGTCCTGTTGAACACTTTTTGTAATTTCTTGCAAACACAAAATTAACTTTTAATTCCTTATCACATTTATTGACCTTCTATTTCTTATCACATTTACTAACTTTCTAATTTTTATCATATTTTTAAACCTATTTCTTGTCGCAATTATTATTACTTCTAGTTCTAGTTTTATCATATTTACTAACCTTGTATTTCTTATCACATTTATTACCTTCTATTCTTATCATAATTATTATCCTTCTATTTCTTATCAGATATACTCACCTACTACATATATTACAAAGAGTGGAGAAGCTAATGGTTTCAGCATTGTGATAATTAACTTATTAGAACACACACAATATTTTTAATCAGATAAAAATAAAATGAGAACAAACTTGTCGAAATTGGCACTTCTGAAAATTGTTGGTTTGACTTTTCACCATCACAACTCTGTAGAGAAGTGTTGAGACATTCAGCAGCACACAACTGAGTGCTTGAAGGTAAAGATGAAGATGAAGAGAACTCCAACAATATGTCTTGTAAAACATCCTCAGATTTACAAGTCATCTGATGAGACGAATCTGAGAAATGTTCAAGTGTAGTAGATGCATACAAATCTGTTTCATTTACACATGTAACCTCTGGTTCTTCACATTTTATTACTGGGTGATTTTGAGGTTCTTCTGATATATAATTTACACTCCGAGATGACTGTGAAATCAGATCATCATCTACAGCACTTGATTGTTCATTTTCTAACTTCGTCAGATCTGTTCCTGCCATTTTACTTTCAGTTTTATCAGAATGAGTTGCACTGACACTATGATAATCTCTTTCATCACATTTCAAGAAGTTAATTATAGATTCATTTGGATGAACTTCTGATATATAACTTACACTCAGAGATGACTGTGTAATCAAGTCATCATCATATACAGCACCTGACTGTTCAGCTTCTAACTTTATCAGACACTGTATTTTTTCTGTCATTGTAATGTTCACCTCAACAATTGGTTACAACAATCGCTGTCAGAAATTTATTAATTTATTGCATCGAATTACTTAAAAATAGAGTTTTTGAGATCATAAATAGAAATGCCAAGCTTATACAATATACAATATACAGTGTACAATATACTACAATATATTTTCTCATTTCAGTAAGAAATGAGAAAAGTAGACAAATATTATTTTGTCTGCTTTTAAATCTGAATAAAATTGTTTCATAGTTTCACAATATATTCTCCTCAAGGCTCACATATTTTTTCCAGCGACGTTTATGTGCTTTTAAACCGTTCTGGAAGAATGATTCATGAAGCCCTCAAACCAGTAATTTATGGCATCTATGACATTTTCATTGCTGTCAAATTTCTGTCCACGGAGTGATTCGTTTAAAAATCAAAACAGATGGAAGTCAGATTGGTTCAAATCTGGCGAATATGGCGGATGTTGTAGCCATTCGAGCCACACTCATCAATGGCAGTCTTTGCAACAGCGGAGAGGTGAGCAGGAGCATTTCCTGATGCAGCAGTACACCTTGACGCAACTTTCCTCGTCATTTATCCTTGAAAACTGCACAATGTTTTCTTTATAAACTCTGCATAGTAAATGCTGTGACAGTCTTTCCTCGCACTAAGTAGCCAATCATTAGAATACCTTCACTGTCCCAAAATACAGATTTCATAACATTACCTGCTGTTGAAATCAAGCTGAATTTTTCTAGTGTTGGTGAAATGTTATATTTCCACTCCCTACTCCGCAGTTTTGTGTGTGAATCAAAATGGTGAGTCTAAGTCTCAGCCATGGTAACATATCTGCAAAGAAACTTTGCCTGGTCTGTTCTGTACAGATTGAGATTGTCACGAGAAGTTGTTAGTCGGACTTGCTTGATTTCAGCCGTCAACTTTCAAGTAACCCATCTTGCACATGCCTTTTTGGAACCCAGAAAATCAGTAATAATATGATGGGTTGTGCTATATGACAACTTATGGTTGATCTTTTTGTATCATATCCTGAAGCAATGATGGAGGAAGCCATGGAAGAATGAATAAAAGTAGGAGGAAAATTGTTACAAGATGTACGATTTGCATATGACCAAGGAATGGTAGCGGGCAGCGAGATTGGACTGCAGAAGATAATGGATAGGCTGAATGATACGGCGATGAGATATAGCATGAAGATCAATATAAAAAAGACGAAGGTTATGAGAGTGTCCAATAACAAAGGTGAAGTTAATACCACAATAAATGGTACGAAATTGGAACAGGTAAGTAGTTTCAAATATTTGGGTCCTACTATAACCGATGCCGGGAAATGAGAGACTGAAATATACAGTAGGATTGCACAAGCAGAAACGGCCTTTGGTAATAGGAAAGAACTTTTAACAAAAAGTCTAAAGAAAGACACAAAGATAATGAGAGTGAAAACTTTGGTTCGGATCACACTATTGTATGGATGTGAAACATGGACCTTAAGGAAGGAAGGTCTTAGGAAACTGATGGTTTGGAAATGTGGATTTAGAGAAGAATAGAGAGGATTAGCAGGACTCAAAAGTAACAAATGAGGAAGTTCTGGAGAGAGTTGGTACCGATAAACACTTGATAATATATTAAGAAATGGGAACAAGAGTTGGATAGGACACATTCTAAGGCAAGAACATCTATTAGTAGTGGTCATAGAAAGTAGAATAGAAGGAAAAAGAGGCAGGGGCAGGCCGAGATTAGGTATGTTAGATGATTTAAAGACCCACTCATATGTGGAAATGAAGGGGAAAGCGGAAGACAGAGAAGAGTGGAGGCGTTATATACCATGGACCTGTTATAGACATGGACAGGGCATACTGAACTGTAGTCATCTTCTGTCAATTGCTTACCTCGCTGGAATTTAGCTACCCGCCGAGAGATCATAGCGTGTGAAGTGGCATTCTCTCTAAAACTTCCTTTATGTCCACTGCAATCTCACTTAGGGTCAAAGCTTCACTCATGTGACTATTCTTTAAAAACTTCTCTTAGGAAGTAAGCTGATCACCAGAATATTTATTTTGTGGAGGACAACTATTCCTCTTTTTTTTCGCTTTTCTCGCTACTTATTCAGCAACTTGCGTACTTCTGTAGCCATACCTCTACATTAATATAATAGCATACAAACAATGGTTTTGTTTTATTTATAATACTACACACAGGGGCCAAAGCAAGATCAATGCCACAATGCTGCCATGATGCTCAAGAGGCATCAGGCTAGACAAAACTCGTGAATTTGGTATGTACAAGTTAAATGGGGGAGTGGGTAGCAGATGTTCATGCAAGGCAGTAGGACGTAGGTTCGAATCCCAGCGAATATCTCATAAATTATCCCTTGTGGTACTAAGGTGATGTTAAACTAAGCTTATAGATGCTTTGTTACAATAACTGAAAGAAATGGCAAAATGAATTGGAAGAATTATAAAAGCATCAATTAAAGTGCAGTTGTCATGAACTAAAATATGACGCACTATTACGACCAAAACATTATTGTCAAACTAGACAGCCAAATAATATTAATCAACCAGTACCACTTCAAAATTTATAATTAATTTCCAAAGTTCTTGAGAGAGTTAGAGTATTTATTCACATCTTTGTCATAACTCTCACCTTTTCGATCAGCTTATCCAAATTCTACTCCACTGAAACTGCACTAGCGAAGATCCATAAAGATCTCGGTCTAGCTATCGAAACACTGAAAGTACATCTGCTCCACCTTTTAACATCTTTGCTGCTGTTAGCATGACTAACCACAATATTCTCCTATCTAGACTGAATTCTTGCTTCAGAATCTCGGAAAAGGCAAATTGTTCATTTTCAATGTACCTCTCACAGCGCACTCAATCAATAATTATTGGTAAAACTCCATCATCATCCTGCTTTCTAGTCTGTGAGGTTCCTCAAGCTCCATGCTCGGTACTCTCCTTTTCACATTATGTACCACTCCTTTAAGTAACTTGCTAACAGATTCAATATTGAAATTTCACTTTGAAGCTGATGAAACCCAGATTTACATCTCATTTTCTAGTAATGATTCTTTTGAGGCTCCGTCAAAACTCACATCTACCTTAAAATTACATCCACATCTAGTTTTGTTCTAATAACCTTGTAGTCATTTTTTCTTTTAGTGTTAAATACTATTATTGGTATAAGATTTGCTGCTCTTCATTTTCATTTACCGGGGTTCTGTAGATGCTTTAGTTATCCTTTTGTTAGTTCTGCCATCTTTCCTATTTTCTCCAACTAATTTAATAAACAATTTTGCAATAAATTTTGAAAATTAATTCATGACAATGTTTTAATTCTTCTGCCAGGTATTTATTCAAGCAGGTAAAGCACTTTTGTTATGTTTTATTTTTTATTGAATTCTCAAATTTCAGTTCCCTGAAAGGAATTTTCATTTTCCTTTCCTTAATTTATATATTAGGTCTACCTTTTAATTCTTTAATAGTCTTATTTCTGTATTTAGTATTATCCTTTTTCAACGTGCTTTTCCCCTAGAATTCATACTCATATGTCATTTTTGCTTAAGTATTTTATCACTTCACTATTGCAAGAAATCTTCTATCTAATTCTAAAATTTCATTTCTAGTATTCTTTATTATGGTGCTTATATTTTACTGGCTGGAGCCAGTGGCGAAGTCGGTAAGATACTCGACCGTGGCTCAGTTGATGCGTGTTCAAATCCTGGGCTCGCCCGTCACTGACATCGCTTTCGAGTGAGGAAACTGACGTTAACCTTAGCTTTACCAGCTTTTTCCAATTACAAATATTACTTGTTATTATTTAATTTCATTTTAGGTTCATTAATTTCTTATAATTTTTGGTATTTTAGTAGGCCTACTTTCTAACATAAATTTATTGTATATTACTTAGGGTATTTTATCTATTAATATTTAACAAATATCTTCAATATTTGAATTTCAGCTTTGCACCGTGTCAGTAAAGAGTCCCCCAACTTCTAGCATTAATTTGAAGTTTGATATTGGTTAATATAATATCTATTTGATTTCCAATACGCCTAAATTTCCACTAATATTAGTATTATATATATTTTACTACTTTACCATTTTAATGTTTTGTAACGTTAATTAATTTAGTTGTCTTTACTTAAAATATATAAATTTAATATTTAGTGTTTACTATTTCCAAAATAAAAAATTCTAATGTGATCCTGTTCATGTTCTTATTAAACTTGCACTCTTTAGTCATTTTCTTGTTTATAATATTATTTTTTACTGTAAAATCATATACATATTGTCTATTTTATAACTGATACCCAATATTATTTTTACAATTAGGTCGTAAGGAGTTGACCGATGTTCTTGAAATTTAAGTACTTGAGTAACAGCCATGGCAATTCTACGAAACATAGCGAAATTTCGTTTGAATATCTCTAATAGCGTGTAAGTTATAGTTTCGCGAATAGGAGTGGGGTAAGCTAGGAAATTTCCGGTACACCATTACGGGCGTGTTATATGCAGCATAAAATTATCGCTATAAAATTAATAGCGAACACGTAACTTAGAATTTCTGCTAATGCTATTTTGAAGAGCAATCATTTCTTTTCAAAACGAAGCAAAATACGTGCTGATATGTTCCTAATTGACAAAGATATTGAACTTTTAATACATGCATTGCATGAAGAGAATTAAACGAATATGTCATTTTAACTGTGGCGCTAGATGGCGCAGCTGCAGTAGCTGAGCACTCATCATCTCACGTCCGGCAGTAGCTGCATAAGCTCTCGCCTGTCACACGTAGGCCGATAATGACCATCAGTGCGTGATATGTAGCCATATAGGCTATCTAACCAGCCTATAGATCCTAGGAGCATTGACATTTTATCTCATTCTCCATCTGACCACTTCCCCGTCACTTGCTCATTCAACCACATGAAATCCAAAACTGTACCTAACACCACTACGATATCATACCGGAAAATAAATAGTATCAATATCGATCAATTTTGCTCTGACCTCGAGAATTCGACTCTTATCAAGTCGCCTTCTCTTTACCTTGATGAACTTGTACACCAGAACAACTCCACACTTTCTGTCCTGCTTGACAACCACGCACCTTTAACTCGTAAAACTATTAGGGAGTCTAACCCATGGTTCACTCCAGAACTAGCTAAGTTGAAGGCTGAATGTGTAGAGCTGACAGGAAGTGGCGTGAAACCTATGCTGTAGTTTGGAAAACTACATCAAATCTACAGTAGGCTATAAGGCGTATCGTTCTGCCATTGCCTCTGCTAAGAAAAACGATACTTCTCCACTGTCATCCGCAATGCAGTAGACTCCAAGAACCTATGGAAAGCAGTCAACACTTTATTACATAGGTCACCCTCTCCGTCTCTTCCTTCATTTCCAGCTGAATCACTTCCTAAACGGTTTGCTCTTTACTTCTCTGATAAAATCAACCAACTCCGGTCATCCATCACTCCTCTCATCTCTAGTTCCACATCTCACTATCCTCAACCAACCAAATCAACCGATGAGCAGCTCCATAGCTTTACCCCTGTCACCATTTAGGAGATCACGCAACAAGTCTTGACTTCTCCCAAGCACTGTGATCTCGACCCTATCCCTACTTCTCTGTTGAAGAAGTGCATCCATTTTCTGGCACCTGCAATTTCTAAAATTGTTAATTTATCCTTGTCGTCTGGCACATTTCCACAGTCATTCAAATTAATGCTATTGTCACTCCACTCCTAAAGAAACACTCGCTCGACAAGGAATCACTCTCCAACTGCAGGCCTGTATCCAATCTACCTTTCATTTCCAAACTCACCGAAAGACTAGTACAGTCTCTCGAAGACACTCCACTCGTCTTAAGTCTAATGACCTCTTCAATAAATACCAATCTGCATATACCCAAAATTGCTCTACTGAAACTGTTCTTCTTTCTGTCTGTAACACTATTACTAACGCCATGTGCACTCAACGTGTCACTGGACTTTGTATTCTCGATCTGTCTGCTGCTTTCGACACCATCGATCACTAAATCCTTCTACAGCGTCTTAATCCTCATGGTTTGGTATCCACGGCAATGCACTTGCCTGCTCTACTTCATACCTCACCGATAGTATACTTTCAGCGTCAAAGTGCAAGAGTATGCCTCTCCACCTTCCATCCTCAAGTACGGTGTGTCTCAGGGCTCCGTTGTTGGTCCTATCCTCTTTAACTTATACACTACTCCACTTAGCTCCTTGATCTCTTCACATTCATTAGACCATCAACTTTTCGCTGATGACACTCAGCTGTACATATGCTTTACCCCCCCCCCCCCCACTCCTATCCTGCTGCAAAGGCATGTACAGCAATCTTTTCAGCATATATCATCCTGGATGTCTGCCAATTTCTTGGCACTCAATCCATCCAAGACTGAGTTGGTGTTTTTTTTTGCTGCTCTCGTGCCTTCGAAGCTAGATTACTGCAACTCCCTATTTCTAAATCTTCCCAGTTGCGAGATTGATAGGTTGCAGTTCATTATGAATTCCCTTGCAGGTACAGTCTTTCGTAGCTCCAAATGGCCTATCCTCATGTCACTCTAATCCTCAAGTCCTTGCACTGCCATGGCTCAAAGTTAGAGAACGCATTCTACATGCATACAAGACAGTTTCTCTAACTTATAAGTCCATCACCACTCCCGGTATTAGTCACATGTCCCACTTACTACAAGTGGGGCACCCTACCTCCAGGCAGTCGTCCACTAGGTCCTCTAAGTTAGTTACTCTAGAGAGACCGAGCCTTCCTTCACCTAGCAAGCTGTCTAGGCGCTCCTTCCAGCATGCTGCACCACAGATTTGGAATTCTCTTCCTTCCACTGTTCGCACCCCCTCGTCTATTCCTGATCACCCTTTCCTACTTTACGAACAGTTTCATGGACGATTTAAAGCTTTTCTGTTTGACTTTTCCTATCCACCAAACGTCCACGGACTGAGACCAACACGTAAACCTCTATTCCGCTAGTACCCTTAGCTAGTACCCTTCCTTGGACTGACTACCCAGATTTTGGCTCGCACTGTTTATGGACCACTCACTCTGCTCATCGGCTTTGATTAGGTTATAATAATAATAATAATAATAATAATAATAAAGGTTTAACGTCCGTTTCCACATCCAAGGATGATGTCAGGGACGTCCCCAACAGCACACATCACTACAGATCAATTCACCCAGACCAATCTGCAGAAGAAATGTGCTGTGGAGAAGTAAGATCCTAAACGAAAGCCAGTCCGGTGATCAAAAATGGTCAGGGTAGATTGATTATGTCTACAGTGGGAAAAGGTTCCACAGTGCTCAATGTTTGCATGGTGCAATCCTACTGCATATTTCTGTCTCCCACTTCCCGTCATCGGTTATAGTATGACCCAAATATTTGAAACTCCTCTTCATACTATAGAAGGCCTATTTCAATTTTGGTTGGGATTTACTAGGCTTCTGAAACGACAGGAATATGTTTAGGTTTCTTAAAAGTGGGAAAATGCAGGATTCAACAATACAGAGTCTAGTTTTGAAGAATTGGTTACATTGAAGGCCTATACTTTTCAAATTAATCAGCAACAATCTGTGGGAACGGCGTTCTAATAGTTCTCATTTTGTCTGAAGTGCGTTCCCCCGCTAGGGTCCAATATTACAGATACTAGAAGACATATAGGCCTAGGCCTAAATACATTAGGCTAAATGTGGGCCTGAAAAATTCTGACCGTTCCACTAGCTCTCAATTTCCACTTTAGCCACTGATAACATTAAAGCCCACTTACTATCCTCTCCTTTTACCTACGCTGAACCATAACTTGTATCGCATCAATTGAAACAATGCTAAAAGAAGTTTTTCACTGCCTACTAAACTTAGTCACATGGATAAAAACGCTTTAGTAATCTATTATTAACTAAGTATTAACCTTTGAAACCTATATGTGAATTTAGCGTACGTCGACATGATTTTTAAAATTTGCCAAGTCAGAAATCTATTAAATTAATTAAATCATAATCCTTATTTCTCAAGTATAGCCTATCAAATTAATCATTATGTAATGTTTATGACTACAAACATACAGAGTTTATGACTTTTTTAGTTTCTAGCTACCAGAAGCCAGTCGGTTAGCTATTCGACAGCGGATCACTATGTGCGGGGTTCAAACCCTGGGATCGCCCGTCACTAAAGGTTGAGTTAGGCTTGCTCCCTCGTCGCTTACGAGGAGGACCAGGGACATTGTCGTCCTCGTAGGGCTCGATGGTTTCTCTAGTGGAGGCTCCGGGTTCACACTCCTTGCTCTCCCACTATGACCCCATCCTTACTCCGGTGCTTCCTCCTTCATCGCTCCTTCTCATCGCGTCATCCGACCGCGGCGGGAAGGGATATCCGACCGCGGCGGGAAGGGATATAAATAAAACGAAATAAAAACGAAAGCATTAATAAGTCATTTATTATGTTCAACAGCTATATCTCTCCCAAGCTATAGGCTACGTAAGGTATGGATATGACATAAACTTTATGAAGGGATTAACTTGTTGATCTAAGGAGTGCTCTTATGAAGCGAGAAAACAGACTTTGAGTATCATGAACCTTTCTCTTGGCAGTGCACTGAAGCAGAAGAAATGATCTTGAAGTCTTTTATTAGACTTTTATACAACATTTAAACAATGGGGTTAATTGCTCAGACAAATGAGGCAGTGAATATACTTTGGCAGCGCAGTGAAGAGGATCAACAGATGTCAGGTTGTTATACGGATTGGATACCTGCAGAGCCCGTGTAAGAACGGAGGCGCTTGCTCTAGCGGCTCCACATGGCTCAAACATAAACATAACGGCACACTTGGTCAGGAAGCACAGATGATTGTTTAAGACCCATTTCCTCCTTCCTCTTCATGTTTATTAGTAATCGTTGCCTTTGACTCGGCGTCTATTCTATCCAACAGCTCCGGCATAATTTTCGAGACTCTGTCCTGGTCTTCCGTACCACTTCCCATGAATTCCGCCATCTTTAAGCCAACTCAATCGCTCGAGATACACGCCCATGGGACACCCGGCACAGCAACTATGATCTCTCCATCAGACGAAAGACATCAGGTTATTCTTAATTTAGTAAATCGCATTAGAATTTGCAATAAAGTGCTACAATTAACAGTGTCGGATAACAAATTACTGTTCAAAACCTTTAACGTCAAGAGAAGTAATTTAAGATGAACGACGAGTCTCCAATAAAATCGAATGGATTCGCAGGTAGACTGATCAGACAAAATATAAAGTGTGTTTAACCTTTCGTAAAAAAATTTGTTAATTGATATCTTACTAATTGTACATTGGAGTGACTCTACTAAGTGTACATTGGAGTGACTTTACTGAGTGTACATTGGAGTGACTCAACTGAGTGTACATTGGAGTGACTCTACTGAGTGTACATTGCAGTGACTCTACTGAGTGTACATTGGAGTGACTTTACCGAGTGTACATTGGAGTGACGCTACTGAGTGTACATTGGAGTGACTTTACTGAGTGTACATTGGAGTGAATCTACTGAGTGTACATTGGAGTGACTCTACTGAGTGTACATTGGAATGACTCTACTGAGTGTACATTAGAGTGATTCTACTGAGTGTACATTTGAGTGATTCTACTGAGTGTACATTGGAGTGACTTTACTGAGTGTACATTGGAGTGACTTAACCGAGTGTACATTGGAGTGACTTTACTGAGTGTACATTGGAGTGACTTTACTGAGTGTACATTGGGGTAACTCTACTAAATGTACAAAGGTCATTCTTTTGAGGCAGGACTGCTGGCAGTGACGAGATTGTTAGGCGCAGTAAAAGTTCATAGTTACAATTGAACAGTTTGCCAATAAAACCTGGACAAATTCTTTAAATACGTGCGGAATAGGAATTAAAATATATAGTATTTTAATAGGAAACTTAAAAAAAGAAAATCTTCTAATTATATCACAAGGTAATGTAATTGACTGTAGCCAGTGGCGATGTCGGTCAGGTACTCGACCGCGGATCAGTATGTGCGTGGTTCAAATCCTGTGTTTGCCCGTCACTGACATCCCTTTCGAGTGAGGAAACTGACGTTAACATTAGTTTACCAGCTTATACACATGAGCAGTGCACATGCAGACTGTAAAGCGTGTGAATCTACTGACACTATTATCACAAGTTTAACCTAATATCACCATGTACAGCGTTAATGTCTTCTGAAATGTCAGTCTAAACTGAAAGATGTACTACATTCATTTGCTGAACGAGGCTTACATTTCTTATAAACTGCTGTTTATAAGAAATGTAAGCGTGATATACAAGACTAGTTTTACTACTGAAAGCTCGACCACACACAGTACAAGAATAGGGTCTCTGTTGATAGTGTACTGATAACCAATGCTGCTTGAGGTAACTCTTGGTAGAACTCTTGTATTCACACTGAGCACAGCCAAAACGACGTATTCCATCATGAACACATCTCTTATGCTTAGTAAGATCACTCTTCTCTGAACACTTATAATCACACTGATAACAGGTGAAAGGTTTTTCTCCACAATGAACTGATCTCCAGTGTTTATTAAGATTTTGTGATGTTGGGAATTTCTTGTCACAAGAGGAGCATTCAAAAGACTTTTCTTTACTGTGAACTAAACGTATGTGGCGTGTTAGATCACTCTTCTGTGAGCAGCAATAGTCACACTGTGGACACTCGTGAGGTTTGTCCTCTAAATGAACAGCTGAGATGTGATGATTTAGATGCTGTCTGTACTTAGAACTGAAATCACACTTGTCACACTTATATTTGTTATCTCTATGCACGTGTTTGATATGCTGAGTGAGGAGCGATTTAAGACGGAATGATTTATCACACAGAGTACAACAATGCCCTCTGCTGTTCTCATGTTTACGTTGTATGTGCTTCTTTAAGTATTTGTTATAGCTGAATGTTTTTCACACTGAGTACAACTAAAATGACTGTCACTCAATTGTTTACACTGTGCACTTGGCTTCACTTGATCTGTTTCACTGAACGTTACCTCACACTGAGAACATTTGTCACGTCGTGCAGGATCCGATTCACTTGATGGTCTTCTACTGGAATCTGTTACACCTGAGAAATCATATAAAAAAGAATAAAATGATTTAATATGATAAAAATGAAACATCATAATTTAATGTAGCTCCATCTTCTCAATGCTCATTAATACATTTTATCCTAGATTATACCCAAATATAGCATTACTATTCAATATATTGTATATTTGTCAATGCAAACTTTTTATAAATTATAACATAGGACAAATTTAAAGGTATAACATTTTAATTAAATGCTAATCAGAGCTACACCAGCTTAGCTCTTTTTATATCACAGCCAAGGCCCATTTCAACGTCAGCTTTAAATTGCATATCAGTGACTGGGAGAGCATCAGATGAACAACACTATCATGTTTCTGTATTGCAAGTTTGGGTAAGTACAGGCCTAGATTTGGTTGGCATATTTGTAGGCGAGCAAGAAATAATGTATTCATTCATAAACAGAAGTAAGTCATAGCTACAGTATATAGCTATGACAACTTGAATGAGGTAATTGGATGGAATACGGCTGAGTTGCACAAAAATAGTGATGCAGAACAAAAGAAATATTAATAAATAATGAAAAAGAATCTTCTACCTTTACTGCAAGCGATAATTTATCTGAAATTTTATGAAATTTAACAAAAAGACTGCAATGAAAGAAACTGTAAACATTTTCTAGAAATATTAATAATTATGCATTACAAACAATATTGTGGTTCAGTTTTAATAATGAACCTAGCTAAAAGAAACAAATACATTAACATAAAAACTAGCAAGTACATGCAGTAATTATCATGAGGTGTTAGGTTAAAAGAACCTGATCTCAGAGTGGATGTGACATCTAAACGTCTCAGTACAACTGAACAGTTTCGTAGTTCTGATCTCAGATGTACGTTGGTTTCACCTGCACAAAATTAACATTAAAGCAACAGTATTGTAAATATAGTAGTGGATAAGTATCTGAATACTATATTCAAAGTACGGCATCACAAGGCATATAAAGACAATAATTTTAGAGAAATCAGTCTTTGTAATACTTGTTCTGTTAATTTTAATAAACAATTAAATAATTAGATAATAAGAATTGCTGTTAAGTTTCAACATAAAATTTTTTTATAGTAGATGCAAAAAGGAAATCAATTCCAAGATGTTGATATAGGACTATTTTTGTTTAGTTTCCTGAAAATACATTTAAATAATCCTCATATCGTCCTATGAATATGAAATGGACGTTAAACCATTATTACAATCATTATTTTAACTATATATTCATCATTCACATGTTACAACTCATCACTCAGAATTACAATCTTTCCATGACGTCATGGCACCCTGGTGACAAAGCAGATTAAATCTTTAGTGATAAATTTACTTAATTGTTGCTGCTTCTATCTTAATCCTTGGATAATTAAGCAATCTGCGTTTAGTTCTGAAAATTATATAAGCAAAGTAATAAATATTTGATTTAAATTCTAATATTTGCTAAAAAAATATTCTTCAAGAAATAAAACAAAGATGTTGTCGGCACTGTGATTCTGACTCGTAAGTCTCGTGTTAACAAATACAGTATCATCTCTCACTAGTATTCTGCAAGTGGTAGCCATAGATAGCAAATTAATCCCTTCATAAAGGCTATGCCTTATCTAAACCTTATGTAGACTCTATCGTGATAAAAATAAGGTTTCTGTGGTGAATTTGCGTCGTCAATATCAGTTCTTGCTCAGTCATCTCTTATGACACGCGTAGTTAACGGTTGTTCTATTCTTCAGTGTCCCGAACACAATGCAAGAAGAATATACCAAGTAGTATCACATAAAATGTATAAAAGTAAATGTAATATGAATTAGCATAACTTGTCTTATTATTATTCGTTTATTTTAGGATATGCGAAAATGCAGAAATCTTACACAGTTAGAAAAGCACATGTAGGTATATACATGGTACATACATCGCCAACGGCTGGAGCCAGTGGCGATGTCAGTAAGATACTTGACCGTGCATCAGTAGGTGCGGGATTCAAATCCTGGGCTCGCCCGTCACTGACATTGCATTCGAGTAAGGTAACTGACGTTAACATTAGCTTTACCAGCGTTTTACAGATAGACACAGATAATTAAAAGTAAATATAAAAGCACATATTATAAATCATAAATTTAATGGCTGCTTCTGTAAGCATCCTCATGATGAAGTTATTCTCACTCAGAGTCTACATATTTTTAAGAGGGAGCATAAAAAAGAAAGGGCTCTATTTCTATGTTAATGACAACTATAATTTGCCTTCAAGGGTGGCATAAGAGGAGCAAAACGTGATGAGAGTCATAATGTACTGAATTAAACAATTCAAATTTCCCTATCTGTATTTTCAGCCGTTTTAGCGAGTAAATTTGAAAAAAATTGAGTGCATTTGAGTAATAGCGCATAATTATAGAATTTGTCAATAGGAACTACTTTGGAAAGCTTGAAAACTCAAGAACCACACTGTTTGATTAGTTTGAATTACTGAGTAAATGTAGAGTAGTTCTTTCGATCATTACTGAATAACTAATTATTATTTATTTATTATTTATTTATTTATAATTAGAAATCTGGCAGCAAAGCCCACACAAAGCCCAAGCATACAAGACGCACAGCACAGTTATAAATCAGGTAAACACTCATAAAATCAGATATTATAGTTCTAAAATGGAAAAATCACAACCTAAAACAATTAATCAGCGCACCTCCACACTTACTAACACACTGATTATACACACATTTAGAGCTATATATAATCATATCAAAACTAGGAAGTTACATAACTAACATGGTAGATAAACTATCCTGCCTTTTGAAACCAAAGAACCATTTGGCACAACTAATACAACATGAACTAAATTAACTTAAAGAAGACACTTTAAACTTGGACCAGAGTGCAATATCGTAAAAACATAAACAGAATCATTTTAACTGTAAGAGAGCAATTAAAAAATCCACTTAAAAGTGTGTTAGTGCAGGCAAAGGTATTACCCATTTCACGATTAATGTCATTATCACCACATAAACGATTATCAATCAAACGACCTAAATATTTAAATTGCGAGAAAAAATTAATGTCATCACTACCAAGTTTAAAATTAGGGAAAATATAGTCTAAAGACCATCTTCTCTCTCTAGGTTCGAAAATCATAGCAACAGTTTTAGAAATATTGCAAGACATATTAATAAATTTTAATAGAAGGATCATGCAAAAAGATGCATTTTACAATTCTAGCTAAAAAATCTAATACTTTCGGAAATTACAAATTTTAATTCTTTCAAATAGGGTTTAAAATCAATAAATCACAGTACAGATATATTACCTTCCAATTTATTCAAGCATCTTCCTGACAAATTATTCTCTTTCAGTAATGAATGTGAACTCAAATCTCAACTCACATATTATGTTATCACATATTATGGAACTTATAATGTTTCATATTTTCAGCCAATAAACAAGATACAAAGACTTTTTACCTTCACACTTAATCATTGTCTGGTTGTAACATCCAGGTGATAAATTCTTCTCTTCCAGTGACGAATGTGTCAACAAATCTTCTCTCTCATCACCGACACTTGACACGCCAGGTTCAAGCTTGATATCAATCGAATCTGACATTTTTGAGGAATTTTCAGTTGAACGGGGGCTCAGTATTCTAAGAGACTTGCCCAAACTAGTCTGATGATACATATCAACACAAAACATATCACATTTAGATATTTAACTATACTACATTAATTACTTTTGGCTGCAAAAAATAGAGCATAATAAATTCCAGATATGCCTGCTGTGGTTCAAAGAATTAAGTATAAAATTCCTTTGTTAACTTTCAAAACAGTTATCTTTGGTAAGTCTTCTTACCTTTCCGATTCCTATTCCAGTATCAAGTTTCTCCTAAGCTTCGTTCTTCTGATTTCGAACTACCAAAATTTCTAATATTCTCACTTCTTTAGGTACACTTTCTTTTTCTTTTTCAGCTCCTACTGTTAGGAACTCTCTGCATCCAGATCTTTGCTCTATTCTACTACTTCTACTTTCTACTGTAAGTTGAAAACACATCTCGTCCTGCCATTGATTATTTCTTGGTGCCTGACTGGTTTTTGATCATCGGCCTGGCACCATTTAGGATATTTTTCTTTCTTTTTACCACATATTTTTTCATATAGTTTTGGGGTGATTTCGATTTGTAGTGACATATAATGGGGGGATGTCCTTGATATCATCATTGTATGAGGAAACACACATTAAACCTATATTATCAAACCTTTATTATTATTACTAATACTTAAATCCTGCAGTATAGCGGCATGATGAAATGACGCTATATATTGGTAAGCATCTTAATGAGAAGATTTATATTTTGATAGTGATTCATTATTTTTAGATGAATACGTCCTTATTACGGCTAAATGCAATTAAACTATCGAATAATTTCAAAATAAACTTTAAAGGAAAAATATAATACGGGTTCTAAAAGCACATGAAAACCTATCACTTCCGCCGCTCTTTAATCCAGTGTCCATGAGTTGCGACCAGCGCCTAAACCTCCGTTTTTATAATTCCCTTTATCTTATGACAGATTTTCTGGATTTTGGCATTTGCAGAGTTTTTGGATCTTCTTTCTTCTCGCCGGCTTGATTTGTCTTCATAATGCTCGATGTAGTCACTGATGACTACATACATTTGTATGGTTGAGGGGTGGTCAACCAGATAGGCTACTTGTGACCTTTCGACGGCCTTGTTTGTATATGTCACTGTATATTTTGAGCGTTTAGAAATAAACATAGTTCTCTCTCTCTTTCTCTCTCTCTCTCTCTCACGGTAGCTAAGAGCTAATTAACGGTAACTAATTGCTGTTATTTTCTAAAATCATAGCATAAAATACAGCTAAAATCTTCAATATGTAAACAAAGAATAGGAAGAAGAACGCAATTGTTCTCATTCTTCTTTATTCCATCTCAAATACTAACACCAGCATGATTATACTGATTCGAGTTGTCCTGAGGACCTAGGACTCCAGAAATCTAAACGTGGGCTGATACTTTTACCGCAACATACAAAATGTATAACCGATAAAAATTATAACCTCTGATATATCTAAAACGGTGAGAATGATGAGAAAGAATATAGATCAAGACAATTTATTTAAAGACTGGAGCAACAACAGCAACAATTAGATTTCTAAAGTCGTCAATGATAACATCGAGCAATATTGAGACAAATCCAAGCCGGCAATCAAACAGTAGATCCAAAAATTGTTCAAATTTCGAAGCGCAGAAATCTGTCAAAGATAAAGTAAATTAAAGAAAGGAGCCATTCATAAAACTACGAACAAAAGAGCCTATTTTATTTCGTTACTGTACGAAACTGACAAAAATGAGTGCAAACCGACTTTAAACTGTACATTTAATGCGATTTTATTATGATGTAGTATGCATTTTATTTGCATTTTAGATTATTTGTAATTTTAAAAGTCACTGATCTTTTTCTTGTCCAATGGCAATTGTTTATGTTTAAGAAAGTTGTTTTCTCATAGAGCCACTTTCTGTGAATTTTAGCTCTTATTCAATGTGTAATAACGTATAAATTTAATAACATTGAACTTGGACATTAATGGTACTCATAACTTTATACATTCTCGTCATGATATTAAATATATTAAATTACTTAATGGAATCAATATTAGGAAGTGAAAAGTTGATACTCAGCTCCAGACAAAATTGAGAGAGTTAAGTAGCGTAGTATCACATAGCATAAAGAAAGTGTCCGAGCTGAAAGTGGTGATCACTGTAGAGAGGGAACCCGAAGTTAGCCCATTCATGGGTTCGTTTGGAGGGCCACTTCTTAACAAAAGCCCCCGTACACCGCATCATAGCGAAACTTCCAAGCGTCGTCCAGTGTGTCTGCAATGAAGCAATTATCATTCAATCAGTTATTTGAAGAAATATTTAATTAATAAATCGTATATTACATAACATTTTTAATAAAATTTTTTTGCTTACGTCCCGCCTTCTTCGCGACATGTGACGCAACCAGACAAATTTCTGCTGGAGCTCAAAATTTGTTAACTACAGCGTTCGGCTCATAGAGTGAGTGTATCCCCGTACCTTACCCCCCCCCCCCCCGCTCATAACCGTACTAAAGTCAGGGGAAAACTTTTTTCCTCCAATGCATTGGTTATGCATTGGTTCAAGTGAAAATTGATAGGCAGTGACACGGTCAACATTTTTCGGGCCCCTTCCATTATACAGGGCTCCTTGTATATCCTAGAAAAAAAAATCGAGCTATTGGAACTGCGTTCCCTGTCGTACCTCCCCCCCACTCCGGCCCCACTTAACCACTGCCATTACTAACATATTTACACATCAAAATTGTAATAGAAACAATGAAAATATACCCTGTCTTACCCTCCCCCCGGGCCCCCCCTAACCACTGCCACTACTAACATATTTAAACATTGAAATTGCCGTAGAAACAATGAAAATATAGTTTACTTTTTTTATCGTCGGACCTAAGGGGGTGCCCGGGCCCACTGGGCCCCCCCTAGATCCGCCACTGCTAAATTGTCTAACGATTTACACATGTGGTATTAAAAGTAATTACTTTTATCTATTATAATAGATATCAACATAGTTGATCATTTCACAATAATGCATGTTTACTTTTATGTTTTATATCAAAATGTAATAGCACTATACCATTTAGAATAAAAGAAGTTTGAATCTCAAATAAACAACATTTCTATTCTATCATCTCAGAACTTAATGATACATCCTCTCAATTATTTTTATGAGATCAAGGGCATCTGGGTTAATAAAATAAAGATATGGACTTTGGTATCAAGTTCACTATTCTGGGACGTAGTAACGAAGAGTAAATTAGAAATTTCCACAGTTAACTAAAATCATGAATTTTAATCGCAGTAAGCTACTTCAATTTTAAGTCCTTTTATTTAATTAGACTAAGAAATTAAGGGCTTTGAAAACCAATGAAATTAAAGTCTTTTTAAACTTCTTCTAGTGACAAATCTCCCTAGTTCATTGCTTTGAATTACTACTTATATAAATAAATAATAATAATAATAATAGTATCACGAACAAAAACTAATATTTTGAGAATAGAAATTTATATAGTCTATACCATAAAATACTTAACATTCTACGTGTTCGTTAAGCAAGTAATTTTTTTAAAAATTAGCATCGACACCTAAAGACTTTATCAGTTTGTGCCTAAAAGTGATTCTGTTGATTTGCTATTACAGAGAGTTACTTAGTTAACACAGAACAAGACTCATATTACTTTTTGAGACGCACAACTGAGATGTGATAACAGAGATTATTTCTGCTCGAGTATCTATTGCCATATTCAGCACACGAGTGTCGCTTAATTCCTCTATGAACAGACTCAACGTGTCTTATAAGATGAGAGGATTGACTGTAAGCTTCACTACACTCAGTACGAAGCATGAGGTTTTTGTCCCTTGTGTACAGCATCTTGATGCATCTTGAGACTTGAAGATAAAGCAAACGATTTGCCATACTCACTGCAGGAGTGTGGTTTCTGTTGATAGTGAACCATCAGCCAATGTTTCTTGAGGATACTCTTTGTTGAACTTTTGTATTTACACTGTGCACAACCGAAGTCTCGTTTTCCATCATGAACATGTCTCCTATGCCGTGTAAGATGACACTTCTGTGAAAACTTAAGACCACACTGATCACATATGACAGGTTTTTCTCCACAATGAACTGATTTCCAATGAAACTTAAGGCTCTGACATGTAGCGAATTTCTTATCATAAGAAGAACATTCAAATTTTTTTTCCTGATTGTGAACAAAACGTAAGTGAGATCTTAGACTACCCTTCCGTGAGCAGCAGTAGTTACACTGTGGACACTCGTGAGGTTTAAGCTCTGAATGAACACCAGAGATGTGAGCATTTAGATTCTGACTGTACTTAGAACTGTAATCACACTTGTTACAATCGTAATTCTTATCTCCATGCACGTGTTTGATATGATGAGTGAGGTCTGATTTAACACTGAATGATTTATCACACAGAGTACAACAATGCCCTCTGCTGTTCTTATGTTTACGTTGTATGTGCTTCTTTTTTAGTATTTTTTATTGCTGAATGTTTTATCACACTGAGTACAATGAAACTGACGGTCACTCAAGTGTTTACACTGTGCACTTGACTTCACTTGATCTGTTTCGCTGAACGTTACCTCACACTGAGAACATTTGTCACGTCGTGCAGGATCTGATTCACTTGATGATCTTCCAATGGAATCTCTCACACCCATGACATCATATAAAAGAAAAAGAAAATTATTTTTTATGATAGACAAATAACATGATAATTCATTGACTCATATTCATTGTTACAGGCTAAATTGTGCCCAAACGTAACAGTTCTATATATATATATATATATATATATATATATATATATATATATATATATATATATATATATATATAATTTTTATATATTAATATAAGGTTAAATAAAAGGTTAAACACAAGGAAATAATAAAAGATATGCCAAATGATTTTCTGTAAGCAACAGCAGTGTACACGTAACTACACGCACACACACACACACATATATAAATATATATATATATCACAGGTGTTTTCCCGTGTTGTGCTCGGGTGTGGTTGGACCACTGCAGAATAGGGCAATCACAAACAATCTGCCGCGTGTACGTAAGAGGTAACTGAAGGCAGGAGCTGAGGATGGCAAGAGGGGACCCATCTCACATTGAAATATTTTCCCCCAGGATTAAATGGTAATTAATCCACCTGAGGAGGGCAACAGGAAACCACCTTAGAAGCCATACTTTTCCCATGCTATAGGTTAAAGCTAAAAAAGTTGGTAAAGTTAAGGTTAACGGCAGTTTCCTCACTCGAGAGCGATGTCAGTGACGGGCAAGCCCAGGATTTGAACCTCGCACATACTGATCCGCGGTCAAGCGTCTTACCGACTTCGCCACTGGCTCCAGCCAGTGTGTGTGTTACATAAAGTATAGATAAGGCATTGACTTTGTGAACGGATTAACTTGTTAATCTAAGGAATGCTCTTATGGAGCGAGAAAGCAGACTTTAGTATGAATATATACCTTGAACCTGCCACTTGGCAGTGCACTGAAGAAGAAGATATATCACACTTCCTATCAACTCTTTCCTTAGCTTTCCATTTCCAACCTCCATAGCCCTTTATTAAGAATTTGTTATCAAATCATTAAAATCTAAGTCTAGCTAGTCCTCTAAATATAATGTAGCACTTTCTTTCTTCTCTTTAATCTTTCAGAAAACTATTTGATCTATAAATTGTCACATATCCAGCATTTCTTTATAGAGTTTTTTGCCGAATATGAAAACATTTTTTTTATTTAGGTCTACATGAAAGATGGTGTTTCAAACTCATCTTTTCTATCGCTGACAGAAAAGTAATACTATCTGAGGTATGTGCATGTAAATAGTTTTATAGGAGCGTTTAAATATACTATATATAGATCACACTAGTAAGGGAACCAGGCTTGGGAGCGGTACGACACTTCAAGAAGAAGAAGAAGGAAGATTGTAAGTACTAACAAGAAGAAGTAATAGGAAGTGTATTTGATTTGTTGACATGCCAAATTTAATTTAATTTTATAATAATATTTATATAAAAAATTATGCTTGAAATTAAGAATTATAATATTATATATATATATATATATATATATATATATATATATATATATATATATCAAACCTATCTTTATATGTAATGGTGAATTATGGATAATAGCTAAAAGCATGGAAAGTAATATAGATATATTTCAAAGAAAACTATTGAGAATCATATGAAATATAAAATACCCACACATAATTAGCAATACGGACCTATATGACAGAACACTAGAAAAACCGTGGTGTGAATTAATAAAATTCAAAAGACTCAGTTGGATAGAACATATGTTAAGATTGGATGAAAATACTCCAGTAAGAAAAGCTTCAAATTATATAACAAATAATAAAATGAAATTAGCTATGGGAAATAAATATACTTTAATTAAACAATATAATAAAGATATTTTGACACTTGATGGAAAGGGAGATGGAAAAGATAAGTTTTCAACTGCCTATGGAACTGCTCATACTAAAGCAATGGCTGATGTGATTCAAAAAAGACTTCCAAAGATTAGATGAAAAAGTATTCCAGATCTGCGGCTTAGCATAGGCCTACTGGAAGGAACAATTAGATGCTGAGAGTGTGAAGATAAGTACGTTAAGATCTAAAGCCTGACACCTTCACCACTAGACCATAGCAGCTTGTGTTGGGCACTTGTTTAGAGCTGATTTGAATATATTGCAGTAGATGCAGCATAGAATCTATAATATATTTATTATAAAAAATTATTTTACGATTTCAATCACCAGATTGCAGTCCAAATTGTGTTTGGAGTTGCGCTGATGTTTTAATGGCTACCTAGTTCAAATTGTTAACATACTATAGTATTTGTAACTATAATTATATTTTGTATTATAATTGTATTATATTTTACCTAAAATTATAAAACTGTATCCCAAAAATATAAATAATTAATATTTACAAAGATTAAAAGAATCTTTCACAGTGAAAAAAATTGGTTGTGATTTAGGTGTATTTGTAATTTTGTAGGCCCCTAGTTATTACAGATATTTTAAATTTGTACTGAGCTTGTTTATGTTTCTGACTGTTACTGGACACAGTTAACATTCTCTCTCACTAGTGTTTTGCCTTGTTGCGGATCTAAGGTAGATATTTCTCGATAAATTAGGAAATTATCGTAGAAAAGAATTGAATTGCTCTTCTTAAAGTAAATTACGGAATAAGCCATGAAAATGTTACACGGTAGGTAGTTCCAAACTTTTACGCATCTCTAATTTGAAATAGTAATGCTGAGCATATATATGAAAGGTACTGAAGTTTAATTATAATAATAATAATAATATATAATAATAATGATAAATGTTTAACGTCCATTTCCTAATACAAGGTTGATATCAGGGATGTCCACGCAGCACATGTCACTACAAATCGATTCACCCTAAAACTATATGAAAAACATGTGCTGAAGAGAAAGCAAAAGATCCTAAATGGTGCTAGTCCAGTGATCAAAACACAGTCTGGCAAGATGAAAAAAATATATATGGCGGGAACAGATGTATTTTCAACTTAAAACAGAAAGCGGAAGTAGTAGAACAAGAGCGAGGCAGAGAGTTCCAGATAGTAGGAGCTGAAAAAAAAATCTACCTAAGGACATGAGAATATTAGGAATTTTGAGTAGATTGGCATCAGCTAGAACTAGAAGGTTTATATTGGAATAGGACTGTAGAAAGGTAAGAAGGTTTGCCAAAGTTAGTTGTTTTGCAAGGTAAGCAAACAATTTTAAACTTAATTCTTTGAACCACAGAAATCCAATGAAAATTATTTTGCAAGGAACGAGAGGTGGCTTGAAGCCTTGAGGACTGAAAACAATAATAATAAAGATTTTTCATCCTTTTCCTCATACAAGAGTGATATCAGGGACGTCCCTCCATCTCATGTCACTACATTTAGGGCATAACCGTTATTAGTTGTTGGTCCATGTTTAATATTAAAGAACTCCTCACATTCTAAGTTGTTTCTGCATGTATTTTTCTTAATATTGTCTTGTATAGTCAAATATTATTGTTGACTCTAAAGATTCCTTATTAAGACTAGTGGAGTCAATCCAAAAACGTGTCTGTTACCTGTTTAATATAAAAATAGCAAAAATCCTTTGGACTGATTCTTTAAGACCAATATCAAAATTGAAGAACTGTAATAGATATATATTTACTATAATTGTAGATATGATATATTGACATCCGCAAATATTTATTGCTTTCCAGAGATCAAACTAAAGTTAATATCAACTTTACAGCTTTTTGGATTTTATAGGTTGAAGACTGCCTTCTAGTTGAGTCCTACTGATGCGTTGTTGTGTTTTATATTATTGTTAACAATTGTCCAAAATGTCAGAATCAATTGATGTCAAACTTGAGCCTGAAATGTCAAGTGTCTCAGCTGGGAATGAAGACTTGATTACTCATTCATCACTGGAAGGGAATAATTTATCTCGAGAACATTCAAATAAGTGTGAAGGTAACAATGTAATTAAAACACATTTTATTTTGTTGTAATTATTGCTTCTCTTTTAATGTGTTTTAGTATATAGCAGGAAATGTATAGCAACTTTTATATTATTATTATATACTAAGTTTCATTTTAACTCTTCAGCCAAAATAATTTTTTTGCCTGCACTCATATTATTTTACTTGAATCTTTTATTTATTTCTTGACTGTTTCTTTAAAAGTAAACTTCATTAACCCTGGTTTTTCAATGTTAGAATTTTTAAAGTTTTGATTTGTCAATATTATTTTTATCTGTATATTTTATTTTGCCATCATTTGGAATATTTTTCTTTGTTTTCATTTCTGTTATAATTTAGCTATTTAGTTATTGATATTGTGAAACAAGAAAAATCAAAATATTTTGAAAGAATTAAAGTTATTTATTATAGTAATTAAATCCCTGACATCATCCTTGTATGAGGAACGGACTTTAAACCTTTACTAGTATTATTATTAATCAGCTCTTCATATGTAATTCAGTATTTGTTAGAATTACATATTTTTAAAAGAATTCAGTAAATATTACAAGATTCTTTTTATGCAAGATTTTCTCAATAGCGGCTGCATTGAATTATTTTAAATATAATATTCTGAAATCTATTTAAGAATATTTAAAACATTTGTTTAGGTATAACCAATATGAATGTAATACCCGAACTACGCAACTGTTCAGTTGTACTGAGACGTTTTGATGTTACATCCACTCTGAGATCAGGTTCTTGTCATTTTTCAACTGATGTTAATTACTGCATATGTCGTATGTCTATTAGATTAGTGTGTAGATGGTAAAGTTCTATCGTAAGTTTTAAGTGGTTGTTCCTGATGTTGTAGCTTCAATTACATGTTTAGATTATTAGAGATTAACATCTCAGGTATCTGCAGAAATAGTAACATCTACAAAAATCTAAAGCTAAGGTTAACATCAGTTTCCTCACTCGAAAGCGACGTCAGTGACGGGCGAGCCCAGGATTTGAATCCCACATAACAGCAATTAGAGTGCTACTGTCGTCCTTGACAACATCGTCCTCTATTGTGACTAATCTGAGTGAACAATAAGAAGCTCCAAAGCGGTGCATAATCAAAATCCAGAAAACCAGTCATAAGATAAAGGTTGTAAACCTCATTTTCTTTAAAAGGAGGTTTACGTGCTGGTCATGGACACTGGATATAAACGAGAGATCGAAAAGGTAGGTCTTAGGTAAGCATAGGCTGATGTGATTCAAACACATGCTTCCTAATAGTGGTTGGAGAATTTCAGTTCTGCTGTGCAGCATGCTGGAAAGAATGATAAGATAGCTTAGAGCATGAGGATAAGCTAGGTGTCACAAGAGTAATTAAGTTAGAAGATTGAGTCAGAGAAGGGCGCACTACTTTAATAGAGTGATACTTACAACTTTGACCAACGGTGGTGATGAATTTTTAGGTTATGTTATGGATTTTTTTGCCGGTATAAAGACTTTAAAATAGGTATACTTGTACAATACGCAATTACATATATAATTTGCTGATGTTGCATAATGGTATCGACATGTATTATATAATTATTAAATGTGATACGTTTCATCGTGGCTGATCATCAGTATTATTGTGTTTAAGTTAAGACTTTGTATCATTTTGAACATAAATCAAATTATTCTCCATCTTCTCTAATGCAGCTGGATAAGAAGAAGATATATAATATGAAATGTTCTAGTGAATAGTTAGTAATATAAATTAATTAATAAATCAGTAAGCGCGGTGTACCAATATTGGGCTAACCCTATATATATCGCTATTGCTTTTGAGATATGAAACTGACGCTAACAAACCAACGTTAACATCGGCTTTACAGGCTTTAATTTTCAATCCCCCATTCAAGAAAATTAATGAGTGTTTACTTAATTTTCCCCAACCCTTAATATATAATATATTAGCATATTCATTAGTTAATTAAGTTTGTGTGTGGCAGTTACGTTTATTGGTTTGTTTATATAGCATGTGCCTATTGTTCTGCAAACTAGAAAATAAATATTAAAAATCCCTTAATACTTTTTGACGATATTAACAAAAATTTAATTTAGACTTATTTTGTCAAATCAGTGTAGCAAATACTATTAAATGTAGTTAACCATAATTTTATGTCTCACTGCTACGTATGTCGCTTGTAATAAAAATGCAATGAAACCTTTTAGAATGCGTGCAGTCCACGGCTGGTCTATTATTCAACAACCCAGACACAACACGGGTAAAGTAGCCAATAGGCATCTAAGAGATTACTTGTATTGAACAGATTGATTAGGTATTCTTAAATCTTTTTATTCTTCATCTATACATACATTCGTCTATATACATTCATATATATTCATCTATATACATTCGTTATAAAATTTATGACTATATGGCTTTTTATGTATTTTAGCGTGCTTGTGTATTTTAGATATAATGATTTTCAGGCACAGTAATAATATGTAAATAATATGTAAATCAAACGGCATCATAATCTGATGTAGTTTGACATAATTATCTGTAATCTCGCAGCTGAGTTCTGTACAAGTAGAATGGCTTAAATGCGTCATTTTGATTTGCATATTTTGATGTCTCAGGTGTTACAGATTTCAGTAGAAGATCATCAAGTGAATCAGATCCTGCACGACGTGACAAATGTTCTCAGTGTGAGGTAACTTTCAGTGAAACAGATCAAGTGAAACCAAGTATACAGTGTAAACACTTGAGTGAAAGTCAGTTTAATTGTACTCTGTGTGATAAATCATTAAGCTGTAAAGGAAACTTGAAGCAGCACATACAGTGCAAGCATGAGAATAACCAACAGCCCTACTGTACTCTGTGTGATAAATCATTCCTCAGCAAATTCTATTTGAAGCAGCATATACAACGTAAACACGAGAACAACAGACAGCACAGTTGTACTCTGTGTGATAAATCATACAGTGTTAAATCAGATCTCACTAGGCATATCAAACACATGCATGGAGGTAAAAAATATAAGTGTAACAAGTGTGATTACAGTTCTAAATATGGTGACAATCTAAGGAGACACATCTCTACTGTTCATTTAGCGGAGAAACCTCACGAGTGTCCACAGTGTAACTATTGCTGCTCACTGAAGAGTACTCTAACACGTCACATACGTTTTGTTCATAATAAAGAAAAGTCTTTTGAATGCTCTTCCTGTGATAGGAAATGCTCAACACGTCAAGATCTAGATCGTCACTGGAGATCAGTTCATTGTGGAGAAAAACCATTCACGTGTGATCAGTGTGATTTAAAGTGTTCAACTACGAGTGATCTTTTATTTCATAAGAGACGTGTTCATGATGGGTTACGACCGTTCGGTTGTGCTGAGTGTAAATACAAGGGTTCAAAAAAGAGTGAGCTCAAGAGGCATTGGTTGTTGGTACACTATCAACAGAGACCTCATACGTGCAGTGAGTGTGGTAAATCTCTTAGTACTGCTTCAAGTCTGAGAAAGCACCAGGATGCTGTACATAAATGACTTAAACCTCATTCATGTAGTTAGTGTAGTCGAGTTTTCAATAGTAAAATTAATCTTATATTTCATGCTAATGCTGTGCGTAGAAAATGTAAGCCTCTTTCAAATGAAATTCAGGTAATGAATGTAGTACATCTTTCAGTCGGGCCTGACATCTCAGAAGACATTAATGCAGTACAAGGTTATATTAGATTAAGTTTGTGATAAGTGTGACTGTAGATTCTCAAGCGTAACAATCTTCATTTTGATCAAACATTCAGTAGGAAATACTTCTTGAAGCAGCACATACGATGCAAACATGAAATTAGCCGTGACAATCGGTATCATTGTATCAAGTATGATAAAAAATTCTAGAAGAAAATTGCTGGAAGTGACAGCAACAAACAGCATCGTTGTACTCTGTGTAGTAAGTACATCATTCAATCTTAAATCAGATCTCACTCCGCATATTAAACAGAGACATGGAGATAAGAAATATGAATGCGACAAGTGTGATTTCAGTTGTAATATCGGACGTCTAAATGATCACATCTCAGCTGTTCATTTAGAGGAGAAACCTCACGAGTGGTGTCCCAATGTGACTACTGCTGCTCACAGAAGAGTAGTCTAACATCTCACATACGTTTAGTTCAAAATCAAGAAAAGTCTTTTGAATGCTGTTCTTGTGATAAGAAATTCTCAACACGTCAAGTTCTAGATCGTCAATGGTGCTCAGTTCACTGTGGAGAAAATACCTTTCACGTGTGATCAGTATGATTATAAGTGTTCAGAAAATTTTAGTCTTACACATCATAAGAGATGTGTTCATGATGGAATACGACGCTTCGGTTGTGCCCAATGTACACGAGTTCAACAAAGGTTATCCTCAAGAGGCATTGGCTGATAGTGCATTATAAGCAGAAACCTTTTTTGAAACCTGTTTTGAATCTCTTGCAGTGAGCAGGGCCGAATTTGACTGGTGCCTGAAGGATACGGAGATTAAAACATAACTTAGATAGTCAGTTGCTCTGTGGAGTTATCTGTACAACTGTATATGAACTGTTACCGTCTTTTGATCTAGTAGCAGACGCCGGAGTTGTCGCTTGAAGGAAACGGATATTAATAAACCCAGATTAACTATTATTTCGTTATAACCACAAGAGTATGAATTACTTTATTGATTAATGTTCAGCGGTATTACTTCTTTGAGGGAAGGAATTAGGGACAGGTGATTGGGGCGTATTCTGTAACAGCGTAAAAATAGAGAATTGATTGAGCTGCTCTTAAACTCAGCCCACAGCTGTCTGTCATCATGATCATGATAATCATCTTCCCATGAATCCCAGTTTAACCAGCGTCGGGATATAAACAGACCGTCTCAATTCAATCACCAGCATTATTCGAAATTTTCATTTGTTAAAATTTTTTCTGATTGTCATCAAATAACTAACAATAATTAACCTTAAAATTATAAACTTCGGAAATGGATACAGGAATCGTTGTCTGGGGAAGGGGACTGTCGTAAAGTTTTCTGAATTGGTTTTGCAGAAAGTGGCGGGTTGTGTTTTTTTATGTAGTAACCAGTGGAGTGGAGGGATTAGGGAACCAGAAAAGTCTAAATCAATTGCAAGCTGAAATTAGGGGGCATGTTCGGGGACTGAGAATAAAATATGGAAATAAAATCCTCACTATTGTCCACAGTGTAACTACTGCTTCCCGCAGAAGAGTAATCTAACACGTCATACACGGGTTGTTCATAATGATGAAAAAAAGTCCTTTGATTGTTCTATATGTGACAAGAAATTCTCAACATCTCAAACTCTTAAGCTTCACTGGAGATCAGTTCATTGCGGAGAAAAACCTTTCAAATGTGATCAGTGTGATTATAAGTTTGCAAAGAAGAACTATATTAGGCACCATAAGAAATGTGTTCATGATAGAATACGACCTTTCGGTTGTGCCCAATGTGAATACAACAGTTCAAAAAAGAGTTACCTCAAGCAACATTGGTTGTCAGTACATTATCAACAGAGACCTCATTCCTGTAATGATTGTGGTAAATCTTTCAGTACTGCCTCTACTCTCAGAAAGCATCAGGAAGCTGAAGGCAAGGGCTTTAAGCCTTATCCGTGTGCTGAGTGTAATCGAGTCTTCAGTAATGAAAGATGTCTTTTATTTCTTACTAATTCTTTGCACAGGAAATTTAAGCCTCATTCGTGTACTGAATGTAGTAAAACTTTCAGCACAGCCTCATGTCTGAAGAGACGTGCTGATGCTGGTCACTGTGGTACTAGATTACACTTGTGTTAAGTGTGACAATAGATTCTCTCGCCATAGCAGTCTTCATAAACACACAATAAGCACACATCTCGGCTGTTCACCATAGAGATCTCTAGCTTGTTCTGTGAGATGTAAAGGACTCGTTGTAATAAGGCCCTTGTAGTGAAAACACAAACTAATAAAGTCATCCGGTCAGGTTAGTGCTCGCTTGATTTAAACCAAAAACAAAAAATGTATATATATATATATGTATATGTGATCCATATATATATATATATATATATATATATATATATATATACATATATACATATATATATATATACATACATATATATATATATTATATATATATATATATATATATATATATATATATATATATATATATATATATAGCAATCAATTACTGAGAATTATCACTGGAAGGTGATTTCAGAGACGTTGAAGTCATTGGTCTAATCGAATTCAAACATTTTGTTGAGTTGAGGCTGATAGAAAGAAATCACGACTAAAATATAGATTTAGTTTTCGCTATTGTTCCTAGTATTTTTTTATTTTTATACCTTACGTGTATTTAGCCGTGGGTTTTGTTTAGGTTGACGGCTGGCCATACTTAATATATACGTATATATTTATTATGTATTTCTTCTTTTAGCGCGACTGGTCTAACGACACATTTGCAAAACTGGTGTGGTCAAGAAAAAAAGTAAATCGGTACCGAGGCCCCATATTAGTTGTTTTAATCTATGTACAATAACAATATACCATATATCATTAATCTATATCATTTATCAATCTATTTTCAACACTCGGCTGGAGCCAATGGCGAAGTCGGTAAGATACTCGACCGCGGATCAGTAGATGCGGGTTCAAATCCTTGGCTCGCCCGTCACTGACATCGCTTTCGAGTGAGGAAACTGACGTTAACCTTAGCTTTACCAGCTTTTTTAGCTTTACTCTACAGTTAAGTCATCCTTATGATACCAAGCTATCTAACACTAATAATATATAGTCCAATTCTAATGCTACCTTTTTAAATCCTATATTTACAGTTGTACTTTTGAATGGATCAAAATCCCTACAGTGATACGTAATTCTCACTCGGTTTAATGGTTTGTAGCCAAATTAAAGAGCTAATTTAGTTCATTGTTGTAATAAGTTTCATTGTTATAAACATCAAATTAATTTGTAATAATTCAATATTATGGGATTCATTAGGCCTAAGTGCGTTTCTCCATCGAATATTTAGATTAGTACGTTCTGTTTTTATCGTATACTAGGTTATCTGGTTTAATTATTTATAGAAGTTTTATTAAGTTTGAATTTTTGAACTGATTAAGTGCTACTCTGTGTTTCTCTGTGGTGATTCTCTGTAGTTCAGATGTTTTGGCAGAAGCAATATTCTCTTTTTAAATTCTTTTTGCTGCTATTTCAGACTTTATCAACTGTAATTTTTCTTTTACTTGCATTGCATATTTATTCCGTTTGCCTAGTTATTTTTAATTTGTAATATTATGGGATGGTCAACTAGATAGGTTACTTGTGAACTCTTTGAAGGCCTTGTTTGTGTATGTCACTGTATATTTTGAGTGTATCGAAGTAAATATAGTTCTCTCTCTCTCTCTCTCATCATAAAAATAAATTTAAATGAACTTTCTGAACCATATTTTCCCCATGTTGTGCTCGGGTGTGGTTGGACCACTGCAAAATTGGGCAACCGCAAATAAACTGCGTGTACGTAAGAGGCAACTAAGGCAGGAGCTGGGGGTGGCAAGAGGCGACCCACCTCACAATGAAATATTTTCCCCCATGATTAAATGGTAATTAATCCATCTAACTGAAGAAGGCAACGGAAACCACCTCAGAAGCCAAATTTTTCCCACGTTATAGGACATATATGGTATGGATAAGGCAGAGACTTCGTGAAGGGATTAACTTGTTGATCTAAGGAGTGCTCTTATGGATCGAGAAAACAGACTTTGAGTGTGAATATGTGCCTTGAACCTACCACTTGGCAGTGCACTGAAGAAGAATATTGCACAAATGGAGCCATAATATTTATACGCCGTGGCGTCCACTAGAGCAACAACTCATCCAGGCTTGCTGCCCCCTAGTCTAAAGCATCATGCTCATTGCTCCACTCTCCTCTTGTCATTTTTAGAACTCCATAGGGCCTTCTTTCTTTCACTCACCCTAACTAACGAAGCAACTTGCGTCGTTGTTCATGCTGTGTGAAGCTCTTGACAATACATTACAATCCTACACTATGGTTTTCATAAAATATTACAGCTAAAGTAATTTGTTACAATTTAGTATTAAAATTAAGTAGTTTAATTTAATATTAAAGTTAAGTAATTTGATTATGTTTATTAAAGACTTAGAGTCTGAGTCGTTGACTTAGACTTAACGACTTAGACGTTAAGGCGTTGACTTAGACTTAAAGACTTAGACGTTAAGTCGTTGACTTAGACTTAAAGACTTAGACATTGAGTCGTTGACTTAGACTTAAAGACTTAGACGTTAAGTCAATGACTTAGACTTAGACGTTAAGTCGTTGACTTAGACTTAAAGACTTAGACATTAAGTCGTTGACTTAGACGTTGAGTCGTTGACTTAGACTTAAAGACTTAGACGTTGAGTCGTTGACTTAGACTTAAAGACTTAGACGGTCAGTCGTTGACTTAGACTTAAAGACTTAGACGTTCAGTCGTTGACTTAGACTTAAAGTCTTAGACGTTGAGTGGATACTCGCAGATGAAGCATTGGTAGGAGTCGCATTCTCGATCGTCCCACTGGTATCGCGCAGTGCTCGTGTCATGGGTGATGGTTATACAGTGCTGATCTCCATGACCACAGTTTGGTTCTTCGGGGAGCCAGTTTTTGAAGATGACAGGATACGGGACTTCGCTTTCTTTCCACGACCACTTATCTTCACAGGCTGATATGGGATTGGTTCTTTGTCCAGACGTGAAGAAGACTTGACGTTGTTGATATCTATCAAACGTCAGGCATTTCTTCATATCTGCGGCAGATGTTACATTTAAGCAACACAAGAAGCCGAGTATTATACAAAACAACAACAATAATCTCTCTCTCTCTCTTTCTCTTAGTGCACTGCCTACTGGCAGGTACATGGCATATATCGCCTCCACTCATCCTTATCTTCCGTTTTCCTCTTCTTATAAAACATAAGAGTGGATCTTTAAATCATCTATAGCATTCCTTTTGATATAGGCCTACCATTATTCTTGGGGTATTTTTCGTATGACGAGGTGGGTCCCCTAGACCTTAGGCCTACTCAGCTAGCAACTATAATAATAAAGGTTAAATTTCTGTTTCCATACAATGATGATGTCAGGGACGTCCACCATCATATGCTCTACAAATCGATTCACCCCAAACGATCTGAAAAAGAACATGTGCTGAAGAGAAAGAAAAAGATCCTAAACGATCTATTGTGGGAAGAGATGTGATTTCAATCTACAAGGGAAAGTGGAAGTACTTCAACATGAGCAAAGATCCAAAGACAGAGAGGCATAAAAATAATAGATAGGCCTAAAGGCATATCCTAAATGATTTTTTAAAATGTAGGACTAGCTACAGTCTACAGATTAATTGCAATTTTTGCGCATAGGAAAAATAAAATATACACAAACCCTCAGTGGTTTGAAAGCATTGTTACAAGTTTTTCTAAAATATCACAATTGTTAAATATTTGTACACTTGATTTCTCTGATATTTGTCAGAATTCCATTTCCCATGGACATAAGCTTATTCCCCGTAAAAGTGTGACGATTCATTGTCAAAGTTGAACGATATTGCCAATAGGAAATAAGTAAAAAGGCAGTAGAAGGTGAACGCAGGACGCAGTTTGTTGACAAACAAATGCTGTTTAATTAATATGCTTGAAGAGTTTTAAATCTAGCACACAACAGAGCACTACTCAATCACGCGCATATGATACGACTTATTCACTCCTAAAATTGGTCTATAGTTTGAGATACATCTTCACGAATAGTCACCGATCCAAGTACTAGCCTGGTGCGACATAGCTTAACGTCGTTCATTGACGCGCAGCAAAAGAAATTGCACTAAATCTCAACCACGAAAGAATGCAAATTTTCAGAATGGTACATCAATAATGAATATTTCAGAAGGAAAGTGATTTTCAAGCAGTATGTTAAATTTCTGGGAATGGGTTGAATAGAAGATATATACAGAACATACTTGTATTTTAACCATTATATTCTCTACGATATTTTCATCTGAGCTAAATAATAGATCTAAAAAATCAGCTGATTTATCATCTCAAATTCCACCGATTAAGCTTCTCGCTTGATCGTTAAACTCTAACAGCTCTGGGAAATTTTCTCAGGGAAATTTTAAGCGCGCAGATCGTACTAGCCAATAGCAGAGCTCAATGATCTTCAATCGCTTTGAATTCTTGGAACTCTAACATTATCGAGTTCGGCTGAAGTTGTGATCGCGATTGTTTCAAATCGCAAAAAGCGACTATTAAGTTATCAGAGCAACTAAGACCAAATCTATAACTAAGTAAAAGTTACGTTTATCGCTTACACATAAAATGGGCCATATTTGCAGTTTTATTATTTTTTATTACTAAACATTAATATTGTATTAAATTAAATATGGCCATGTTTACAAAATACACATGATACTAGTTCTTTAGAAATCCATTAAATTTGTTATTTTCTTCTTAGTAAATCCTTTTATGGTGACAAAGAAAGAATGTAAATTTCTTCTTAGTAAATCCTTTTGTAATGACAAAAGAAGGAAGGGTGAAAGAAAGGGTGAAGCTAAATTTCAATACCTTTCTGCTTTGTAATATCTACTAAACCAATCCGGACTGTTACTATATTTCATGAGTTTATTTCATTACTTTGGACTGACTATCTGGATTTTGGAATTTGCACCGTTTTGGACCTTCTTTTTGCTCGCCGGCTTGAGTTTGTCTCAATAGTGCTCGATGTTGTCATTGATGACAGTAGCACTCTAATTGTTGTTGTTGTTGTTGTTTACTTAGACACTATGCATAGCTGAGATGTAATAGCAAAGGCCGCTTCTGCTCGAATATCTAGTGCCACATTCAGCACACGAGTGTCGCTTAAATCCTCTGTGAACAGAATCAACGTGTATTTTAAGATGAGAGAATATACTGAAAGCTTTACTACAATCGGTACATGCATGAGGTTTTCCTCTTGCATACAGCTTCCTGATGTATCGTGAAATTTGATGCGTTACTGAATGATTTACTAGACTCGTTAAACGCAAGTAGATCATATGTACAGCATTAGTATGCCTTTTGAGTTGTTGTTTATTGCTGAAAGCTTGATCACACTCAATATATTCATGAGGCTTAATTCCCTTGTGTGCGCCATTCTGATGTCTCCTGAGATTTGAAGCTAAAGCAAAAAATTTACCAAACTCACTGCAGTAGTAAGGTGGTGTAGAAAGCAGTCTATTCGGCAAACTACTTGATTTAAAAGAAAATTGTTAAATGAAGTAAATGTAAAACGTATGTCCCCTACTTGCTCAGTATTTTATATCAATAAAATGTATAAATTTATATAGGCTACGTGACAAGAAGTAGCCTAAGAATAACAATAATAATCATAATAATAATCAAGGCATAACGCCAGTTTCCTCATCCAAGGATGATATCAGGGACGTCCCCACAGAGTAATAGGCCCAAGCACAATGTCTCCAACATTAGACAAATATTGTCACATTCACACTGCATCGAAAGGTATATTTCACCGTTAATATAAAATACAACATATTAAACTAATGGTCAGTAAAATCATCAAGAAAAGGAAAAAGAAATGGGCCGGATATGTGCCGTTTTTGGACGAAAACTGAAACCCCCGAAATATATTTAACTACAAAGCGGAGAGCAAAAACAGTGAGATGAAATAAAGAGGATAAAAAGACTCCCTGGAAGGAGATCGTAAGGCTGCTGTAGAAAGTAGCTTTTATACGCGAAAAGACTGGAAAAAAAGAAAGAACTTGGAGGAAATAAAGTATAGTTTTGTGTAAAAAGCTGGTAAAGCTAATTTTAACGACAGTTTCCTAACTCGAAAGCGATGGTAAGTGACGGGCGAGCCCAGGATTTAAACCCAGCACATACTGATCCGCTATCTACCGACATCTTACTTACGTAACGTACTTACTTACGTTACGTAAGGTATCTTACCGATATCTTACCAACACCGCCACTGGCTCCAGCCAGTAGGCGATGTCTGAATATAATAGAGAAATCTGTGGCTGGTACCATTCCTAAAGATGATCGCATTAGTTCATTCTAAACTTGACTACTGCAACTCATTGCTATATGGTTTACCTTCTTCTTCTCTCATGCGTTTGCAACGCGTTCAAAATACTCTAGCACGTGTTGTCTGTCGATCCTCGAGGCTTCAGGCCACCTCTAGTTCCCTGCTTAATAACCTTCATTGGCTTCCTGTAGTTCAAAGAATTAAGTATAAAATTGCTCTTTTAACTTTCAAAACACTCCTTTTTGGTAAACCTTCTTACCTTTCTGATCTCCTAATCCAATATCAACCTTCTCGTAAGCTTCGTTCTTCTGATACGAAACTGCTCAAAATTCCTAATATTCTCACTTCGTTAGGTAGACGTTCATTTTCGTTCTCCGCTCCTACTGTTTGGAACTCTCAGCCTCCTGATCTTCGCTCATGTTCTGCTACTTCCACTTTCCGTTGTAAGTTGAAAACACATCTCTTCCCACCATAGATTTTATTTCATCTTGCCTGACTGTTTTTTTGATCACCGGACCGGCACTGTTTAGGATCTTTTATTTCTCTTCAGCACGTGTTTTTTCAGATCGTTTGGGGTGAATCGATTTGTAGTGACATGTGATGGGGGGACGTCCCTGACATCATCCTTGTATGAGGAAACGGACGTTAAACCTTTATTATTATTATTATTTATTATTATTATTATAAGAAGTGCACTGTAAAATGCAAAAGTCTTTTATATATAGAATAAGCCTATTTCGATTTTCGATTCACCACTATCAACAGTTTCTGCATTTTATAGCAGACACAATTTGATTTTTGTTACAAGGCCGTGTTGCAGACAAAATAATTAAAGAAGAAGAGAATTCATGCAAAATTAACGTCTGTTTTACTTCAGATTACAATTAATATTGGCAGAGACAGTCTGGCAGAGATTCAAACCGATGGCCCTTGTTTTTGGGGAAGCTGTGCTAACCATTCGGCTACCAAACCAGTACTTAGGATTTATTTACCAACATAATTAAAAGTTTATACATTATTTGTATATATCATTCACACCAGAGATAATTACAATACTTCTTTACCCGTTCCTAGCATGTTTTATAAAGTTTTCAATTTATTTAACTCACATTTTTTTGCTTGACTTTTAATAATATAATATAATATTTGACTTTTAATATTAATACGGATAATTACTCCTGTTGTGTCCGGGTTGCTGAAGAATGGACCAACCGCAGACTGCACGGGTTTCAAAAGGCAACAGAGCACTAAAATATCTCCACTAAAATACTTCTGTTTTCCTTCAGTAGCTTTACCTTTTCACTCTGTATTCAGCGTATTCATTCATTTCAAGTTCGTCATTGGATTTCTGTTTGTCAATGTGCTGTTCATATTGTACTTGTTACAAGTCTTTCATTATGAGATTTTGCCCTTCTAATTTTATTGTAATTAAATGATATCGTTTCTATATATTAAATTCATTGTTCTAAGACACAATAACAATGAGTAAAATATAAAATTATGCGGTAAACCCAAATAATCTATCTCAGACTCAGTTCAACGTATATATATCTTCGATATCGGAATAGACTGTCCGCCAGTGACATCAACGTCTCTGTCATCATCTTTTAGTAAAAAAGCTAATATTAACGTCAGTTTCCTCACTCGAAAGCGATGTCAGAGACGGGAGAGCCTAGAATTTGAACCCCGCACATACTGATCCGCTGTCGAGTATCTTACCGATATCACTACCGGCTCCAGCCAGTGAGTGGTATGACTATCGAGAGAGAGAGAGAGAGAGAGAGAGAGAGAGAGAGAGAGAGAGAGAGAGAGAGAGAGAGAGAGAGAGATGCGCTTATATTACTAAAGAAAAACCACAACAAGCATGTAATTCAATCAAAATTAAACAATATCGACACATATCAATAAGTGCTAAAAATGTTCTTTAATTTATGAAACTAAAAAAATTAAAGTCTAAGTATAAGTATTTATTTTTGGGAATCCAAAGTAAAAGTAAAAGTAATTTTGTTTCATAGCAAAAAAGTAAAAATAAAATTAATTATTTTCATGAATTAAAAAGTAAAAGTAAATATTTTCTGGTATCAAAAAGGAATAGTATATTTTGAAATTATGAAAATACAAGTAAAGTAGTTTCTCAGCACTGATACCAATAACCGATTTCGTCGAATCGCTATTGATATAAATGACAAACAAATAAAAAATAGTTGTTCAAGATTAATACTTGCAAATATCATAATACGAATACATTTTATTTTTCCTTTACACTTCCTAATTTTGTTAAAACTTTACAGCTGATAACTTTAATGAAAACCACTTTATCATTGGCGTTAACAAGCGGTTCTGACAGTTTGCTCTTACGAAGAGACAACACACAGATCAGGCTGTGGTCACTTATAGAGGTGTGAGTATGAAGTTTACTTCTTCTGCTCGGATATCTAATGCCACATTCAGCAAATAAGTGTCGCTTAATTTTTCTGTGTGCAGAATCAATGTGTGCTTTAAGCCATTAAGACAGTAGCAAAAGCTTTACCACACTCAGTACAAAAATATAGCTTGTCGCTGTACAATGACTCTCGCGTGCACGAATTAAGATTAATTATGAATTTTTTATAACTGAAGGCGCGATCACGTTCAGTACGTGCAGAGGGTTTAAGTCTTTTGTGTACACCATTCACATGTCTCCTGACACATGAAGCTAAACTGAAAGCTTTACCACACTCGTTGCACGAGTGAGGTCTCTGTTGATAATGTACAGAAATCCAATGTTGTTTGAGCTGACTCTTGGTTGCACTCTTGTGTTCACACTGAGCACAGCCAAATGGTCGTGCTCCATCATGAACACATCTCTTATGTCGTGTAAGACTACTCTTCTCTGAAAACTTGTAGTCACACTGATCACATGTGAATGGTTTTACTCCACAATGAACTGATCTCCAGTGACGATCTAGAGTACGTCTTGTTGAAAAATTTTTATCACAAGAAGAGCATTCAAAAGACTTTTCTTGATTGTGAACAAAACGTATATGAGATGTTAGATCACTCTTCCGTGAGCAGCAATAGTTACACTGTGGGCACTTGTTAGGTTTCTCCTCTAAATGAACAGAAGAGATGTGATTATTTAGACAATGTCTGAAACTAGAACTGTAATCACACTTGTTACACTTATAGTTCTTATCTCCATGCACCTGCTTGATATGCCGAGTGAGATATGATTTAAGACTGAATGATTTATCACACACATTACAACATTGCTTACTAGTATTTCTATGCTTGCGCTGTAAGTGCTGCTTCAATTTTTGGTTCCTGCTGAATGTTTTATCACACTGAGTACAATGAAACTGACGATCACTCAAGTGTTTACACTGTGTACTTGGCTTCACTTGATCTGTTTCATTGAACGTTTCCTCACACTGAGAACATTTGTCACGTCGTGCAGGATCTGATTCACTTGATGATCTTCTACTGGAATCTTTTACAACTGAGACATAAAAAAGTAAAGTAAATGGTTTGATGTGAAGATCAATTTTATGCTTATCACTCTTAGTGAAAAGTAAGAAAATATTAGTTGGACTGACAAAATTAGAAATGACGAAGTTTTTGAAGGAGTCGCTACAGATAGACAGTCCGTAAAAGTGATAGGAAATAGAACGAAAAACGCACAAATAAATCAATGATTAATGAACTGCTTTCTACTGCGACAAATAGTGACCTCACTAAAGAACATTTTCTATTATTTCAGTACACAATATCTGTGTGCCATGTCACATTCAAAGTAGAAATGGCAATTTTATGAATTATCAGAGTTCGGGTTCGGTTCGGTTGGTTGAAAATGAAAGTTCGGTTCGGTTCGGGTTCGGTTAGTAGACAATTTGAGAGTTCGGTTCGGTTCGGTTTGTTGCAAATGAAAGTTCGGTTCGGTTCGGGTTTGGTTAGAACAAGAGTTCGGGTTCGGTTTGGGTTCGGCTTGCTTCCAACTCGCAAGAGTTCGATTCGAGTTCTAAATGGTTTGGTTTTGATAACGTTGCAATTGTTTAACATTACTTATAATAATCATGATTTTGATAAACAGGTTTAAAATGGTTTATGGTAAATATGCTTAAAGAAATGCATGAACTCATAGTAACTGACACATTTTTCACCTGAGTAAAAATATGACAATGAAAAAATGAGAGAAGTGATATTTATTTCTGTACATTAAAATACTGAAAGTTGACAAACAAATGTTCATAAAATAGATATTTAGCTTTTTTATGGTATCTTTAATATTTTCCTTGATTATAACCAGACAATAGAATGCTTCATCCATTTTAAAATAAAATTTGTCACCAGGCCTAGATATTTAGCTTTTTTATGGTATCTTTAATATTTTCCTTGATTATAACCAGACAATAGAATGCTTCATTCATTTTAAAATAAAATTTGTCACCAGGCCTATATACTAGAAACGTTTATAATTAAATGGAAATGTCTTGGCTAAAATTTGATACAATATTTCAGAGACAAAGTGCAATTTATTAATACAAAATGTGAAATAATGACGATTTGGTAAACACATGTACTTCCACAGAAAAATGATCATAATATAGGGTGTCGCATAAGTTCGTATACCGTTTTCAAATTGCAGTAATTCGGCTAGTAAAGGTCGCATGTTCATAAAATTTCGTATTCGTGTATAATAGATGTGAATTAGATGTTGGTGCAAGTTTATTTTCATTAGACCTGGAAATGACGTCACACGGCGCTGTCGCGCAATGTGACCCATTTTCTGACTGGCGCAGCTAGAGACACGCTGTGGCTGCATGCAGCGCGTGCCTGGAAATTACCTGATGTTGTCGTCCAGGACCGCAGTCAAGGCTAATCAACGTGTCAATGTTATTGTTCGATGAGGCCGCGTATAATTTATAATATGGATAAAATTAAAATAATACAATTACGTGCACAGGCAGTAGTATTGGCTAAAGAAGGATATTCGCATAAATGTATTGCACAAAAGTTAAATCGGAGTAAGTGTTGGGTTACGAAGTGGGTAGGTCGAAGCAAATTTGACGAAAAACTAGTGGATATGAAACGTAGTGGACGTCCGAAGATACTGTCTAATACAGCCAAGCGTCTCATCCAATCCGCAAAATACAGACGTGGACAGAGTTTGCGCCGTATTTCAAATCAACTGAAAATTCGTAATGAACGTGCTTCTAAGGACACAATTCGCAGATACATGGTTAATGACCTGAAGTGGAAGAACTGGCGTCGCAAAAAAATTCCACTGTTGACTGATGCTCACAAGGTGAAACGTATTAAGTTTGCGCGTGATCATCGTAATTGGACTGTTCAGGATTGGTCAAATGTTCTGTTTACTGACGAGTCACCCTTCAAAGTGTTTTACATACCCAATCCCAAGAACGACACTGTGTGGGGATCACAGGAGAGTAATGTTCCTCCCGCTGCTCAAATGAAGTTCAGTCCCTCGGTTATGGTTTGGGGCGGAATGACTGCACACGGATTAACGAGTCTGCACTTCATTCCGAACGGTACACGACTTAACTCGGATTATTACATTGTAAACATACTGGATAAACTCGTCAAGCCAGCGTTTCAAAGAATCGTAACCGGCGGCAACGTTACTCGAGTAAAGCTGTTCAATGACAATGACCTTGGCATCTTTCAACAGGATGGTGCAAGATGTCATACATCAGCCAAAACAACAAGATGGTTGGAAGACAACATTCCATCGTACATTAAGCCGAAGGACTGGCCACCGAACTCTCCAGACCTTTCTCCTATCGAGAACCTGTGGAGTATTCTGTCGTTTAGTGTCTACCGCGATCCAGAGCCCACGAATGTTGTGCAGCTGAAACGTCGTCTACAACAAGCTTGGAGATCAGTGAAAGTGGAAATACTTCAGACATTAATCAAATCTATGCCGGATAGAATACTCGCTGTCATTAAGCAAAAAGGAAATACTATAAAATATTAGTTTTTGCGAAAATGTGACGTCATTCAGAAAAATTTCAGTTTCTACTTAATTACTTGTACGATTACAAATTAAATTGTACCCATATATTTTATTTATCGTGTCTACATACTATCCAAATTTGGTTTAAAACGGCTAAGTAGTTCCAGAGTTAATGCAATTTGAAAACGGTATACGAACTTATGCGACACCCTATATATACCTTTTGCTATCAATTGAACCAGTAATAAACTATAAGTGTCTCAAATACCAGTGATGTGTCTATTGCTCTCTCTCTCTCGCCCTCTCTCTCTCTCTCTCTCTCTCTCTTTCTTAGTGCACTACCTATTATAGATCCATGGTATATAAAACCTCCACTTTTCTCGGTCTTCCGCTTTCCTCTTCATGTCCACATATGAGTGGATCTTAAAATCATCTAACATTTATAATCTTGGTCTGCTTCTGCCTCTTTTTCCTTCCATTCTGTCTTCTATGACCTTTTTAAATAGACTTTCCCCTCTAAGAATGAGTCCTATCCAACTCTTCTTCCTAGATCTTAATACATTTATCAACTGTCTATCTTTACCAACTCTCTCCAGAACTTCCTCACTTGTAACCTTTTGAGTCCAGCTAATCCTTTCCATTCTTCTCCATATCCATATTTCCAATGCCTCTAGTTTCCTGATATTTTCTATGCTTGATGCCCATGATTCAGATCAATATAATGGCGTGGTCCATACCAAGGTCTTTGCTGTCTTTATCTTGTGTCTTTTAGTGTCTTTAGTTTATTTAGTTTTTAGTGTCTTTCTTTAGGATTTTTGTTAAAAGTTTCCTATTATCAAAAGTTTCTTTTGCTTGTGCAATCCTACTATATATTTCAGTCTCACATTTCCCATACTCTGTTATAGCATGACTTAAATATTTGAAACCCCTTACCTGTTCCAATTTGTTTACATTTATTATAATATTGACTTCACCTCTATTCTGGGATACTCTCACTACTTTTGTCTCTTTGATGTCAATCTTCATTCCATATTTCAATGCCATATCATTCAGATTATCCATTATCTTCTGTAGACCAGTCTCGCTTCCCGCTACCATTCCTTTGTAACGCTACCATTCTTTTGTATCGCTATCTGTTATTAATTTTTAAATTTGTGTCGGTACCAGCCTTTCCTTAATATATGCTATTGGGTACTGTAAGACATGTAAATGCAAAAACTAATATATATTAGTATTGTTTTTACTATCTTTATATAATGTCAGGCTGGCGAAGGAGAAAGGAACTTCAAGATTTTGGTTCAGTTCGGTTTGGACGAAGACAGGGTTCGGGTTCGGTTAGGGATCGGTCAGAGTCTGGGTTCGTTCGGGTTCGGTTTGGCCAGAGTCTGGGTTCGGGTTCGGCCAGAGTCTGGGTTCGGGTTCGGTTCGGTCAAAATTCCTGATTTTTGGGTTCGGTTCGGTTCAGGTTCGGTTCGATTCCCATCTCTAATTCAAAGCTCCTGATTCAGTAAAATTATTTCATATTCATAGTGAGACGTGATTCAACACTGAATGATTTATTGAATTCTAAAATTCGTGTAGAAATAAAGGCTAAAAGCTGTTAAAACTAATGTTAACGTGAGTTTCCTCACTCGAAAGCGATGCAAGTAACGGGCGAGCCGAGGATTTGAACCTCGCACATACTGATCCGCGGTCGAATTTGTAGAATCTTAAGATTAACTATCCCTTACACTGATAGAAAAAATAAAGATATTGGCATGTACTCCATATATCAACAAGTGAATCCCTTCTCAAATGCTTCACAATGCCTAATCCATACTCTAAGTAGTCCATAGCAACTGAGAAAACTGCAAATGTCGTAAGAGCCGACTAAGCAAGAACTGGGGCAGATAACAGGAAACCACCACAGAAGCCATAATTTTCTCACGCTAGAAGGCTACAAAAGGAATGTTCTAATCAATAGCATAAAGCATTAAGTCAGATTAATAAAGCTAGATTAAAACAAACTACTGTACATGAAAAACTAGCAGTAACAAGTACAAAATCATAATAATAATACTGCATGACAAGTATCAGTTGTTATATGATAGGAACCTGATGTAGGAGTGGATATGACATCTAAACGTCTCAGAACAACTGAGCAGTTGCGTAGCTCTGGTCTTACATGAACACTGGATACTCCTGCGCAAATGTAATAGCATTTAATTAATACATTGCGGCATAGCACATTTATAATATTTCAATACTCCTGTTATAGAGACTCAGGGTTGCATCTGTCTGATCGTCCCTTGATTGCGAAAATGACGTAAGACCAATATTACAAATTAATATAATCAAATGAAAAACAGGTAACAACAGTAATAAATAATAATAAACTTTTAACGTCCGTTTCCTCATCCATGGATGATGTCAGGGACGTCAGCAATGTCAGGCAATAAGTGAAATCATAGAAGAACTTAACAAAATTCAAGAAAAATAGACCTTTGTTTAAGAAGGCCGAGCAGTTAGAGTGTCAGCTTCTTTCTTCTTCAAATGCACTGCCTAACCAATTCTTTCAACCAATTCTATCCTCAGCCTTTCTTTTCATTTCTATATAGGAATTTTTATCAGATCATGTAAAGCTTTCCATGTCTTGGTCTTCCTCGAACTATTTTCCCTTGCATTCTTCCTTGAACTACGTACTTAAGCAAACCATTTCCCATTAAAGAAATTAATTAAGGAAACCATTAACCATTAAAGAAAGAAGAGCTGGATAGCACATGTTATAAATAACATGTGCCATCCAGCTCTTCTTTCTTTCAAGTTTATCTTGCAGCCAATAACACATCGCTGACATCGCTTTCGAGTGAGGCAACTGACGTTAACAATAGCATTACCTTTAACCTATAATCAAACACTCATCGCATGTCTTCTCCTGCGTCTTCAAATTAATATAATACAATAGAATATTTTCATTGTACTATATATATATAGAACACTTTAACCTCGCGATTTAGTAGCATGAAATGGCTAGTAGTGAAAAGGTCAATTGAATTAATAAATATTATTATTATTTTATATTGCTATAATATTATTTATTTTTAAAGTTAAGAAATGGCTGGAATTGGAAAATGAAAGTAAAGCTACTCGTCGCGTGGCTTAAAATGGCAAGAACCGTCAACAAGGAGAGCTAAGCAGTTCTCAATAGGAAATAAAATTATAATCTAAGAAAATCTAAAATCAAGCAATAATAAATATGAATTTAATGTCCGGTTTCTGGCCATAGGCATTATCAGGGACGTCTCTTGCAGACTCTGTACAAAGAGACACCAAACAACACACGATGACTACTGAGTTCACAGAGACCACAAGAGAAAGTGAGATCAAAACAGTGCAAGTCCAGGATCCAAGGCAAGCGGGTCAAATATAGACCTATGGCGGAAAGAAGTAAGCTCTTCGCTTGCCCAGGAAAGTACCAATAAAGTTACAAGATCGAAGGTCTAGTGGCAGAGAGTTCCATATTGTCTGAGCAGAACACACGAAGGAGCGTCTGGCAATGGTAGATCTAATGTCTTGCACAGTTTTTAAACTTTTAATGAAGGAGCAAAGACTACAAGAAGGTTTATAAATTGATGGCAGGTTAAATACAAAGGATGGTTTGCTATAACTTATCGTTACATATCGTTTGAAAGCAAGGAAGCTATAGAGGAAATATGTTATTTCTTTATGAAAAGGTTTTTGTCCTTTATGCGCAGAATTCATATGCATATTGAGATACGAAACTGAATTGAAAGATCTACCACACTCACTGCACGTATGAGGTCTCTGTTGATAGTGTACCGACAACCAATGTCTCTTGAGGTGACTCTTTGTTGAACTCTTATATTCACACTGAGCACAACCGAAGGATCGTATTCCATCATGAACACATCTCTTATGCTGTGTAAGCCTACTCTTCTGTGAACACTTATAATTACACTGATCACATGTGAAAGGTTTTTCTCCACAGTGAACTGATCTCCAGTGAAGGTTAAGATAATTACTTGTAGAGAATTTCTTATCACAAGAAGAACATTCAAAAGACTTTTCTTGATTGTGAACAAAACGTATGTGGCGTGTTAGATTACTCTTCACAGAGCAGCAATAGTCACACTGTGGACACTCGTGAGGTTTCTCCTCTAAATGAACAGCTGAGATGTGAACATCTAGACAATGACTGTACTTAGAACTGAAATCACACTTGTCACACTTATATTTCTTATCTCCATGCACGTGTTTGACATGTTGAGTGAGGAAACATTTAAGAATGTATGATTTAGCACACAGAGTACAACAATGTAGTCTGTTGCTCTCATGTTTGCGACGTATGTGTAGCTTCAAGAGTTGTTTATTGCTGAATGTTTTATCACACTGAGTACAATGAAACTGACAGTTACTCAAGTGCTTACACTGTGCACGTGGCTTCATTTGATCTGTTTCACTCAAAGTTACCTCACACTGAGCACACTGAGAACATTTGTCACGTCGTGCAGGATCTGGTTCACTTGATGATCTTCTACTGGAATCTTTTACAACTGAGACATAAAAAAGTAAAGTAAATGGTTTGATGTGAAGATCAATTTTATGCTTATCACTCTTAGTGAAAAGTAAGAAAATATTAGTTGGACTGACAAAATTAGAAATGACGCAGTTTTTGAAGGAGTCACTACAGATAGACAGTCCGTAAAAGTGATAGGAAATAGCAAGAAAAGCTGGATGGGACATATTATAAGGGGATCGTTTGCTAAAGGATGTAATAGAATGAAGAATGCAAGGGAAAAGAGTTAGAGGAAGACCATGACACAGGATGCTGAATGATCTATCCACAAATTCATATACAGAGATGAAAAAAGCTAAGCTAGTGTTAACGTCAGTTTCCTCACTCAAAAGCGATGTCAGTGACAGGCGAGCCCAGGATTTCAACCCCACAAATACTGATCCGCGGTCGAATATCTTACCGACATCGCCACTGGCTCCAGCCAGTGATGTCATCCTTGATCAGTTATGTCGAAAAAAAGAGAAGACTAAGGAGAGAATAGGTTGGAAGAGTTATATGACATGGACCTGCCGTTAGGCAGTGCACTACAAGAAGATGTGATTTTATTTTGTTGGCCACAAAACAAACTCCAGCTGAAGCCAATACATGTTTACTGTGGCTTGGGACCTGTTGCTCGCACTTGATCACTCTGTGTCTTTAACGGTGGACTGTACGGAATATTTTCTCATAGGTAAAATATATTTTTTCCGTTTAGTAGAGTGAATAGATCTTTGCATCAATTAAGTACTCTGTGTGGCTGAGCTAAAAAAGCTGGTAAAGCTAAGGTTAACGTCAGTTTCCTCACTCGAAAGCGATGTCTCTGACGGGTGTGCAAAGGATTTGAACCCCGCACATACTGATCCGTGGTCGAGTATCTTACTGACTTCGCCACTGGCTCCAGCCAATTGCACTGGCATCCTTTCAAAAGCATGCAACTTCAAATTGGTTTTAGCGATCCTGCAAACTGATGCATCAGGAACAGTCGTTGTCATGTACTATGGCTTGTTCCAGGTTCTACTTCCTCAGAACAAAGAGCTCCTCCTCAACAGCAGCAATATTGTCACCTACTATTATAATATTTGCGGGTATTCCAACACTGTTGGGTCTGCCACTGCTTTCCTTACTATCAGTTGCTGACAATTTCTCTTCAATAGTCCTTAATAATAGTCCAAATTCTCTTAATTGTTGATAAGGACCATCCCTAAGCAAAAGACGAAGGAGCAAGAATTGAACAAAGCAACGAGAAACCACCTCAAAAACTGTATTTATCCTCATGCTATATGATACTTAAAATAGGGATTTAAAGCAGACACTTAGACTTCAGACAGATTTGCGAAGCAATGTAAAAAACTAGCTTCGTGTAAACCTAGAAGCAGCAAGCACAAGCAGTGACTACTATCAGTAGCTAGGTGATAAGAACCTGATCTCAGAGTGGATGTGACATCTAAGAGTCTCAGTACAACTGAACAGTTATGTAGTTCTGGCATTAGATGAACACTGCTTACTACTAAAAATAAAAAAAATTAAAACAATATACTAACTATGATATGACACAAAGGAAATATAATATAAACTAAAAACAGAAAACAACAAATAATTAATAGAAGAACTAAACCACGCAAAAGGTTGAGCTAAACAAAATGTTTAAAAAATGATAAATATACACAAAAGCAAATATAAAGATAAAATGTTCGTGCAACAAAACAGGAAAATAATGGTAAACAAAAGAGTAACTAAAAAATAATAGATGACTATAGCAATGTATTTAACAAGCCTAATGTAATGTACAGAAATACAGCCAAGGCAAATATAGATTCCTTTTCACAAAGAAGTCCAGGAAATCAATAGAAGATAAAAAGTTTTAACAGCACAGGCAATGAAGAAATTTCAGCTGAATTTGTGATAAGTATTCCTGCTATATTCAAAAACATATAAAGCGATAATTAAAATGCATTTTTACCTTGACATTTCTTTGAATATTCTGGTAATAAATTCTTCTCTTCCAGTGCTGAATGTGTAATCAAATCTTCATTCACACCACAGACACTGGACACATCAGGCTCAGGCTTGATATCAACTGTTCTGACATTTTGGACAATACTGCTTTGATATTCTAAGAGCCGGTTTACAATCTATATGAATAGTAAAAATATACCAGCATATATCTACAATTTGTCAATTATGGCAAATATGTGCTTACAGCAAAATTTCAAATGACTTAATATTTTCAAATAAATTATACTTTTAGAATTTGAGTGGCCAAACATAAATGCAGCCAGTATCTAATCAAAAATTATTTTGCTCCGAGCAGTGGTATAGCATAGTCTAATTATAATTAAATATTTAATTATCCTATTAATTATTTACCATAATTGAAATAATTATAGAAGTACTTTAGAGCCAACTTCCAGTTGTAAAAAAAATAAATCAGTTTCTGGATAAAGGATAGAAGTTACTAAACTCCTTAAAATTTCATCACAAAAACATAACAATAGCCTTAATTTAAACAAGTCCCAAGTTATTAATTTATTATTTAATTTAACCAATCGGCTGAAGTAGGTTAAGAGATTCTTAGAGGATTACATTAAGATTAATGGAATAATTTTGAATAGTAATAGAGCTAAAGATGAACTTATTATAGCAGCAGTCCAGCTAATAATTGTTATTTCAGCATCTGCCTTTTCACAATATTTTACAGATTTCCTAGTTCTGAAACTGAAGTAGGCCTAATGATTGTGTATAGTCAAATAAAAATGCTATACAGTTAAGCAAAACATGTACAGGTTTTTATATGCCAAACGAATGTTTAAATAAGTGATAAAATTAAATAATTAAAAATTAAGATGTCTCCTATTTTTTACACCACAAATATAAAAAGCAGTGTATATTGAGTAGTGCAAAATATATAAAAAATGATTGATGATATTATTGGTTAGAGAGTTTAGTCTGTATATCGATTCATTAGAAACATCTCTTAAATAACAGTTGCCTGGCAGCCCCTGTAGTGTGTTGTCGCAGACTCAGGATTTAGTTCTGCCTACCCGGGTTCGGTCCTTGTTCGCATCCCTTTTGATTACATGTTGCTAACTTTTATTTTTTGAGTTTTGTATGCTATTTTAGGGTTAAGATAATGGGTAAGTGTTATAGTTGGGAGTACTTTTAAAATTAGTTTTTAAGTCCATTCAATAATAGCAAGCTGCTATTCTCTGCAGTTCATTTTTGAGTTGCACAATATACAGCGCTAATGTAAAACTAGTTTTATATATATATTTATCAATTCACCATTTCTCTGACTATGACTATGACACATATAATGTATATTGTCCTTAGAAAGACATATCATGCAGCGGAAAATCTCCAGACAATCTATCACAAACTTACCAAGTCGCCAACATTAATTTAACTTAACTTAACGGCACACTGGATCAGGAAGCACAGATGCTTGTTTAAGACCCATTTTCTCCTTCCTCTCCATGGTTATTAGTAATCGTTGCCTTTTAATGGCGCATCAATTGCAGCCAGCACGGATTTAAGAATAACCTTCCATCACCCTGTATTAATCTCTATTAAATAATTCCAGTTAGTTAACATTGACTTAGTACAATAACAAAAGTAAATATTACGAAAGTACAACAAATAATATACAACGAAGTAGCGATACCTAGTCAACTACGCCCATCACCTGCAAATTAAAACAAATATTATATAAAAATAGCACCATAATCACAATCGTTCATTATCCATTCAAACTTTGCACATTTTAATTATTCATATTTTTAAGGGATAGAAATTACATAACTTTTGGCAAAGACGTTAACGAAATAAAAGTAGAATTATAAGTAATATAGTAAGGTAACAACAGAAATTATGAATAATAAAATTATTTAATACAAATATATGTTTACAACTGATGATTTTTACTTGTTATTATTTCTTTACCAATCCCCAAAACGAACGTAAATTTCTTCTTATTCTTCTCTTAATTTCTGCTTTTGTGACATGCGCTTACAGGTTATAGCGTTGGGAATTTTATGAATTTCCCTAATTCGATTCGGTTTGTTGAAAATGAAAGCTTGGTTCGGTGGCTTGAACTGATAGCCGAATCAGTCGAACTGATAGTCGGCTATCAGTTCGATTCGGCTTCCTGCTGAGCAGAATTAGGGTCGTTTTACATTGTTTCTACCTCATATCGATTGGTTAGAAATAGAAGATTAGCCTAATTAATTACCAGTTGTTTAGTATGAAATATTTGTATTTATTAGAGAAGGTAGGTAGAGAGCTTATGTTTCTAATGGAAGTTGGAATTTCGTTACAGTTTGTACAAGCATCATTCACATATGATATTTAAAAGTAGCAGATAACATTTTTACAGAGATACCAAGATCCGTTCAGTCTTGTGGGGTACTTGGCATGATTGAGATCAAAGATGGTTGCCATTATGGATAAGGATGATCTGTTATATAGACAATTCTGAATAAATCTCGCTGAACAAAATTTCTGTAACAATTTGCATGGATTGGCAGAATATTGAAAGAAGTGTATGGATTTCTAACAATACTCAAAATCCGTGCATTCCTTGCAATGCTCTAAGTACTCTGTTACATACAATGTGTAAGGGCTGCAAGATGTTCCAGGAGGCGTGTCCATACACTTCAATGCAGTAGCTAATGCGAGAGTGGATCATTGAAAAATATAAATTCCTACGGCAAGGCATGGGGATAATATCTCTACGATCTAAGAATAAACAATTAGGCCTAGCACTTTTACTTTTTCACATTGGAATCAACAAGGTTTCTAAAATATAATTCCTCGTCAATTTCTATACCAAGAAATGTGAAGATTTTACCCTAGAAATTGAATTTTTGTCAAGTATTACCTCTCAAGTTTTTTTCTGTAGGCTTATTGTTCCTTCTCTTTGTTAGGGAAGAAAACAATGTATGCTGTAAGTCTGCAACTAAACTACTACAACTACTTAGCGACGCTCTCTTGTATACACTCTACCGCCCACTGTATCATTTTACCCTAGTATAATATTATAGTATCATTGTATTATTGTATCACTGTATTATAGTATTATTGTATCACTGTAATATTATATCATTGTCTTATAGTATCATTGTATTATTGAATCATTGTATTTTACCCTAGTATAATATTATAGTATCATTGTATTATTGTATCACTGTATTATAGTACTATTGTATCACTGTAATATTATATCATTGTCTTATAGTATCATTGTATTATTGCATCACAGTATTTTATCCTTGTATAATATTATAGTATCATTGTATTATCGTATCACTGTATCATTGAATTACTGTAGCATTGTATTATTGTATTACTGTATTATTGTATCATTGTATCTTGTATAATTGTCTCACTGTCTCATTGAATTATTGTATCACTGTATTATTGTATCATTGTAAAACTGTACATTGTATTATAGTATCATTGAATTATTGTACCATTGTATTATTTTATAATTAGTTCTAAATGGCTGTCAATGGAGTCTCCGACACCTTCGCTACAGTCACTTTTTCAATAGATCTTTTCGGTAATAGCTATAAATAGAACATCGGGGACACCAAATGTAAGCAGTGGACAAGAAAACGTAAACATTGCATAGAATACCATTGAAATGTACTAGTTCCTCATAAAAAGTCTTCTAATACAAGCTTTCTTTAGAAATGTTATTTACTTTACAACCTACTATACGGATATTAATTAAAGAATAACTTAACACTTTTAGTTTAACTCTGACATCCATTATAACGATATGCATGCATTATAACAAAGTTGTAATGTAGATCCATTATATTTACATGTAAATATATGTATCAGATGTCAACGTAAACAAACTAGTGTTAACATGCAACAAAATATGTTTTCAATTACCGAACTGATCTATTCAATTCAATTTAATAAGAACACTAATAAGGGTCATTCAACCCTGAACAGTCACATAAACAACACACAAACAAGAAAATGCAATAGGAAAAACACAAACTAAATGTGAACTATGCTGAACTTAAAGAAAAATAATATTTAGAGTAAATTTGTTAATAATCCATGTTCTCCAATTTCCAAAAAAGTCCATGCTATAGGCTCTAGTTTAGCGTTCATGTAGGCCTACAATTACAATAGTTCATTGGGATTAAAGTTACATATAGAAATAGAATTTCCCTTAGGCCTACATGTACAATAGCACATTGCATTTTATATTTACATATATAAATAGTATTTCCCTTAGGCCTACCATTGCGTATTGGAATTTAAATTTACGTACATAAACAGTATTTCCCAGGGTTCTGTCCGGGACACTGAAGAATAGACCAACCGTAGACTTCGCCTGTCGTAAAAAATGACTGAGTGAGAACTGAGAAACGAGAAAACAACTGAGACTCCTTCTCATATGCAAGCCAAAGGCTTCATTACCCGAGTTGTGCTCGGGTGTGGTTGGACCACTGAAAAATAGGGCAACCACAAACAATCTGCTGCGTATAGGCAAGAGTCAACTACAGGCAGGAGCTGAGGATGGCAAGAGCGGACCCACCTCACCATAAAATGACACTTTTTGCAATTTTTGAATCATCTGCAAATTTATTAATTTAGATTGAATTCCTTCATCTATATCATATATATATATATATATATATATATATATATATATATATATATATATATATATAAATATATATGTGTGTGTGTATATATATATATATATATATATATATATATATACATATATAAATATATGTAAATATACATATATATATATACTGCACATAAGGGCCTCCTTATTATTTTTGTCTACAATTGCAATCTTATGGAAAGCTATAATTCAAAGAGAACAACATTGATGCTACTTTCTATGATGCACAGCTGAGATGTGAAAACGAAGACCGCTTCTCCTCGAGTATCTATTGCCACATTCAGCACACGAGTGTGGTTTAATTCCTCTGTGTACAGCATCAACATGTTCCCTGAGAGATCCGGTATGAGTGAAAGTTTTACTACACTCCGTACACGTGTGAGGTTTTATTCCTCTATGTACAGAATTCTCATGCACTCTGAGATGCGAACCTGAAATAAAACCTTTACCACATTCACTGCAAGTGTGAGACCTCTGTAGATAGTGCACTATATTCCAATGTCGCTTGAGAATTCCCTTGGATGCGGCCATGTATTCACATTGAGCACAGCCGAAAGGTCGCACTTTATCATGAACACGCATTTTATGACGTTTCAGAATACCATTTTCTGTACATTTATAGTCACACTGATCACATGCGAAAGGTTTAACTCCAGAATGAACTGATTTCCAGTGAAGAGCAAGACTCTGAGATGTTGCGAATTTTTTATTGCAAGAAAGGCAATCAAACGGTTTTTCTTCACTGTGAAGCAAACGTATGTGAGATGTTAGATGACCCTTCTGTGAGCAGCAAAAGTCACACTGTGGACACTTGTGAGGTTTCTCCTTTAAATGAACAGCAGAGATGTGACGTTCTAGAAACTTTCTAGCAGTAGAACTGTAGTCACACTTGTCGCACTTATATTTCTTATCTCCATGCACGAGTTTGATATGCTGAGTAAGATGTGATTTAAAAATGAATGATATATCACACACAGTACAACAATGTTGTCTGTTTTTCTCATGTTTCTGCACTAAGTGCTGCTTTAAGTATTTCTTCTTGCTGTATGCTTTATCACACTGACTACAATGAAACTGACGGTCACTTAATTGTTTACACTGTGAACTTGGTTTCACTTGATCTGTTTCACTCAAAGTTATCTCACTCTGAGAGCATATTTCAAGTTGTGCACTTTCTGATTCACCTGATCTTCTTTTATTGGAATCTGCCACACCTAGACAATAAGCATATGCACAAGTAAATGACCTAGTGCAATCAATATCAATGATATGATGAAATGATGTACTCTAAATGGTTTTTTACATTTAAGCATGCATATCACGCTTAAAGGATCTTGTTTTACAACACTCTACATATACATATATGTAGACTCTTAACAAATAAAATTATCTCTCTCTCTTAGTGCACTGCTAACTGGCAGGTCCATGGTATATAACGGCGCCATTCTTCTCTGTTTTCTGCTTTCCTCTTTATGTTCACATATGTGTGGATCATTTAACATTCCTAATTTCGGCCTGTCTCTGCCTCTTTTTCCTTCTATTCTGTCTTTTATAACCTCTTTTAGTAGACTTACTCCCTTAGGATGTGTCCTATCCAACTCTTTTTCTATTTCTGAATACATTTATCAACTGTCTATCTGTAGCAACTCTCCCCAGAACTTCCTCATTTGTAACCTTTTGAGTCGACATTAATAAGTTATGTATCTGTTGATGAGCTTACAAAAGACAAAAGGTAAGAAGTTTCTGCATCTATTGTTCTTTAATTTTTGTTGTATTAACCAATTTTCTAAAGGTCTATTGACGATAGATCCATTGGAAAGAAATCCTATTGTACAAATAGATATATCGCTGTATTAACAACACTTCAAAATATATTTGAATTTATTTAATACATTCTAAATAAAATTATCCGTAGGAAATATTACACATAAAGTTTGAACAACCACGATTAAAGCTGATTAAAGCTTGAACTTGTGAAACCTGGGAAAGTGCTAATAAAATAAAACACGAAATTAACTGTTTCCAACAAAGATGTCTCTGAAGAATCCTAAAAATTCATTATTGGGAGCACGTCAAAAATGAAGGAGTACTTAAAAGGTTCGGAGAAAGAAAATTAGATGAAATAGTTACAGAAAGAGGGGTAAGGTTCTTGGGTCACGTATTATGAATGCCTAATGATAGATATGCAAAGACAGCAATAAACTGAAAGCCAAGACAAGGGAAAGGGAAAAGAGGAAGACCTAGACGTACTTGGTTCAACATGATCAACAATGATTTGGGAATTGTGCACATCCCATGGGAAGATGCCGTGGGGGTTGTTGAAAACAGAAAAGAATCGAGGAATGATGCCGCTCTATGTTCTCTTCAGAACGCTACGAACTGATGATGATGATTAAAGACTACCAAGCCTTAAGACTATGCCTGGATAGGCAGCCAGGTTTCAGTGTTTCAAATCATCACTTCAATCAGCCTCTAAACCAAACTGAAAGAGAAGAGGTCATCGAAGCTTTTCATCATGAGAAGGCTGTACATGAATTCTTCTTATCATGTCCTCAAACAGCATTAATCCAGCGTCTGACACATTCTCTCGCCAGATCACTGAACTCTCTGAGATCCTCACGCGTGACACCATCACAGGTCAAGTTGCAGTTCATCAAATGGAAATGCTACAGCATTAGCTAAACCTTTTCCTTACGCTGACGAATTAGGTAAAGATTAGGGTCCTGTAGTTCCCTATCCATTAAGAATATGTCTTACGATATGATCTGTGAACGCTAGGAAGACAACAAGGAAACCAGTAGTGCTGCAACAAAGAGATTATCTATTAAGACATTCAATATACAGCAATTAATATCAGTTATGAAATGACAAGAACCTGATCTCAGAGTCGATTTAACATCTAAACGTCTCAGTACAACAGAACAGTCTCGCAGCTCAGGTATCACGTAGGAATTGGTTACTCCTGTGCAAATGTAATGGCATTAGTTAACATATTTTAGCTCATGAAAAGTTAAGTATTTACATATATCATTACATTTAGTTAAACATATATATCAATACACTTTCACACATATATATATATATATATATATATATATATATATATATATATATATATCAATGCAATGAAGTTCGTATAATTAATGTGTCCTACTTCACCAAGAAATGACTGTATCAGTACGTGCGGGGTTCAAATCCTGGGATTGCCCGTCACTTTCGAGTGAGAACACTGACGACTTTAACATTTGTCTTACCTTGCCTTACTGCTGAAATCCCTCTGGTCGTTCGTTGTTAAAGAAAGAAATTGCAAAATCATAACTATATGTTACAATACGTAGCAGAAGTTTAAATTATTGGAGAAAACGTGGTGGAATGGAGTTTTTAAAAATTCACCCTTTCATTACCAGAACAAAAACCAAAGGTGCCACCATTAACTTGCTATAACTTATTCATTGTTACATTCTTCTCATACATCGTATTGTATTGTATTCATATATTGTAGTGTTAGATAAATTTAATTAATTACTATTTGGACACAAAATATGTGTCACATCATGAATAATAAGTTATTTTTGAATGAATAATGTAAAAAATTCAAAACAAAAATTTAAAACAAAACTATACATGAACTATACATGACTGCCACATAAAACCAATTTTATTCAAATATATTTTATTCAAAAATGCTTGAATTGATATCCAAAACCTACCACTCACTCTCAAAAATGCTAGTCATGAAAAAATTAAATTATGATATATTTGAAAAGTTTAACATGGTAATGTAGATTTAACATAACAACTCCTCTTTTAATCACAGAGTTCATAAAATATAGAAAGCTACAGACTTTCATAGTATTCATTAAGTCAATTCTCCCACAATGGAGTACGAGATAAAACATATTACATATTAACAGCAGGGTATATCACAGAAACTAGCTAAAAATTAAAGAAAAGAAATTAGCTAAAATAAAATAAAATAAAAATTAAAAATTTATTTACAGTACGTTCAAAACTGTTTATAACCACTTTTTAGGAAGTCACTGAGATTTTAAAACATAGAGGGCTATGGAGTTTTAGCAGTCATAAATTAAACATAAACCAAAGTGAACGAAGTACAATATATTACATATTAACAGTAAGATAGGCCTATATTAATGAAATACATTGTTACCTTGACAACTAATCTTCAGTGGACTGGAACAATCAGATGATAAATTCTTCTCTTCCAGTGATGGATGTGTAATCAAATCTTCATTCACGGTACAGAAACTTGACATCACTTCAGGCTCAAGCTTGACATCAATCGATTCAGACATCTTTGTAGAATTCTCAGTAGAACTCCTGAACTCCTATATTCACAATAATAAAAATTATTATTATGAGGTACAGTATATTACTTATTAATGGTATAATATATACATACACACACACACGCACACACACACACACACACACACACACACACATATATATATATATATATATATATATATATAATGTATTACATAGTTAGTTTATATACATACAATATATATATTTATATATATATATATATATATATATATATATATATATATATACATATATATATATATATACATATAATACATATATGTATATATAACAGTAGAAATAGCCAGCAATGCATTTCAAATTTTCCACTAAATCAACATTTTATTTCCAGCTAAGTAGTATTAATAGTATTAATAAAATAATAAATAATAAATACATTTTATAGCTAATAACTAGCTGCTCAAAAATTGATAGCGTGTTAGCTAAAAGTAAGGTAACAATGATTTTTTATAGATTTCTATTGTGTGTACTACTATCAAGACTGAACTTCGTCCCATTTAGATCCTGTAGTAGGTTTTAAAGTTAATTGACTCTACCTTGCTCTATCCTCAGCCAGATCACAGATGCTCTCCTTTAATAAATTAAAATCTTGATTTATATCTTTAAGATCTTTATTTACTATGTTCGTGTAGATTCGTGTCAAGTGAACAACACTACGTTAATTTGCTCCGTTAATTCTCTAGAAATTAGCTTATTAATTAAAAGTCTATCCGAATATTTCCTATACCAATCAATAGGTCTTAGTCTAAAGAATACAACTGAATACTTTTCGCTTGACTAAAAGTAACACTTTTTATAATATTACCAGAATATTTGGATAAAAGCTAAAATCTTGAACTTTAACCCCGCTGATTAGATCTACCTGAAGACCCTGGCTATCATAAGCGGCCACACTTCAGTGCGCCTCTGCATCGCGTTTACAACTCATCTTGCCTCCTAAACCACGCTCAACCACGGGAGAAGAAATTATAGAAGCCCTTCGTAATGGGGAGGTGGTGGACGAACTTGGAAACGCATTGGGTCCCATAATTGCCCTCTCCCTTAAAAACGTGTTCACGGAAATGATCTCTTCTCTTCAAGAAGAAAATAAAGCCATTAAAGCTAGGCTTCAACTGGCAGAAGAGGTCATTGCTGATTTAAGGAAGCTCCTATCTACAACCCCTAGCTGTGATCCACTTAACACCCCTAGATCATATGCATCCATGGTGGCCCCACCAACTCAACCATCACAATCATGGGCTAATTCCATTTTGGCCACCCAAAGCTTCGCTCCCCCATTAAATCATGCCATCAATGCTACTAAAGAATCAATGGTGAATCATCATAAAGTTAGGCGTGTTGTATCCGGGAAGAAACCGATGGACTCATCTCTCAAAGTAATCCCAAAAAAAAACAACTATCTTCGTGGGACGTTTGGACAAGGAGACCACAGTGGAAACTGTCAGAGAATTCCTGTCATCAGCTGGGGCTACCGTTATCTCCTGTAAGAAACTCTCTGGTGTCATGAAAAATGGTCGGGAATTCAACTCTGCGGTCTTTATGGTAACATGTGACTCAAGCTATGATAACAATCTTTTTGATGAGAACACTTGGCCTACTGACTGTTTAATACGTGAATAGGTTTTCAAATCATCTTCTGAGTCATCATGAATGACGATTTAACTTTCAGCAGTTTAATTGACAAGGACCTTATTGCTAGCTCTAATATCGGTTTATATACCCCGGAATCATCTAATAATGTTATTAAATAATTTCATTCTCATTGTAATCTATCTTTTATTCACATTAACATTAGAAGCATTAATGCTAATTACTTAAAACTACTTAATTTTTTAAGTTTGTATGATCATTATTTGGATTTAATTTTACTGTCTGAGATTTGGTCGACTAATCTTAATTACTTCGACAACGTCTTCAAGGATTATACTTTTATCTCCTGCCCACTAGCTACTCAACGTGCTGGTGGTGTTGGTATATTAGTTCATAACTCCATTGCCTTTAAGATAGTTACCACTTCTAAGGATATAAATTCTTTCAATGATGCTGCTGAATTTATAATAATTGATACCATCACTAACAACAGTAATTTCCGTATTTATCTCTTCTATCTACACCCGAGTAAGTCAATACCTGAATTTATTTATACATTTTCTAATTTTCTTACTGTATATAAACCTACTAAGCGCAGTGCGATATGTGGTGATATGAACATTGACCTGCTTAAAATTAATTCGATCAGTGCCATTGAAAGATACGTTAATGTCATGAGTAACATGAACTTTACACCTTTCTCTATCCTTCCTACACAGTATGTTAATAATTCTCAAAGTATTTTCGATCACATATTCTGCAATTTTGGTTCAGAATTGTCAAATGTTTACTCACATAGTATTAATCATTAACAGTTACAAGCGATCTAAATGACCATTTTTCTAACATTGTCCTTATAGTGTCAAATAAAAATAGAGTCGACTACTCTACATGGCCAATGATATGAATATTCTCTAATTAAAAATATCAACAACTCTAAAAATCACCTCTTGTTATTAGATTGGGCTCAAATCTACAACTTGTCTAGCATTGATAACTCTATTGAATTTTTAACGTCAACCTTGATCAATTCAACCGAGAAAAACTTTCCACTAGTTCAGTGTTCACATAAGAGATTTATAGATAAGCCATGGTTGACTAATGAATTAAAGAAACGAATTAAAATAAAAAACGATTTGTACTTTAACCTCAGAAAAACGAAAAGCAAAGATATTGAACTGAAATATAAATCTTATCAAAAGTTGCTAGAGAGAGACATTGAGAGTTTTCGGCAAACTTACTTTAAAAATCTACTCAATAAAAGAACAAATTCGATTACAAATATTTGAAAAACTTTAAATAATATAACTAGCCACAATAATAAAACAAAAAATTCCACTATTGAGCGTATATGCTCAAATAGTAGAACAATTACAAACAAACAAGAAATCGCCAATGAATTTAATAACTATTTTGCTAATATCGGCAAGAATCTAGCTAATACTTTCGCTAAAAGTGATATGGAGTTTAAACATTTTCTCGGTGAGAGTTTTCCCCATTCTACTTTCTTAGCTCCTTCTTCACCTAATGAAGTTTTCAATGTGATTCAAAGCCTCAATAGAAGCTCATCCACTGGCCATGACTCAATATCCAAAAAAATCTTACAATTATCAGCCCATCATGTCTCTACCCCTATCACCTTCCGATTCATAAAAAAGGTAATACTGATGACATTGGAAATTACAGACCTATATCTTTGCTCAATATTTTGAGCAAAATATTTGAAAAGATAATTTTTAAACGTACTATTGATTTCTTAAACCATTTTGATACTCTATATGAACACCAATTTGGTTTTAGGACAGGACCACTCTACAATTGATGCTTTATTTAGTGGTATGAATATGATAAACACTGAAAATGCTAAAAACAATCATGTACTGAGTATCTTTCTAAACCTCAGTAAAGCCTTTGATACGGTTGATCACAATATTCTGTTATATAAACTAAATAATTATGGTATACGAGGTAGAGCCTATGACTTATATAAATCTTACCTTTCTGATAGGCAGCAATTCACAATTATTGGTGACTCTACTTCCCACACAAAGAAGCTATCAATTGGCGTTCCTCAAGGCTCAATCGTAGGTCCTCTTTTATTTCTAATCTATATGAATGATATGCAGTATGCTTGTTCAAATGCGTCTTTAAAACTTTTTGCAGATGATTCAAATCTATTTGTAGCAGGTAAAAATCTTATTGAATTGTACCAATCAGCCAATTTGGCCTGCTCTCAAACAAGCCTCTGGTTCAAATTCAATCGATTAACAGTAAATGGCACAAAATAGGCGTATATACTATTCCATCCTAAAATTGACGACGACAGTTTTATTAAATCTAATGATCTTTGCATCACACTAAATCACAGCCTAATTAATAGGGTTCAGGTTATGAAATTTCTTGGAATACTACTTGATGACAAACTCTCCTTTAAGGAGCACATTAATTTTCTAGTCTCAAAGGTGAATAGTCTAAATGGACGAAGAAACTTAATCCCCATGAACTGTCGCAGAGATCCTTATTTTGCCCTCATTCATTCAAGAATTCAATATGGAATTGAAATTTATGGTAAAACTTCTTTAAATCTGTTACGTCCACTCCAAATCTCTTGCAACAGAGTTCTAAGAACCTTGCAAAATCAGCATAAATTCTATCATGTTAATCAATTACTCATTAACTATGGCACTCTACCACTTTTTCAACTTTATAAATTATCTGTCTGTAAAATTATCTATAAGAGTCTCAATTATAATGATGTAATGTTGATAGACGTTAGAGATATTTTCAGCACTCTACAGTTAAGTCATCCTTATGATACCAGGCTATCTAACGCTAATTATATATATACAAATTCTAATCCTACCTTTTTTAAATCCTATATTTATGATTGTATTTTGGAATGGAACAAAATCGCTACAGTGATACGCAATTCTCACTCGGTTAAATCGTTTGTAGCCAAATTAAAGAGCTACTTTAGTTCATTGTTATTATAAGTTTCATTGCTATAAACATTAAATTAATTTGTAATAATATAATATTATGGGATTGGATTTGCTGAGTGCGTTTCAACATTGATTATGTTGATTAGTTTGTTCGTTGAAATCATAAACTGGGCTATCTTGTTTAATTATCTATGGAATTTCTCTTAAGTTTCAATTTTGAACTAAGTAAGTGCTATGCTGTGTTTCAGTTTAGTTCTCTGTATATCTCTGTAGCGATTCTCTGAAGCTCAGATTTTTCGGCAGAAGCAAATTACTATTCTCTTTTTAAATTCCTGTTGTTATTATTGCAAACTTTATTAACTAAAATTTATTTTCCTTGTATTTCAGGTTTATTTCGATTGCCTAGTTATTTTTCAATTTGTATGATTGAGGGGTGGTCAACTAGATAGGCTACTTGTAACCTCTTTGACGGCCTTGCTTGTATATGTCACTGCATATTTTGAGTGTATCGAAATAAACATAGTTCTCTCCATGATTGTTATTTTTTATTTCCTACGATCCATGTTTGTTTGTTTTGACAACCTCTTTGAATTATATATAATATATATATATAATTAAATATATGTATGTATATATATATATATATATATATATATATATATATATATATATATATATATATATATATATATATATATATAGAAATGACATGTATACAAAATATTCCAATATAAATATTAAATATAAATATAAATGACGTGTAAACAAAACATACTTGCTATTACTTCTTTACCCTCAACAACTTCAATTCCTTCTTAAATAATCCTTCTTCAATGTCTATAGCACATCAGAAAGGAGAAGGATAGTTAAAGGCATATTTATGGAAACAAATTATACTGGATGATATCTAACACTCTAATAAGGATCACAAGTTTTAAATCTTTGAGCAATGCTAATATAAGTAGACCTATGTTATAGTATGGTATAGCCCATAGTTGGGTGTAGGCTTTCAATTGGCTTTGCTACGTTTGCTTTTAAACCAAAAAGGCTCGGCTTTGGCATTTGTTTGTGTCGCGAAACGCTCGGCTTGTACGTGCCCACTTCCCATATCTTTGGGGTCATAGCTTGGTCTTTGACGCCGGTATTGCTCAGCTCCCTCCAACATTAAATGTTTTTGTTGGTTAGGGCCTCCCCATCCACCCACTGAGCTAATGGGGACCTCCGGCGTGCTGTGGTAGTATGGCCTTCGGATATTTGGGTCAGTGGCTTGTGTGTTCCTTGTTATTGAAAGGCCTAGGAACTCGGCCAATTGTGAATGTCCGCTTTCTACTACTGCGCCGAGATCGTCACGATTAAAGGTGGGACTGCTTCTGTCTCCCGCCTGTGCTAGGGCTATGGCCTCTGCCCTAATTGTGGGTTCGTGGGTATTCAGGTCTCGTGCCAGGTCGTCACGGCCCGAATCGGGGATAAGTCCCGCGTTCGACATCGAGGAGGTTCGGGACACTGGCCTACTATCCATGTTCTGGTCGGCCATCTCCCCTTAATCTGTTGTAAAGTGTAAAGACGTAGAATTTATTTGATTGGTTTGATTAGTAATGATTGGGAATTGAATATGGTGATTGGAATTTGTCAAACGAAAAATACACGTCTAACCTAACCCTACTGTTAATGAGTGTGGAGCGTGGTCTGAGACCACACTTGTAAAGGCTAATAATAAGTAAATAGCAGTCCTCCCTATTTGTTTCCTATCTAAATCTCTTTTGTATTTAATGTGTTTCTGTTCACCTTAATAGCGAGACAAAACCCGCCAGCAACTCTTTGAATCCTAATTCAAACAAGACTCACCTGCCTCTGTTGGGATCCTAGGTCATCCAATATCGGGACCAAAACCCGCCTATTGGGCAATTATGTACTTTTCTTTCTCCCTATTCTAACTCTTAATTTGAGAAATGTACCGCTAGCTCTAAATTATACGCCCGCTATAACTACATACATATATATCCCTATGACTACCTATATATATAACTCTATGAGGGTTGCTTTTTGATGTCCCACCCAGCCAAATTCCACAGCTGAATGCTGTTGTGCCTGTATATTGCTCAGATTGGCGCAATTTTCCTATCGGCAACTGCTAGCAAGTCACTGTCCAGAAGTTGGCCGCTCGTCACGAAAATACGACACCCCTACTATTAGTGCTGGGGCGCCCTATCCACTGGGTTCCCCAGCACAACCCCCCTTCTGTAACACTGCCTGTTTTAAAACACAGGTCTTCGCACAATGGGACCCTTCCCGTTTTACAACTTCTCGGCACAATCAATGCGACTGTGTTTTAAAGTCGTAAGGCTGCCGAACACTTCTCTACACTCTTAATCGTGTTTTAAAGCTTTATAACAACTACTCTACTTCTCCACACAACGAATTGTGCTTTAAAGCTTTATAGTCGCTACTCTACTTCTCCACACAACGAAATGTGCTTTAAAGTGGTCAGTTAATAATATTCAATCACATCAACTGCGTCTGAACATTATTTCTTCGTGATGAGTGGCTCCAATCACAATCAACTGCGTCTGGACCACGGTTACCGCGAAGTAACCCAAGCGATTTTGCATGGAGAAACACGGCCTTTTATACTAAATTTTAACATGGGATGACTACGAGGCCAATCACGTAACGCCTTACTAAACCCTCGATTTGTATCCCCCCCTTCCATTGGTTGAAGGTGTGGCCTAAATTACGTTATATTTAATCTGTGTTACCATCCTGGGTATTTTCTTATTCCATCACCTAATTTGTGCTCTTTTCTAATTAAACCTATTGTACGATCTAGCGCGAAAATATACCGCAGTGATAACGTCGTTCTCTCGCTTAAATTCTAGCGACCAATCATCTCTATTTCCTATCGATTCTGAAAACCTTATCGAAATAAACACAAATCTAGATAAAACCGTCTATAACCTCCTATAGCGCTTAACTGACATTTCCTCACATTTAATATAACGCGTTTCTACTATAATGTAAGCCAACTACGTACATTATAGCATTTACAACCAATGCTATCTAATTTTACAAGAATCGCCAACGAATTAGGATTTTCCTTTAATTACTAACCTAACCTCTAATATTAATATCTATGTTTATTTTTATATTTTGGAAAAATCCTTAGACTGGCGCTACGTTTAATCTATACTGGTTTGCGGAAGCGTACGAATTTATACTGGTTTAATGCAACAAGCGTAATCAAAGCGAAAGTCCAATTTCGCTACAGTTTGCTTGACGTGGCTTTGGATATTAATATTATATAGTTTTGGAGTGTCTGGCTTTGGGTTTGGTTTTGGTAACCTCAACTGTGGCTCTATGCCAAATGAAGAGAACGATTTCAAATGGTGCACATCGAGTTTCCATCTGCACTTATATTATGCACTTCGAAAAGTGAAGTTTATGTTAAGAAATGGATGCAAATCTCTACCAGTCACACTTTTATTGGCGATTTTTCGGCCAGTTCTGTATGTATGCTGGGTCCATTACACCAGTATTCTGGATTTTGGAATTTGCGCCGTTTTTTGGACCTTCTTTTTGCTCGCCGGCTTGATTTTGTCTCAATAGTGCTCGATGTTGTCATTGATGACTGTAGCACTCTAATTGTTACTATTATTATTATTATTATTACTCTATCTTTATGTGAAATTAGGTTGGTGCACAGTTTCCATCTATACTTATATTTTTATTCATATCGATATCTCCGCATGATTTATGTTGAGAAGTACATGAAAAATCTTGACCAGGCCTATTTTATTGGCGATTATTCAGCAATTTGTACAGATAAGTAAAAATTATATATTTAAGTGCAATTAAATGGGCGCACTATGGATGTGTAATTTTTGTTTAATTTAGTATTGAATCTGAAGTTTCGAAAATTTCCCTAATTTCGAATGTGAATGTAATTGTAGGCCTAATGTGAATGTCAAACTGGAATGAAGGTGATATTTTCCATGAAACATTCATGGAAAATGTAAAGAATCAGATGAAGTCTAATGTAACCGATGCAATTATGTAAACAGCGTATCATAATTATCTAATAGATCTTTCGGTAATAGCTATAAATAGAACATCGGGGACACCAAATGTAAACAGTGGACAAGAAAACGTAAACAGCATAGAATACCATTGAAATGTACTAGTTCCTCATAAAATTTCTAATACAAGCTTTCTTTAGAAATGTTATTTACTTTACTATACGGATATTAATTAAAGAATATCTTAGCACTTATAGTTTAACTTTGACACCCATTATAACGATATGCATGCATTATAACGAAGTTATAATGTAGACCCATTACATTTACATGCAAATATATGTATCAGATGTCAACATAAACAAACCAGTGTTAACATGCAACAAAATATGTTTTCAATTACTGAACTGATCTATTGGTTATGTAAAGTAGGCCTACATGTAGAGATTACTATTCTTATCAATTAAAATGCATGAAAATTCAAAAGTAATGATGTATCATGTATATTTTATTACCTAATATTTCATGCATTTCATGTATTAGTTAATTATTAAATCTTTGAAATTTCTTGAGTTCGTCACCTTTAACTCATCAAACTTTAAAACAGATCTCTGCCTGTGGTTTACTTACGTATACTTTCCCTTTTGCTTAACTTAGAGATCTTCCCTCTAAACTCTTTTTTCTACTTCCTTATCTATTGCTGGTTTTTTCACAATATTCCCATACCATCTCGCGACGTAAATGATCTCGACCGAGCCAAACTATGCCTAATCCCATCAAAACTCAATTCATCCTGACATAGTCATTTTCCATTTCATCGATACAAGTTTTACTATACAAATTAGACGCAACATTCTCGATCATTTCTGCCACATGCAAACTCTGAAAATGTTCCTCTTTTAGTGTCTTAAAGTGTCAGATGCTTTTCTACTAAGTTTCTTTTCTTTAGTAAAGGTATGTCCTGCTATCCTTCAGACCATTTATTAATTCCATCAGTTATTGGAATTGGCCAAAATTAAGAAATGGCTTGATAAAGAAATATAAATTTGATTTATTTTGGTCTGTAAAGTTTTTGCAGTGGTAAAGAATTAAAGAACTAAGAACAAGTCTATTTTGTAAATATCCCAAATTTGATTATTATGTACTATAATAATAATTACAACAATTAGAGTGCTACAGTCATCAAAGACAACATTGAGCACTATTGAGACAAAATCAAGTCGACAAGCATAAAGAAGGTCCAAAGACGGTACAAATTCCAAAATCCAGATAATCAGTCCAAAGTAATGATAACAATTAATAATAATAAATAATAATAATTAGAGTGCTACAGTCATCAATGACAACATCAAGCAGTTTTAAGTAAAAATCAAACCGGCGACCAAAAAGAAGGTCCAAAAACGGTGCAGATATTAATCTTTATAATTTTACTCTGAACTCACTACATTTTGACTAGAACTTAGTCGATTGTTTGTACAATTAGTTGTTAGAATGTCTCAATAGCGTAGGTGTTGATACTTTCTTCCAGGTATCTGTCATTGTACTGATTGCCCAGATTTTGGCCGTCTATTGATCAAACACATGCTGCTCATTGGCTTTGATTTGGTTTCATAGAAGCTAGAGCTCGATGTTGTCTTGGACAACATTGGCACTCTAATCCTATTATTGTAATAATACGATTAGATGTCATGACGTTACTCAACAACAATAATTATTGTTGTTGAGTAACGTCATGACGTTTTCAATGACAGATCCTGAGATGAATAGAGATGAATTCTTGTGGGTTCGATTCCCATCCACGCTGATCGGAGAGTAAAATCTCAGACATTCACTGGAATGGTTATTCTGAAAAGGACAAAACTTCCTAATGGTTTAAATGTGTGGTAGTAATAGTGCTAGATATCAGCATAGTTGATCATTTCACTATAATGTGTGTTTACTTTGTTTTTACTTTTAGCTATATATAAGGTATGTATATATAGCTAAATATTATTATTATTATTTATCACGTCATTGAGGGAACCAATTTTTGATTTGATGGAAGATGATGCGGCATATCTAGCTATTCATGCTTCTATAGCAGAGTTTAATTGAACCCACTGAAATTTCTCTAAACATATATATTTATTTTATTTATTTTACATTTATTTATTTATATTTATCTTGTAGGCCTAGGCCTAATTGGGAAAGTAAAAATATATTTTAGTAATATATTTTAGTATACCCTATTTTAGTATAGAAGACCCTGAGTTTAGATATGATATATTGGATTTCGTATACTGGTATTTAATAGATTGTGGCCTGCCTCTTAGAATATTAAGCAGTATTATGTAATGCTATTAATAATTGCCCAAAATGTCTGAAAAAGTTTCACATCAAGCTTATTCTATGCTTTGATGCTACAGGTGAAGATTTGATAACACATTCATCATTGCTGGATAATATTATAATAATATACCTCGAGACTATTAAAATAAATGTAATGATTAAAAATTTAAAGTGTGCTATCTTAGTATATTAAATGGTGTATATATACACTGTGAGTCAAAAAAAAAACATGTGCGCAGTGTCTCGCCCATAACTTTGGTATTAGCGAACCGATTTTTTAACTTCTTGCATAGGTATAATCAGAATAACATTTGCTATAAAATAACGTTAAGTGACTCTGTTAATTTTCACTTTTGCGTTGAAGCAGAGCTTGAAAATATGTGCGACTGAAAAAATTCAGTTTAAGTAAATAAATCGCTACAGAATGTTTACAAATCCGTGGCTTAACTAACAACCAAATACATAAAACAAACAGTGTTATACAGCTACTGTCAACTGTCAAAGCATATGCTCAAAATGTCCTCCTTTGGCGCGAATACAAGCTCGAAGACGCGCCACTCATCTATTGCGTTGTCGATGACAGATTGCTGCATGTCTTGCCAAACATCCACCAGGCGTTGCTTCAACACGTCCACGTTATTTATTTTCTTCTTTTCGTTATAATTTCTTTAATAAGCATTCTAGCCCTCCCAGCGTCCAGTTTTTTGTTGGAAATTCGGCAATCAACCAATGTGCGCCATAACCCTTTAAGAGGTACAACTTTTTTTATGAGCGCTTTATCTTCATTAGTAGGAAACATTTTAAAATTTCAACAAAAACAGACTAGGCTATGTCTGTAAAATCGTCTGTTATTTTTTAAAATAAACCGGAAGTGTCACAAGAACTAGATTTGAGATTAATACTTTTCTTCTTCTTTATAATTCTGCAAATATTTTCAAAATCGGTTCACAAGTGTCAAAGTTGTGGACGAAATACTGTGCACATGTTTTTTTATGACTCACAGTGTGTATATATATATATATATATATATATATATATATATATAATATATAATATATATATATATATACTTGCATTATACCACTAATGCGTAATATACTGTAATTCATAATGATAATTTTGTTACTGTGAATATAGGAGTTCTACTGATAATTCTACAAAGATGTCAGAATCAATTGATGTCAAGCTTGAGCCTGAAGTGATGTCAAGTTTCTGTACCGTGAATGAAGATTTGATTACACATCCATCACTGGAAGAGAAGAATTTATCATCTGATTGTTCCAGTCCACTGAAGATTAGTTGTCAAGGTAACAATATATTTCATTAATATAGGCCTATCTTACTGTTAATATGTAATATATTGTACTTCGTTCACTTTGGTTTATGTTTAGTTTATGACTGCTAAAACTCCATAGCCCTCTATGTTTTAAAATCTCAGTGACTTCATAAAAAGTGGTTATAAACAGTTTTGAACGTACTGTAAATAAATTTTTAATTTTTATTTTATTTTATTTTAGCCCTGAAAATGGTGGTTGTGGTGGATCAGAAAGAACCAGTTGTATCTGCTAGCATTACTGACTATTCGATATGCTTTCCTCCAGCTGCTGTGCAGAACTGCAGTCGCAAATATAAATTTTGTTATTTACAGTACATTCAGAAAACGGGGGGTTGCTCTGCTGAAACTTTCATTACTGGACAATCTATGTACCAAAATGGATGAAAATTGGCCACCCCATCAGAAATTAGTCCTTTATTATTTGGTAAAAATTTGATTTGCAAAATATTAGCAATAGCCTGAGATATTCAAACTTTTTGCAGGTGTAATCTTTTTTTACTCACCCTGTAGATATGTTACAATTATATATTCAGTTTTATTAGCATTTATACTTAATGAGATTTTTTATATGCATTTTGATATATTTTACTATACATGAGTAATGTAACGTTTATAGTTATTCATCAATCAGATCTCTATTGACTAAAAGGTGACATCGGTGCTTTTTGTTCTTGTAAACATAGCTCAATTTTAGGATTTTGTTGTTACCACTGATCACAAGGTGATTGGTATCCAGTTGGTCAACTAGATAGGCTGTTATGCTCCCTCATTGATGGCCTAGTTTTGCATGTATTAGAATGCAGGTCTTTGCATTTTATATAAGTACCTTTATGTTATTTGAAATATGTTGACTGCTGAGCTATGTGACACGTGAACAAATAAACACATGTCTCTCACATAATGTACAACTTCTATGATGATATGTAATAATGAGTTTTGCACCCTTTCTTTCTCAATGACCTGCCAGAGAGATTTAAGCATTGTGTGTTTAATTTGCAAAACAACATAAATTACATGAACTTCATTCTCTTGATTCTTCAGTGTAGTTGGAGAGACTCATTAGTATTTCTAAAAATATATTTTAATATTTAATTGAACAAATGCTACAAGACTCCTTTTCTAGAAGTGGTGACTCCATAACTATTCTACGATATTGAAATAATTATCATTTTATATGCTGAAATATATTTATAAAATGTTACTAATTTTGCGCAGGATTAACCAATGTACATCAGATACCAGAACTACGTAACTGTTCAGTTGTACTGAAACGTTTAGATCTCACATCCACTCTGAGATCAGGTTCTTATCACTTCAGAACTGATGTTAAGCTCTTTTAATATTGTGTATTGATATTAGATTAACAGTATACATGTATATTATTATATTTTCACAGGAGAGAGCAAGAGGTTCTCTTCATCTAACAACTGATGTTAATCACTGTATTTACTTAACGCGACTATCTTTTCTTGTAGCTAGTTTCTACCTAGCTTTTCAACTCTGACTGAATCACATTAATCTAAAATTAGATAATTAGTTTTATTAATCGAAGATGTTGAGAATAATTTTGTTTTTAGTAGTCTGAAAATGCTCAGTCTTGCTTATTTCTTAATTTCTTAAATTTTTAGATTCAGAACTGATGTTTAGATTCTTTTTATTGAATATCTAGAAATCCTGGTAAAGCTTAACGGCACTTTCCTCACTCGAAAATGATGTCAGTGATGGGCGAGCCCAAGATTTGAACCCCTCACATACTGATCTACCGTCGAGTATCTAACCGACGTCGCCACTGGCTCTAGTCAGTGGCTACGTATATATATATATATACTGAATGCGTCATTATAACGACCCCTTAAGAAAATTTTCAATAAATTACATATTTGGTGTCTGTTTTCTTGTAAATTTTGGAGATCATTTCTGGTGAAATTCTACACATCTTAATTTTCAGTATGCGTGATAAGCATAAAATTGATCTTATTTATCAAATCAAACCATTTGCAATACTTTTTGATGTCTCAGGTGTAACAGATTCCAGTAGAAGATCATCAAGTGAATCAGATCCTGCACGACGTGACAAATGTTCTCAGTATGAGGTAACTTTCAGTGAAACAGATCAAGTGAAGTCAAGTACACAGTGTAAACACTTGAGTGACAGTCAGTTTCATTGTACACTGTGTGATAAAACATTCAACAAGAAGAAATTCTTGAAGCTCCACATGCAGCGCAAACATGAGAATAACAGACAGCATTGTTGTACTCAGTGTGATAAATCTTTCAGTCTTAGATCAATTCTCACTAAGCATATCAAATACGTGCATGGGGATAGGAAATACGAGTGTGACAAGTGTGATTACAGTTCTTGTCAAGGAAGTCATGTAAGGAGACACATCTCTGCTGTTCATTTAAAGGAGAAAACTCACGAGTGTCCACAGTGTAACTATTGCTGCTTGCAAAAAGGTGATCTAACATCTCACATACGTTTTGTTCACAATCAAGAGAAGTCTTTTGAGTGTTCTTCGTGTGATAAGAAATTCTCTACAAGTTATCATCTTAAGCATCACTGGAGATCAGTTCATTGCGGAGAAAAACCTTTCAAATGTGATCAGTGTGATTATAAGTGTGCATTGAAGAGTAATCTTACACAGCATAAGAGATGTGTTCATGATGGAATACGATCCTTCGGTTGTGCTCAGTGTGAATACAAGAGTTCAACAAAGGGTTACCTCAAGCAACATTGGTTGTCGGTACACTATCAACAGAGACCTCATACGTGCAGTGAGTGTGGTAAATCTTTCAGTACTGCTTCAAGTCTCAGGAAGCATCAGAATGCTGTACATAAATGACTTAAACCTCATTCATGTACTTAGTGTGCTCGAGCTTTCAGTAGTAAAACTAATCGTATATATTACGCTAATTCTGTGTATAAAGAATGTAAGCCTCATTCAGGTAGTGAATGTAGAATATCTTTTAATCAGGTCTGACGTCTCAGAAGACATTTGTGTCGTACAAAATGATATTAGGTCAAGCATATGTTAAGTATGTCAGTAGATTCACAAGTTTAAAGTTGTCATAAGCACATCTCATCTGTGAAACAAAAAAAAAAGCATCTTACGCTTGTTCTGTGAGGAGTAAAGTGGTCGTTGTTAGAATGAATCTTAAAAGGCGCTTCTAAAGTGTATTTATTTAATTAATTATTAAAACTATTTAATTATTCAATTATTAAATACATGAGGTCAACAAAGAGTCTACTCAAGATACATTGGTTGTCGGTACTCTATTAACAGAGACCTCACTCGTGCGACGAGTGTGGTAAATCTCTCAGTTAAGCTTCAAGTGTCAGGAGACATGACGATGCTGTACACAATAGACTTAAACACTATGCATATAAAAGCGAAGGTAAAGCTAAGATTAAAGTCAGTTTCCTCACTTGATAGTGATATCGGTGACGGGCGAGCCCAGGATTTGAACCCCGCACCTACTGATCCACGGTCGAGTGTCTTACCGACTTCGCCAGTGGCTCCAGCCATGTATTTAACGTGATCATGCCTTCAGTAATATACGAATTCATAATTTATCTTAATTCTTACACACCAGACTTCGTGTGTAGAGCAACAAATTTTATTTGTGTAATGCCTGAGGTAAGGCTTTCGATGCAGTCTTGATGGCTTAAAGCGCATGTTGATTCTGTACACAGAGAAATTAAGCGACACTCGTTTGCTGAATGTGACATTAAATCTCGAGCAGAAGTACACTACATACTCTCATCTCAGCTGGGCTCTATAGAAAGTGACCACAACCTAGTTCTGTGTGTTAGGGTTCTCCCCGTAAGAGAGAACCCTAACCTAATCTAACTTAACCCGAACCTAAATCTAACCTAACCTCTGTCAGAGCCTCTTGTTAATGCAAAATTATAAAGTGGTTGTCATTAAAATTATCAGCTGTAAGGTTTAAAAAAATAAGGTAGTGTAAAGTACAAATAAAATGTATACTTGTTGATATTTACAAGCGTTTAAATTCGAAATACTCTTCTTTATTTGTGTGTTATTTGTATCAAAAGATATTCGACGAAATCGCTTATTGATATGTGTCGATATTGTTTAGTTACTATTGAATTACATGCATGTTGTGGTTTTTCATTAGTATAATAAATAATTATACTTTTCTCTCTCTCTCTCTCTCTCTCGTTAGTCATATCATTCACTGGCTGGAGCCAGTGGTGATGTAAGATATTTTTGATCGCGGATCAGTATGTCAGGGTTCAAATACTGGGCTCGCCCGTCACTGACATCGCTTTCGAATGAGGAAGCTGACGTTAATATTGGCTTTTTCTTACTAGAAGATGATGACAGAGATGTTGACGGGCATTGGTGGACAGTCAAATCTAATTCCTAAGAGGGAACATCATCTTAAACCTGTTTAGAGGACGAATATCATAAAATAAAACTGCAATTACACATATTACTATTTAAAACACATATGACAAAGGGGCTCTGTTTACCCTCACGATTAAATGGAGGAAGCTGAAAATCAAGCCAAGTACCGAGGCTTAAGCAATCTCCTTGTGGTATTACAATATTAGTTTCAAACTCATTTCCAGTTACATCTCTATTTTTAACTCTTAAAATTACATCATCAATGATAAGTTTTATTATATGCAGTTCGTCCTGATCAATTATTTTACTTAAATCCTCTAATAATTTATTTCTGTTGACAGTGTCAAACGCCTTACTCATGTCTAGAAGCAAGATTTCTATTTCAGAGTTTTTGTTTGTTATTGCTTTTTCGATAAGAAGTTTTAATGTTAGGAGGTGTTCCGTGGTACTTCTGCCTGGTTTGTAGGCGGCTTGAGTGACTGGTATTATTTTGTCAATTTTGTGGTATATTCTATTTATCATTAAAAATAATAATAATATTATGTAAAAATAATTTTATAAAACAATATGTAGACAAAGAATTGGCACAAGAACGCAATTGTTCTCATTATTTCTTTATTTAATCTCAAAAACTTACAACAACTTAATTATACTAATTCGAGAAGTCGTGAGGACTTATAACACCAGAAATCTAAACGTAGGCTAATACTTTACCGCAACATACAAAATGTTTAACAGATGACTATGATAACCTTTGATATATCTAAAACGGTGAGAGTGATGAGAAAGAATCTAGATAATCGTTCTTTCCAGCATGCTGCACCGCAGATCAGGAATTCTCTTCCATCTAATCTTCGGAAATCTTCATTTGAAGCACATCGGCCTTTGCTTTCCTATGATCAGTTCCATAGGCAGTTGAAGACCTATCTTTTCCAACTCTCTTTTCCATCCAGTGTCCATGAGCAGCGACCTGGGCCTAAACCTCCTTTTCTTTAATTCCCTTCACTATGGACTGATTATCTGGATTTTGGAATTTGCACCGTTTTGGACCTTCTTTTTTGCTCGCCGGCTTAATTTTGTCTCAATAGTGCTCGATGTTGTCATTGATGACAGTAGCACTCTAATTGTTGTTATTAATTATTATTATTATTAGATAAGGACAATTAATTTAAAAATCGGAGCAAATACAGCAACTATGCGATTTCTAAAGTCATCAATGATAACATCGAGCATTATTGACACAAATCCACGCCGGCAATCAACAGAAAATCCAAAAATGGTGCAATTTTCACAGCGCAGAAATCAGTTCATAGATATATAGGATTGAGTCCAACGTGAATTATTTTTGTTCACATATCACACAGCACGACAGCCAACATATGTCGAATAACATAAAGGTACAAAGTAAAACACAAAGACAGGCACACTAATACATGCAAAACCAGGCCATCAATGAGGAAGCATAACACCCTATCGAGTTGACCACCCGGATATCAATCACCTTGCTAACAATCGTCCTACATGTTTAAATCAAATTTTAAATTAAAATAAGAGAGTGAAAGTGTCAAATCATAGAAGATATAAATACAACAAAGGAGAAGTTGAATGAGAAAAAAACAAGTTCTCTTATTGTGATAAATTTTCTAATAAATACTGTTTTAATTCTATAGAATTTAAATGTAGGCCTAATGAAATGTAATTAAAGAAAGGTTTTTATAAAGCAACCAACAAAGAGCCTATTAATTTCATTGCTGTACGAAACTGACAAAAATACGTACAAATCTTTATTAAGCCGTGCATTTACTGCGATTTTATAACGATGTAGTATGCAAAGTAATACTTTTAATAGCCAGGACAAACTGAATTCTGTTCGGCATCGAAAATATAAATTTCTCGCGAATCAAGAGCCACGGTAGATATAGGATTCATTTCTGATATTTTTTCTTCAGTAACTTCCAAAATCGATTGATGAGAGGCACGAGTTTTATCACCGCTTTATGACAGGGTTCGCTGGAATACTTCACACTAGCCTGATTGTCACTAATGGTAGTAGTTTATTTTTTAAAATGTCCAAGAGTGGGCGGATCAATAATTGTTTTTAGGTGGGGGCAGAAATAGAGTTTTGCGACATTTTTCGTCATGCTTTGTTATGTAAGTTTCTGTATGTGTGATTGATCATAATGATACAATCGGCGACTCATTAGATACACATTAGTCGCTCATAAACGTAATTCACTTTCAATATGATTAGGAAAATATTTTAAAATTAAAAAATTGTCGCGTCCATTTTCGAGTCCTAGCTTTTATGATCAGTGGCGGATCAGCATTCACATTCCATATTCGATTCACATTCCATAGTTGATAACTTAATCTGATATTATAGAAAGATAAGCAGAGGATAGAAATAAGTGGATAAGTTATAGATATGGTCCATATCTATAACGCTTCCACTTATTTCTATAGTATTAACCAATAGGAAAAAGGCAAAAGGCAAATTACGCAAAAGGCCAAAAAAGGCAAAAAATTGGCAAAAAGGAAAAAATTGGCAAAAAGAGAGAGAGATAGAGAGAGAGAGAGAGAGAGAGAGAGGAGAGAAGAGAAGAGAGAGAGAAAGAAAAAGAGATTGAGCTCTGATTAAGTAAAATTGATCCCAGAAGAATGCACAAATACAAAAATTAAAGAAAAATGAGGAGAGGAGACTTTCGACTCCATCATTAAATTTCTCAATGCTGTGTTGCTATGTGAGTGCTCGATGTTGTCATTGACGACTGTTGTACTCTAAATAGGCAATTATTATGAGGAAAACATGAGCGCTGGTTAACTTTGTTACAGCTGAATTGAACTTCCCTAGAATTTAATTTTACATTAATTCAAAAAACTCGGAAATTTCTGCCAAATCTCAAAACATCAGTAAGTACAATGGAAGTGTTATTTGAATGTCTCAATAGCGTAGCGGTAACGTCTTAAAGTTTTAAATGACGGATCCTGAGAGGTATGGAATCCTCGTGGGTTCGAATCCCAGACACGCTAATCAAACAGTAAAATCTTGGACGTTCACTGGACTATATATATATAGAAAACGGATTAAATGGCCTAACGGTTTAAATATGTGGTATTAAACGCGAAAAATATCAACATAGTTGATCATATCACTATAGTGCGTGCTTACTTTTTTATATCAAAATTTAATAACAGTATCAATATCAATTATTATTATGTGATCAAGGGCATCCACTCTTCTCTGTCTTCCGCTTTCCTCTTCATTTCCACATATGAGTGGGTCTTTACATCATCTAACATACCTAATCTCGGCCTGCCCCTGCCTCTTTTTACCTCTATTCTACCTTCTAGGACCTCTTTTAATAGACCTTCCCACCTTAGAATGTGTTCTATCCAACTCTTCTTCCTATTTCTTAATACATTTATCAACTGTCTATCTGTGATAACTCTCTCTAGAACTTCCTCATTTGTAGCCTTTTGAGTCCAACTAATCCTCTCCATTCTTCTCCAAATCCACAATTCCAATGCTTCCAGTTTCCTAATATCTTCCTTCCTTGAGGTCCAGGTTTCACATACATACATTAGCGTGGTCCAAACCAAAGTTTTCACTATCTTTATCTTTGTATCTTTCTTCAGACTTTTTGTTAATAGTTCTTTTCTATTACCAAAGGCCGCTTTTGCTTATACTATCCTACTGCATATTTCAGTCTCATATTTCCCATCATCGGTTATAATATGACCCAAATATTGGAAACTCCTTACCTGTTCCAATTTCGTACCATTTATTGTGATATTAACTTCACCTTTATTATTGGACACTCTCATAACCTTCGTCTTTTTTATATTGACCTTCGTACAATATCCCAATGCCGTATCATTCAGCCTATCCGTTATCTTCTGCAGTCAAATCTCGCTATCTGCTACCATTCCTTGGTCATCTGCAAATCGTACATCTTATAACAATTTCCCTCCTACTTTTTTCCTTCTTCCAAGTCTTCCATAGCTTCCTCCAACATTGCCTCAGCTGTTAAACAGCTACAACCTTGAGTTACTCCACGTCCTATTTCGCCTTCTTCTGAGTATTCTTGTTGGATTTTGATTACTGCACTTTGATTCATGTACAAGTTCAAAATTAGTCTTCTATCTCTCCAGTCAATTCCAATTCTTTTTAAGATATGCGTCATCGTTATCCAATCAATCCTGTCAAAGGCCTTCTCCAAGTCTACAAAGCATACAAAAACGTCATTTCCATATTCTAAGTTTCTTTCGCAAAGAACCCGCATTACCCCTATTGCTTCTCTTGTGCCGCATCCTTTCCTAAAACCAAATTGTGTCTTGCTCAGTATCACCTCTGCTTTCGACTGAATGCGATTATTTTTACTATCTTTAATAAGATCTTCGATGAATGCGGTATTAAACTGATTGTTCTGTAATCCGAACACTCCACAGCATTGGCTTTTTTCGGAATTGGGATCATCACTGACTTGGTAAAGTCATCTGGTCAAATATCTGTATTGTACACTTCCATACATACCTCCATTAACTTACTGAGTGTTTCTCCTTCCAACATTTTCAAGAATTCTGCTAGGATTTCATCTATTCCGACTGCTTTCCCCTTTTTCAAACTGTTAATTGCAGAACAAACTTCCTCCTTCATTAAATCGGGGCCCCTTTTATCGTTTTCTATGATATTTTCTTCTTCTATTTTAAAATCCTCTTGAACTGGTTTCCCAACCTTATCATGCAATTCCTCTACATATTCTCTCCATCTTTCTTTTACTTCTTCCAGCTCGGTCTTCAATTCCCCATCTTTACCCATTATACTAATGTTCTTTGCATCTCCTTTCTTTTTCAATCGGGTCTTGTTAATATCCTGACTTCTTGCTATAATAGGTCCGATCTCCCTCTTCTATCATATTCTGCTAAATCATCACACTTTACACTCCACCAATGATCTTTTGCTTTGTCTGTAATTCTTCTTAGTTCATTGTTTAAGCTTCTATATTTCCTTCGGCCATGCCTGGTGTCAATACTTTTCCATTTCCTCCTTTCATCCATTTTGTCTAGCATCTCGCTTGTGATTTGCTTTACGAAAGCCATAAACTTCTTTTGCACCTACTTTAATAGCCTCTTTTAGCTGACACCATCTTTCATTTACCCCTGTTCTTTCGTTGTCTTTCATTTCCTTAACTTGTCTTTCAACTATTTCCTGAAACTGGCTTCTTTTCTCGTTCAATCCGTTCAAATTCCATCTCTTACTGCTTTTCTTCTTAAGTATTTTCTTCAGCTGAAGCCCTACTTTTGCCATGACTAGATTGTGGTCTGAATTAATATCGGTTCCTAGATAAGCCCTTGAATTCTATATATATATATATATATATATATATATATATATATATATATATATATATATATGAAACAAAATATATATATATATATATAAAACAAAATAGTAACAAAGAATAAATTAGAAATTTCGAGAGTTAACTAAAATCATGAATTTTAATCTACATCAATTTAAGTCATTTATTTAATTAGACTAAGAAATTAAGGTCCTTGGAAACCAATGAAATTAAGGTTTTTAAACTTCTTCTAGTGACATCTCCTTAGTTCATTGCTTTGAATTACTACTGATATAAACATATAATAGTAATAGTAATCATAATAGAGTCAGAAATAAAAACTGATATTTTGAGAATATAAATTTATATAGCCTATACCATAAAATACATAGCATTCTACGTGTACGTTAAGCCAGTAATTTAGAGAAAATTAGCATCGACACCAGAAAACTTTATCAGTTTGTGCCTACAAATGACTCTGTTGATTTGCTATTACCAAAATTCACACAGAACACGAGTGATATTACTCTCTGTCATGCACAGCTGAGATGTGATTACAAGGACCGTATCTGCTCGAGTATCTAATGCCACAATCAGCACATGAATATCGCTATAATCCGCTGTGTACAGACGTAACGTGTGTTTTAAGATGGAAGGCTGAACTGAAATATTTACTACACTCGGTACATGCATGTGTTTTAAGTCTCTTGTGTACAGCGTCTTGAGGCTTTCTAAGATCTGAGGCTAGACTAAATGATTTACCACAATCACTGCAGGAATAAGATTTCTGTTGATAGTGAACTATCAACCAATGTGTCTTGAGGTAACTCTTTGTTGAACTCTTGTATTCACACTGAGCACAACCGAAGCGTCGTATTCCATCATGGACACTTCTCCTATGTAGTGTAAGATTGCTCTTCTGTGAAAACTTAGATTCACACTGATCACATGTGAAAGGTTTTTCTCCACAATGAACTGATCTCCAATGAAGCTTAAGATAATGACGTCTGGAGAATTTCTTATCACAAGAAGAGCATTCAAAAGACTTTTCATGATTGTGAACTAAACGTAAGTGAGATGTTAGATTACTCTTCCTTGAGCAACAATAGTTACACTGTGGACACTCGTGAGGTTTCTCCTCTAAATGAACAGCAGAGATGTGAAGATCTACGTGATGTCTGTACGTAGAACTGTAATCGCACTTGTCACACTTATATTTCTTATCTCCATGCACGTTTTTGATATGCTGAGTGAGGAGAGATTTAATACTAAATGATTTATCACACACAGTACAACAATGCTGTCTGTTAATCTCATGTTTGTGCTGTATGTGCCGCTTCAAGTAAATTTTATTTTTGAATGTCTTATCACACTGAGTACAATGTAACTGACTGTCACTCAAGTGTTTACACTGTGTATTTGGCTTCACTTGATCTGTTTCACTGAAAGTTACCTCACACTGAGAACATTTGTCACGTCGTGCAGGATCCGATTCACTTGATGACCTTCTACTGGAATCTGTTACACCTAAGACATCATATGAAAAAGAAAAAAATCATTTGATAGGATAAACATACAACATCATAATTTATTGCTGAGTCATATCCTTAATTATCATTACTACAGGCTACCTAGAGTATGTCCAAACATAACATTATCATTCCATGCATTTCATCTATAGTATATTTGTTAATGTGAACTTCTCATATTTAAGACAAACCGATTCTATACTGTCTTTATATAAGTATATCTCTGCACAAGAAAGCATCAATACAGAGAACAAGACAGAGAAGCGTGGAGGTGTTATATACCGTGGACCTGCCAGTAGGCAGGGCACTACGAGAAATATTCGATTCATTGTTAGCAACTAACAAGATGTTATTCCACTTCAAGTTTAGGTTTATTAAAATAGTAACTGCATGATTGCTGAGAGATATTTTTAGCAATAAACTGCCAGCAGCATTAAAAGGTTTTTGATATAAGACATTTCTTCGAATACAAATTTATCAGTGGAATAATGTCATGTAATATAATGTCAAGGCACAGCGCTCAAATCTAAGTATTATTAACATAATTAGTATTAACCTGATTAACACAGGCCAAGTATAAAACTACAGTAGTTCTCTTAGAATTCCAAATAGACGTCACATTGCTTATGATATCTGAAAAAATGTACCACTGGTTAGGGTCACATACATTCATGCAATTGCTTCGCACATTTGCATGCGAGCAAGGAATAATGTATTCATTCACACTAAATAATAGCTAGAAACCGTAAAGCTAGTGCATTGTTGGAAAACAAGAAAAGTTGAATAGAATAGAAAATATGTTTATTTTTTCAGCAAAGACACAAAATGCATACAATAATGATCGACATACAATGCCTCAACAGCAATTCCTACATCTAACGTGAGAAAAAATTGGTCGTCAGTGAAGATACAGAGTATCATATCTAACTGACTACTGTGATAATTATGCTACTTACAGAAAAAATAAGAAAAGAGGCGGAGTACACAAAGAAAATTAACAAACAGTGAGAAGGAGATTACTATTTTAAGTATATGAGAGATGACGAAGAAGTTCAATAACTAAGCAAAAGACTGAGAAGTTTTTCAGATTAGTGAAAGAAATTAATAACATCTTCTACAAGTAGGGCTAATGATGTGTTACATGAAACATTGTGATTCATATTGCATATTCATAGTGAAGTCACACTTCTTATTAACTCAATTTGTTCATTGAAAAAATACACTAGCAAATAAAACTATCAGTTACAAGTATTTGCATTGATTAACATCAGCTTTTAAAAAGATATGTTAAATGATAGGAACCTGATCTCAGAGTGGATGTGACATCTAAACGTCTCAGCACAACAGAACAGCTGTGTAGTTCGGATCTCAGATGTACTTTCGTTTCACCTGCACAAATTTAACATTAAGGCAACAGTATTGTAAATATAGTAGTGGATAAGTATCAGAATACTATATTCAAAGTACGGCATCACAAGGGTTATAAAATATAATGCCAGAGAAGTAATTCTTGCAATATTTGTTGATTATAGTTATTATCTGTTAATTATGACATTTGTTTATTATAGAAAACAAATATATAATCAGCATTGCTGTTGCATTTCAAATGAGAAAATTAAGAGTAGGCTAGATGCAAATGCAAATCAATTCAAACATGTAGATATATTTGGCTTATTTTCCTGAAAAATTTATATTATAAAATCTCTCCAATCGTCGAATGATTATGAAACAGACGCTAAACCAACTGTACAATCATTATACTCTCTCTCTCTCTTAGTGTATTGCCTACTGGCAAGTCGCAAGTCCATGGCATATAAAGTCTCTACTCTTCTCTGTGTTCCTGTCCTCGCATATGAGTGGGTCTTTAAATCATCTAACATACCTAATCTTGGCTTGCCTCTGCTTCTATTTCCTTCTATTCTACCTTCTATGACCTCCTTTTATAAACCTCCTTAGAATGAATACTATCCAACTCTTCTACCTATTTCATAATGCATTTATCAACTGTCTATCTGTTTCAACTTTCTCCAGAACTTCTTCATTTGTTACCTCATTATTAACATCTAAGTATCTTCCTCATTTATAACAATCATTATTATAAATATATATTCATCCTTCACCTGTTACAACTGTTTCACTCAGAATGCCTTGACGTCGTTGTATCTTGGAGGTACCCAGATCAGTGACGGGCGCTATTGCTCGAATAGCATGTCATTGACGGGAGAACTCTGGATTTGAACTCTGCACCTACCGATCCACTGTCAAATAACTTACTAACAAACTACCGATCCAGCTAAATGGCTCGTTGGAATGGTACATTGCTGAAAATATTCTCTTGTTAGCTAGTTCGATTGTTAAAAATCTTTGGTATGTCAATTTGATCATTGATGTATCTTTTTCTTAGTGCACTGTCTACTGACAGATCCATGGTACAAAAGGCCTCCACTCTTCTCTGTCTTCTACATGCCCACATACGAGTAGATCTTTAAATCACCTATAACATTCTTTTTTATATACCATTATTCTCGGAGGATTCTGCTTATTGATATAAAAGTTAATATATTTGAGCAGTTGTGCAGAATTCGTCAATAGCAGCAAAAAAAGGAAAGGAAAGCTAAAGACACTCAGGAACTGTATGATGGTGGTAAATTGTAAATGTAGAGCAGTGTTTTTAAAATTTAATGAATAACTAGTAGAATGATCACACAAAATTATGCATTTTATGATTCTTGCTAGTTCTTTCTACTAATTAATAAACCTTTTTTTTATTATTATCCCATAATGAAAGAATAATTAAATAGTTTAATGGATCAATCAATAAGTAATTGACCAAATCATGTAGCACAACTTATAACGTCAAAAATCAGACACTCTCTTACATTAATAAAGTTCATTCTTATTACAAGATTCAAAATCAGTAAACCACAGTAGAGATATTTTACCTTCCATTTTATTCGATCACCCTCCAAACAAATTATTATTTCCCAGTAGCGAATGTGAAAGCAAATCTTCACTCACATATTATGTTATAATATTTAGAATATAGATATGAACCCATCATGTTTGATAGTTTTCGCTAATAAATATGATACAAAAAATTTTTACCTTCATATTTAATCTTCAACTGACTTGAACATCCTGGTGATAAATTCTTTTCTTCCACTGATGAATGTGCAATCAAATCTTCACTCACAGCACAGACATTTGATTCCTCAATTTCAAGCTTGATATCAATCGAATTTGACATTTTTAAAGAATTTTTTCAGTTTAACTGTGGCTCAGTATTCTAAGAGATTCGCCCAGACTAGTGTGACATATATGAACACATATATATCATATTTAGATATTTAACTACACCATATTAAATAACTTTGGCTGCCAAAAATATAGCTCTACAAATTTCTGATATAATAATAATAATAGCAATTAGAGTGCTACAATCATCAATGACAACAGCTAGCACTATTGAGAAAAAATCAAGCCGGCGAGCAAAAGAAGAAGGTCCAAAAACGGTGCAAATTCCAAAATCCAGAAATTCAGTTCAAAGTCAAAGATATGCCTGCCTAACATTTGCATTTGATTAACAATTTTAAGATTTGAAGCACCAGTTGAACTTTTATGGAAAGATTGTGATAAATTTAAAGTAGGCTAAGACCTGAGTAAGAATAGGATGACTGCAATGAAGAAACACTTGCTTCAAGTTTCTTTATAAGCAAAAAGTGATTGTTTTTCAATTAGCCTACAGTCAAACTGTTTCTAACTGTATCTTTTGTGATATGGAAATAGACTTAAAACTTTTTGGTTTAAATTTACTTTTTATAGAGAATTTAGTGGTATTGAACGCGGAATTTATAATAATTGCTAGCTTTTACGCAGACCAGAAGCTTATCTCTCTATTAAGGGAAATTTTTGTAGAATATTGCTACTGGTAATTAAATATTAATACACCAGAAACAAACATCTATCAGGGACTCAATTAATATTATATATATATATATATATATATATATACAGATACAGTATATACCGTAGTGGTTTCGATGTAACCCAAAACTAGATTTTGGAATACAAAGTGTTTGGTTGTAGCACAAAATTTGAATTTGGAATAAGCAGAGGAGCTATCGGAGGAGCTTAATTGTTATCGTAGAATAGACTTTACAAGACAAAGTAATTTTAATTTTACTTTTTAAAACTATCCCTAACCCTAACCCCTAAGCTTTACCCTAACCATAACGTACCATACGAAACTAATAGACGATGTTTCCTACGAAAATAATAAAATTTTGTAAAAATTAAAGAAAATAGAAGTGACTCGAACCAGAATCGAACCCCGAACTCTATGATCTAAAGTCAAGCATTTATACCGCTGAAAAACAGAGGTTTCCCTTCGAATCCAGTTGAACAGACGATGTCAACATAAAAAATGGTAATCCTATATTCACAAAATCTTATTCGAAGTTCTTATTTTCTGCGATAACGTAACCACTGCGTATATAAAAAATTAAAAATTAAAAAATTTAAATTAATATATAGATTTTAAGAAAAATAAATAAAAAATAATATATATATATATATATATATATATATATTAATGTACATAGTATATATTAATAATATAATTAATAACAGGTTAAAAAGGTTAAACATAAGCCCAAACGTCAAATATATGCCATATGATTTTCTGTAAGCAACAGCAGAAGCAAAAGCAGTAAGATACTAAAATTGGAAATTGTACTACGCTGTTTAAATATATATATATATATATATATATATATATATATATATATATATATATATATATATATATATATATATATACTAATAGACGAGATATATATACATATATATATATATCATAGAACAAAGAAAAATCATAGAAGTGTCAAAGGCAATCTCAGTCATTGTAATAATAATATTAATAACACATTATAATGAAATGATGAACTATGTTGATATCTATCACTTTTAGTACCACATGCTATATCCGTTAGGCAATTTAGTCCATTTTCCGTGTAGCCAGTCCAGTGAATGTCCGAGATTTTACTCTCAGATCAGCGCGGCTGGGATTCGAACCCACGAGAGTTCGTTTCACCTCAGGGTCTGCCATTTAAAACTTCATGACGCAATTAACCATTGCGCTATTGAGACATTGTAAACATTGAGTTCAAGAATTGCAGATATGCCAACAATTAATTTTGCTGGCCGGAGGTAAACAATAGCAGCTGATCGTTATTTAATGGCATAGAATAATTAAGTTTTTGAACATTTCTAAAACTTTGAACGATAAGGAAACACTTTAGGAGCACGTTTATTGTCATATCTATACGGTGCCTTCTAAGTGAAACGCATCCCCCGCATGCTAAACTACACACAACATAATAATACAAAATGCAAATAAATTGTATTTCAAATCTCTTAAAGGATAATCCCCGTTCTTTAGTTTTCGGATTTCTGGAATTTGTATACCCAAACGCGCAACAATACATCATCTTAAACCCGTTGAGAGATCGAATATCAAGAAATAAATCTGAAATTACAGAAATAACTATTAAATACGCATATGACAAAGGGGCTTTGTTTACCCTCGCGATTAAATGGAGCATGCTGAAAATCAAGTCGCTCTTGTTACAAAACTGGTGTCGCTGAAACAACAGTCATGCCATATCTACTTATTTTAAAGATCTTTGATATACAGACTGGGGCAACAAAAAGAATCACCTAGCGAAATTTCAATAACTTTAAGAAAACTCAAAACATCTCTGCGAAATTTACGGAGCTTCTAGGGGAGGAATTTCTACGTATATCCTGCAAATTTGATAAAAATCTATTGAGCAAGAAAAATATTACAGCGTTTCTACGAAAAAAGTGCTAAATCACTTTTAACAAGGCTTTTTTTACCAAAAGTCTTAATAACTTGGACAAAACTCAAAATAGTTTTACAAAATTTTCGAAGCTTCCAGAGGAGGAATTTCTACAAATATCCTGCAAATTTGGTGAAAATATATTCAGAAGTAATAAAAATAAAGCGTTTCTTCGAAAAAAATGTTAACATCAATTTTAACAAGGCTTTTTAAAACAAAAGTACCAGACATTTTCTTCAAAATTTAGGAATAATTTTAACAGAAAAACGAAATTTAGGCATCTTTTATTGGAGTAGCTAACAAGGTAGTGCAGGCTTAAACTCCACCACTTAAGTAAACAGCCCTTTTCAGGGTCGTTATTTTCTTTAAAAGGAACGACTGACATTTCGAAAAGCCTTGTTAAAATTGATTCTAGCACTTTTCTTTTAAAAATGCTGTAATTTCGTAACTAATGAAAATATTTTCATCAAATTTGCAGGATATACGCAGAAATTCCTCCCCTAGAAGCTCCGAAAATTTTGTAGAGATATTTTAAGTTTTCTTAAAGTTATTGAGATTTCGCTAGGGGATTATTTTTTTTGCCCCAGTCTGTATATACATGTATATATATATATATATATATATATATATATATATATATATATATATATATATATATATATATATCACTCTTCCTAACAACTCTATCCTTAGCTTTCATCAAATTTGCAGGATATACGCAGAAATTCCTCCCCAATTTGAAATTCTCAGGAAAGTAGCCTAATTCAAACGATTTATTAATGATAAAGGTAAGTTGGTTTGCAATGTAATTAGCAGATAATTGTCAAATTTTACTGGATATAGAGTCATTGCCAGTAGAATAACTCTTATAGAGGGTTTTCATGGGCACGTCATCTCTTTGTTTACATAACAAAGCCGCCATTTTTAAACACCACACTCTATATGATACACTGATATATATGCAACTTTAAGCAGTTTTTCATCTTAATTTAGCATAAAATTTGTGTCGCATGTGGACATGGGCTCTTTTTTGCAGGTCAATGAACTGATAATGGATAAGATGGTTCTTGAAGGCTTTGTTACACATAATTTCAGAGTTTCTGCCATTTCTGCCAATTAATGCATTCCCTGCTCAAATTGGCAGAAATGGCTTAAAGTTGGACTCAGATGATTTATTCTATAATTTTTTGTTTACAGATATAATTCAATTATTTTTCTCTGTTGTGAGAAATTTGACCATAATTTGCATACGCAAATTTCAGAAATGGTAGAAGTTTTGCAATTACAAATTTCGTCAAACCATTCCAGATTGCCAGAAATATCTTATATTTCGACTACTACTTAGCCTAAATACCAAGCTAATTGGCAGAAAAGGCAGAAATTTGGACTCAGCTAATTTATTCTATAATTCTTTGTTTACAAATCTATGTATAATCCAATTATTTGTCTCTGCTTTGAGAAACTTGACCTTAATTTGCATTACTCAAATGGCAGAAATGGTAGAAGTTTTGCAATTACAAATTTCGTCAAACCATTAAAGCTTGCCAGAAATATCCTGTATTTCGACTACTACTTAAATACAAAAGTACACAACAAAACCGGAAGACATCGTGCAGATTTTTGTCCAATTTCCCTTATTTCCTCCTATAGAGTCAAAATTTCTGCCATTTCTGCCATTTCTGCCATTTCAGCCAATTAGCGCAGGGAATGCACTAATTGGCAGAAATGATAGAAATGCTGAAATTCTGTCTAACAAAGCTTTCAAGAATCATCTTATCCATTACCAGTTCATTAACCTCTAAGAAAGAGCCCATATCCACATGCCAAACATAATTTTATGCTAAATTAAGATGAAAAACTGCTTAAAGTTACATATATGGCAGTGTATCATAATAATAATAATAATAATAATAATAATAATAATAAAGGTTTAACGTCCGTTTCCTCATCCAGGGATTATGTCAGGGACGTCCCCAACAGCACATATCACTACAGATCAATTCACCCAGACCAATCTGCGAAAGAAATGTGCTGAGGAGAAGCAAGGTCCTAAACGAAAGCCAGTCCGGTGATCAAAAAATGGTCAGGGTGGATTCATTATGTCTATAGTGGGAAAAGGTAAGTTTTAAGCTTGCTAGAGAATGTTGAAAGAGAAAAACAAGAGCGAAGATTAGCAGGTAAAGAGTTCCAGATTGTGGGTGCTGCGTAAGAAAATGAACGTCTGACCAATGACGTGAGAATATTTGGAACTGAGAGAAGATTGGCATCGGTGGAGCGAAGTGCACGTGAGGGACGACAGGGAAGAAGAATTTCAGATAAGTAAGAAGGCTTGCCAGATCGCAGAGTTTTGAAAGTTAATAGAACTATTTTATATTTTATGCGTTGATTAACAGGGAGCCAATAAAGACTGCGAAGTAGAGAAAGAGAGCGAAATTGAAGTCGAGAGGACTTACAAACAACACGTGCAAGAGAATTTTGGACTTGCTGCAAACGATTGAGAGAAAAATTGGGCAACCCATGTAATAATGAATTACAGTAGTCGAGCTTTGAATGAACTATAGAATTAGCAAGGATAGTGGCTGAATTTATAGTAAGGGATGGACGTATTTGCCTAATCTGACGAATCTGAAAGAAAGAAGCGCGACAAACAGAAGAGATATGGGATTTAAAGTCAAGGTTTTCATCAAATATGACTCCAAGGTTTTTGGCGGATCGAGAAGGTGAAAGATTGATTGATTGATTGAATGATCTCTATGATGCTGGTGTATGATATGAACTTTTGATATTAAATGATTTAAATGATCTTTGTGATGCTTGTTTATGATATGCACAGTTGATATTAAATGATTTAAATGACGCTGATTTGATACGACAGAACAGTCACGGAGGGATGACCTGGAGGCTCTGGGTCACATGTTGCTCTATTTCCTCAGGGGTAGTTTACCCTGGCAGGGGCTGAAAGCTGACACTCTGAAAGAGAGATACCAGAAGATAGGAGACACGAAACGTTCCACTACCATAGAGGCTCTAAGTGCCAATCAACCTGGTTAGTATCTGTCTGTCCATCTGTCTACCAATCTATCCATCGATCAATCAGTCAATCGATCCATCTATCCATCGATCAATCAGTCAATTGTTTCATCAATCCATCGATCAATCAGTCAATTGATCCTTCAATTCATCGATCAATCAGTCAATTTATCCTTCAATTCATCGACCAATCAGTCAATTTATCCTTCAATTCATCAATCAATCAGTCACTTTATCCATCTATCCATCGATCAATCAGTCAATCGTTCCATCAATCCATCGTTCCATTGATCAATCAGTCAATCGATCCATCGATCAATCAGTCAATTGATCCATCTATCAATCGACCAATCAGTCAATTGATCCATCTATCAATCGACCAATCAGTCAATTGATCCATCTTTCAATCGATCAATCAGTCAATTGGTCCATCTATCCATTGATCATTCAGTCAGTCGATCAAGCGGTCAAAAACTAACCAAGTTTGGTAGCTCTTTCCGGGGCCTAGGCGCTCACCAATCGAATGCACTCTCTAACGTTGGTGTGGATCTTTGTGCTTTAGTCGCCTTCTTCGACACGTGCAGTCACCGGTTGGCCAATTCTTCAAACAACCTGGACACAACACATTTCTGGGGAAGAAATGGCAAGTAATGCACCTACAATTAACTTTTCATAAGTTTCAATGTTTGCACGTGTGTAGAAGAGGTGGCCACTTACCTGCAGTATTCACGAGGGCTGGGGTTCACGGAGCAGCCTGACTACGAGTATCTGAGGGGCTTGTTTCATCGGCTGATCGTCAGTCACGGGTGGACCTGCGACTGGGAGTTCGACTGGATTGTACAGCAGAGGGTGCGTGGCCTCCTGATGCTTTAGCGTTTCATTTAATATCTTCATGCTTTTGTTTATAATTAAATAACATAACAAAACTTAACGTAACGTGGATTGAGTATCTCTCTTACTCTCTCTCTCTCTTCAGTACACTGCCAAGTGGCAGGTTCAAGGTACAAATTCATACTCAAAGTATGTTTTCTCGCTCCATAAGAGCACTCCTTAGATCAACAAGTTAATCCCTTCACAAAGTCTATACCTTATCCATACCTTATGTAGCCTATAGCTTGGGAAAAGTATAGCTTCTGAGGTGGTTTCCCGTTTCCTTCCTCAGTTAAATGGATTAATTACCATTTAATGCAGATGATGATGGGTAGATGGGTAGCAGGCTGCTACTCATCAGCCAATCTGCATACAGAGCCAATCATTCCACAGAGACAGCTGTACTTAAGATCCACTCTGATCTCCTTCGCGCTATTGACTCTGGTGATGTTGGAGTGCTGGTGTTGTTGGATCTCTCAGCCGCCTTTGACACTGTCGATCACTGTGCATTAATTGAGAGATTGGCAGTATCGTGCGGACTTCATGGGTCTGTGCTGAGTGCAAAGGTATTGTGTGGAGTTGCTCAGGGTTCAGTACTGGGACCTATACTGTACATTGCTGACCTAGCGAACATCATCCAGCGTCCCGGGTTCTAGTCACACCTCTATGTAGACGATACTCAAGTCTACGGGCATTGCAAACCTGACGATGCTGAAATTTATCTGTCTCGAGTATCGCTTCGTCTTGAAGAGATCTACGTCTGGCTGTGTTCCAATCGTCTTCAGCTAAATATTTCTAAGACAGAGATGATGTGGTTAACCTCTAGTCGTAGACAACATCTGCTCTCTACCTTACCGCTGTGGATAGCTCAGTTCACATTAACACTAACCCTACAACATACTTATAAGCTTGTCCAAGCAAAAGACAAAAGAAACAAATTAAAAATTTTATGTTACCATGGTAACTAGTAGGTGTGTAGTGGTCTTTACAGAATAGCTGTTGTCTCGACACTCGATAAAGAGTTGAAATTCGTTAAGGTGATGTCAAAGCGTTTTATGTAGAATTAGGACACTTTAAATTCTGGTGTTTCATTACACTTAACATTCGATCTATTAACTAGACTATTTTATCAATTTATTATTTATTTTATTTATTTATTTTATTTTATCGTTCACACGCATCGTAATCATCATCTTCTCTTGAATTGCAGTTTAACTATGGTCGAATTCACATGCACTATAAAATATTAAATATTAGTCAGGATAATTTATAAAAATCCTTAGGCTAATCGAACCCTCGTGGGTTCGAATCCCAGCCGCGCTGATCTGAGAGTAAAATATCGGACATTCACTGGACTGGTTATACGGAAAATGGTCTAAATTGCCTAACGGTTTAAACATGTGGTTTTAAAAGTCGTAGATATTAACATAGTGGATCATTTCACTACAATGCGTGTTTACTTTTAACACTTCATATATGTATAAAGAATCAAAGTGTTCTATGTTTGAATTTTTAATACACCACAATATAGTGTGCAGACTTTCTTTAAGAGTTCTTTAACAGTTTAGATGTTGCCGTTAGATATTTTTTACTGAATTGCTAGCTTAATACGTTACTCTTTGTGACGGTAGCTCGAATGTGTCGAGTCGTCTTGAAGAGAAGTCTTGTGCTTCTAAACCTTGACGTTCTCATTATATATATATATATATATATATATATATATATATATATATATATATATATATATATATATATATATATATATATATATATTTGTTCTATTGAGTGATGATGCATAAGACTTCTTTAACGATTTATCGTTTAATGTTTGTGTTATTCATCGTAGTTTAAGACGATATTAATAATCTATTGTTGATGCACCCGGACTCCCAATGGACTGTCAATTTATAAGTGGTTTTCATATATTCTAATCTTTCGGCTCTGATGCTGTGTTGTTGCATATTACTGTTATTGTTGTTGCATAATACTATCCTTGTTGTTGTTGATATAGTGCCGTTTTTGTTGTTGTACTGTGTTATTGTATATTATGGTTGTTGTTGTATTGTGTTATTGTATATTACTATTGTTGCTGTTGTACTGTGTTATTGTATAAATACTGATGTTGTTGTACTGTGTTATTGTATATTATGTTTGTTGTTGTATTGTGTTATTGTATATTACTATTGTTGTTGTTGTACTGTGTTATTGTATATTACTATTGTTGTTATTCTGTGTTATTATATAAATACTGATGTAGTTGTATTGTGTTATTGTATGTTACTGTTGTTGTTGTTGTTGTTAGCAGCAGAAAAACGCGAGCCTGGGGCCGGGTGCACAGCCGGGCCGGGGTGGTGAGGAGGGTAAGACGAGCAACAACAACAGAGGCCCTGCCACAGTGGCGCCACCTCTTAACACTAGTCACAAGGTTTGCATGGTTCTTCTAAATCTCTCTCAGTAAACCTGCTCGTTCATCTTCTTGTTTATCTGTTGTGTGGACTAAATGTGTGGACTAAAGCATCTCTCTTTTCCATCCAGTGTCCATGAGCAGCGACCTGCGCCTAAACCTCCTTTTCTTTAATTCTTTTTACTTTGGACTGATTTTCTGGAATTTGGAATTTGTACCGTTTTTGGACCTTCTGTTCGCACTATCTTGGACTTCTAGATAATTAATATATAATGTGTAATCTATACATATAATAGAATATAAGATATATTACATTATAATATATACAGAATGGGGCAACAACAAAAAAATCCCCTTGCGAAATCTCAATAACTTTAAGAAAACTCAAACATTTCTACGAAATTTAAGGAGCTTCCAGGGGAGCTGCATATATCCTGCAAATTTGATGAAAATCTATTGAGCAGGAAAAATTTTACAGCGTTTCTATGAAAAAAGTGCAAAATCAGTTTTAACAAGGCTTTTTTTACCAAAAGTCTTAATAACTTGGACAAAACTCAAAATAGTTTTACCAAATTTTCTTAGCTTCCAGAGGAGGAATTTCTACACATATCCTGCAGATTTGGTGAAAATATATTCAGAAATAACAAAAATAAACCGTTTCTTCAAAAAAAATTTAAAATCAATTTTAACAAAGCTTTTTTAAACAAAAGTACCGGACATTTTCTTCAAAATTTAGGACTAATTTTAACAGAAGAACGAAATTTAAGCATCTTTTATTGGAGTAGCTAACAAGGTAGTGCAGGCTTATACTCCACCGCTTAAGTAAACGGCCCTTTTCAGGGTCGTTATTTTCTTTAAAAGGAACGACTGACATTTCGAAAAGCCTTGTTAAAATTGATTTTAGCACTTTTTTCGTAAAGTGCTGTAATTTCGTAACTAATGAAAATATTTTCATCAAATTTGCAGGATATATGCAGAAATTCCTCCCCAAGAAGCTCCGTAAATTTCGTAGAGATATTTTGAGTTTTCTTAAAGTCTTTTTCTTATTGAGATTTCGCTAGGGGATTTTTTTTCCCCCAGTCTGTATATACATATATAATGTATCATGTGTGCTATATATAAAGGTGTCCATGACTAAGGTAAAACTGGCTTGGATTGAAATACTCAAGTTTTGTGAAGCTACTGCTCTCATATTCTACAAGCTGTTGCTGGATGCATCAGCTGATTGTGACTTTATGTTGCACAGTAGAAGACAACGTTAACTGATGTTAATTAATTAGCAACGTATTTGAGCATTGTATGGATTGGACAGATCGATTGAATGATTGATTGATTGATTGAGTCAGTCAGTCAGTCAGTTTGTCAGTGAATAGAATGACGTTTTATTAATTCATTTATTTACGTACTTGGTCTTTGAACATTTAGCTGTTTACTTTAGATATTGATTGATTGTTTGATTGATTGATAGCTTGCTTGATTGATTGATTGATTGATTGGTTGATTGATTGATTGATCAGGTAAATAGACCAGTAGGACATGACACAGGATTGAATTCGACAGATCAGAGAAGGGGGGAGGGTGGTGGTAGACCCCCTCTCTACACGGGCCCCCCGCTTAATTCTAACAACCATCACACTCCCTCTGACCCCCCTTATACAAACGTGAGTGGCCGCTCTCAGTTGCTGTAAGCTTTATGTAATGACATGTGATGTGGGGACGTTCCTGACATCATCCTTGGACGAGGAAACGGACGTTAAGCCTTTATTATTATTATTATTATGGCTCTGAGTTCAGCTGCTGTATCTCTAGCCACTCTAGTTACTAATCCATTGTATCGGCTAAAATCTCTTGAAATTGTAAATTGGTGTAGCTGATGCCATACTTGAATTTTCACAATTTTTATTTTTGATAACAGAGATTAATTTGTAAGAAAAATCATTGCTCCGTGAAATTGTGTGTCCAATTACATTGTAATTGTGCTGTTTCTATTTAGGATACCAATAATAATAATAATAATAATAATAATAATAATAATAAATTTTTAACGTCCGTTTCCACATACAAGGATGATGTCAGAGAAGTCAATATACAGTTCACTTATTCCTTTCAGTTATAATTATTAGATATTTATTAATTAATCGATGTGATTGGTTGATTGATATGATAGATTAATTATTTGATTTATTGATTCACTGACTGATTGATTGATTGACCGATGTATTGATTGATTGATTGATTGATTGATTGATTGACTGATTGATTGATCGATTGGCTGATTGATTGATTGATTGATTGTTTGATTGATTGGCTGATTGATTGATTGATTGTTTGATCGATTGACTGATTGATTGATTGACTGATCGTAGGCTGGGTTGGACGCCCATGCAGACGATGCAGTCACTAGTCAGTCTAATTCTCCGTTCAACCCACACAACCTCGACACTCAGGACGAGGAAGTCAAGTGAGTCTCTCCATCATATCTCTCTCTTTCTCTTAGTGCACTGCCTACTGGCAGGTCCATGATATGTAACGCCTCCACTCTGCTCTGTCTTCCGCTTTCCTCTTCATGTCCACATATGAGTGGATCTTTAAATCATATAACATACCCAACTCGGCCTGCCCCTGCCTCTTTTTCGTTCCATTCTGCCTTCTATGACCTCTTTTAATGGACCTTCCCCCCTTAGAATGTGTCCTATCCATCTCTCATATAGACTTTGATATTCCATAAAGTACTGGACTGATTTACCAGCTCTGATGTGAAGTTTTGTATACTTTAGCACCATAGTAATAATAATGATAATAATAGTAATAATAACTATTGTTACTATCATTACAACTATTATTTTACCTTGCAAAGATTTAAACCATGGGCCCGATGAATCCCGATGGAGTTGACTTTATTAATGGCATAGGCAGACTTATTGCAGAGCAAACCGACGATAAGTGAGAGACATCTTTTCTTTGGTAAAGGCTTTCCATGACTTTGCAAAGATTTAATGCAGTCTGCTTCAACAATTCTTTTAAGCCGATTGATGACCTCGAGTAGCCGGGCGGCGATTCAGCACGTATTGCTTGAATCGTTTTTATCAAACCCCAGGTTCTTTACTCCGGGGTAAATATTTAAAAAATAATAGTAATAATAAGTATAATTATAAACCACCATAGGCTGCTCATCTTAGGTATGATGTAAAGTGAATATCTTATAGATCTTCAGTTAAATGTTTTTATTAGGTAAGATTGATAAACTGTTTAATTCTATTTCTTGTCGATTGGTTGATTTTTCAGATGCTGTTTTCTGAGGAAATTCAAGCTTAAAACTCGTAGGAAATAAGAAAATGGTGTTTTGTGGGGTAGCGGAAGTATAAAAATGGTGTTTTATAGCGGAAGTTTAAAATGTGATAAAGTGATATATACATTGAGACATGCTGTACGTGTATGGTGTTATAATGGCTTGTGTATATGCAGCAGTCGTGTGCTAAGACGTCTTTGTGATACAGTTACATTGTGAACGTGTTTTGTGTTTTGTACATTTTAGTAAAACTATAAACTGGTTCTGTTCGTTTGTTTACTACTTGAATTCGATGTTGGGCTTAAGTATTTCTCCGTTCATTTTGAACATACACCATTATTACTAAAGTAATTAACTAAAGTTTTGTTGAAGTTTAATTGACCTGTTGCTCACTCTATCTCTCTGTCTTTATCTCTCTCTCTATCCCTCTCTCTCTATCTCTCTCTCTCTCTCTTCATATGGAGCTCTTGAAATGCTCACCATGGCTTTTACGCTGTACTGTGTCAGCAGCTGTGTCAGCAGCTGTGTCAGCAGCTGTGTCAGCAGCTGTGTCAGCAGCTGTGTCAGCAGCTGTGTCAGCAGCTGTGTCAGCAGCTGTGTCAGCAGCTGTCACTTACGAAGAGATTTGCTTTTGATTCCTCACTTGATATCTCGAGTCAATATGTTGTGCAATCATATGATAAATATACAAACGATTAATTATAACAGGTAGTACAGGCAGTTGTATCTCGTGACGGTTTTAATGTCTAAATAGTTTCATGGCTAAATGCGAAATTTCCCAAATGTCAAGATATTGAAATGGCTGTTCGTGAGATCCAGGAATCAATTCTGCGTAGAGCTGATCTGAGAGTAACTTGTCTGACATTCACAGGACTGTTGATCAACTTCATCATCATCTTCCCTTGAATCTCTGTTTGGCTAGGGTCGAGATACGAATAGACCTTCTCCAATCCTTTCTGTTCCTCGCGATATCGTCAGTCGATCCTCTATTCTTCATGTCTCTCTAAATCACCGCATCCCACGTCAGTTGTGGTCTACCTCTCTCTAGCTTAACATCCAGCTCTTCCCTCTAAACTCTCTTACTACATCCTCATCTGCCTTTTCTCACTGTATGATCATACCATTTAATTAAAAGAACATAAATATAGAAACAAACATAGTTCTCTCTCTCTCTCATTTCAGTATCGACAGAGCCAACCTATCTCGGACCCATCAACATCAAATTCATCCTCAAATTCATTTTGCATGCTGTCCGTCATAATTTACCACACATTAGACGCTACATTCTCATCTCCGTCACATCCAACCTCTGCTTCTTTTCTCTTTTTTAGCACCATACATCATTACTGGCCTGACCACTAAACTACAGAATGTACCTTTCAGTCTAAATGGTATTGTCCTATCTCACGGCACTCCACTAGCACACTCCTAATTTGCAACCTTTTCCAACTCCCTTTCCTCTTCCATGATAGATGCTCAGTACTTAAAGGCTGTTGTCTTCCTTAGTTCCACCCACTAACATACCCTCTCTCCGTTTATCCCCTCAACCTTCAATCTACTCTCCAAATGCTCTATTTTTTTCCTTATTCACCGTCACCCATTTGCTTTTCAATGCCTCTTAAAATCTTCTAACATCTTAATTTCTTCATTTTATCTCTTACTACATTATCACTAGATTATCTGCAAATAGCATGCACCCTGGGGCCTCCTTAATAACTCCCTTAAGCAACTCATCCGTAATCAAAAATAAATAAATATGGACTTAGGGCTAATCCTTGATGTACCCTGATCTTCACCTCAAAACTCTCCACTCTCACACTAGTCGTCGCCCTGCCGTACATATCTTTGATTAACTCCACATACCTCCTGTTCACTTTCCTCAGGACTCCACAGGCAAGGACCGATAACATGGATAATTGACTGTACTGTCTAATGGTTAAACGTGTTAAAGGTGATGGATATCATCGAGATGATCATTTCACTAGAATGTGTGTTTTAACTTTCCTGTTTTTATTGCCACCCTATGATAATCTGTACTGTTCGGTTTAACGGACTATTTCTATATTATTCTGTGTTTCATATGATTAACTTGATAATAGACCAATCAAAAGCTGTTTATGTTTCGTATAAGTCTATTGCTGCAGCTCGTGAAAGGTGGAATCATCTCCCAAACAACATATTCAAAATACAAATTTATACTAAAGTTTAGATTTGACTTGAACCTGACATTTTGCATTAGATGTGGGAGTGGCTTATTTTAGAAGTCTTGAGTAGCCTATGCGATGAGTGGATTTGACATGACCGTAACGATTCAGGGCCTGTATGTTGTATAGTATACGAGGCCATCCATTGAACAGTGTGTGTCGTCTGGGCACCATTTTGTCGTTCTGATTATTACTCCCTGAAGTGTAATTGAAATTATATTTTATCAGGAATATTAATTCTAGTTCTGCTGAGTTGTTACTAAGTTCTCGACAATCGTGTCTTATTATCTTTTACCTGCACCAATCTGAAGTCGTGGAATATTCCGGTTTAATTGTTACGCTTCTTTTAATTGGATTGATTAAAAGGTAATATGACACAAAAGTTTGGCGTCATGACGAATCTGGTCTGACAGTTGTCTTCCATGAGAGGTGCTTTAGCATTGTAATTTTAGTTTTGCTTCAGTTTCAGTTCTCATAATAGTATGTTTACAAATCATTGTTTCTGACATGTGCTAAAAGAATATAACACTAGCCTATGGTCTTATGATAGTGTGAAATCTTTCAAATTACTTTTATAATATCTTATTTCATCTAAATTGGGTTTTAACCAAAGATAACCAGTTAACCTGAAAAATTTTACTAAATGAACGATATTATAGAAAGAATCGTGAGTTTCGTATCTGTGGCTTCTGATAATAATTTTATTTCGCCAGTCTTACAAATAAAAATGTAAAATCTCTGGTATTTTATGAATTGTTAAATGTAGCAATAGCTACTACTATTAATAAGAAATAGAACTATGAACAATACATAAAACTATTAACAAAAACCATGAATTCATAGAATTATGAACAGTAAATAGAAATATGAATATGCATAGAACTATGAATACACATAGAAGTATGTACAATACATAGAAATAGGGACAATACATTGAACGACTAATAATATATATAACTATGAAGAATACATAGAACTACGAAAAATACATCAAACAATGTACAATACATAGAACTCCGAACAATACATAGAATTATGAACAATACGTTGAATTATGGACAATACCTAGAGCTATGTATATTGCATAGAACTATAAAGAATGAGTAGAATTGTGGACAATACATAAATCTAAATACATAAATAATGGAACAGCATCTAATGCTCGACGCTCTATGTCAGGCACGTCAATGAGAGATGTCACGTGAGGCAGAAGTCACGTGATGTCACGTGAGGCAGAAGTCACGTGATGTCACGTGAAGCAGAAGTCACGTGATCATGAGCTGTAATGTGATCAATGGCTGAATGAGAAAAAACTGTGACCATGATGAGTGTGTCAACCACTGTCACTGTTGTAGATGATTCATATTTGTAGATGATTCATAGTTGAAGATGATTCATAGTTGTAAATGATTCATAGTTGTCGATGATTCATAGTTGTAGATGATTTATAGTTGTAGATGATTCATAGTTGCAGACGATTCATAGTTGTAAATGATTCATAGTTGCAGATGATTCATAGTTGCAGATGATTCATAGTTGTCGATGATTCATAGTTGTAGATGATTCATAGTTGTAAATGATTCACAGTTGTAGATGATTCATAGTTGCAGATGATTCATAGTTGTAGTTGATTCATAGTTGCAGATGATTCATAGTTGTAGATGATTCATAGTTGCAGATGATTCATAGTTGTCGATGATTCATAGTTGCAGATGATTCATAGTGGTAGATGATTTATAGTTGCAGATGCTTCATAGTTGCAGATGATTCATAGTTGTCGATGATTCATAGTTGCAGATGATTCATAGTGGTAGATGATTTATAGTTGCAGATGATTCATAGTTGCAGATGATTCATAGTTGTCGATGATTCATAGTTGTAGATGATTCATAGTGGTAGATGATTTATAATTATAGATGATTTATAGTTGCAGATGATTCATAGTGGTAGATGATTTATAATTGTAGATGATTCATAGTCGTAGATGATTTATAGTTACAGATGACTATATTATAATGCATTCATTGCGTTTGTCGGGATAACAGATTAATATTAACCTAGTACGAAATGGAAAATCATTCTTTCTCTTCTCAAACACAATCAGTCGATCTTTAGATGATTCATAGTTGTAGATGATTCATAGTTGTAGATGATTCGTAGTTGTAGATGATTCATAGTTCAATGGATTTCATGCATTTGTGGGGATGACTGATGACTACTAATCTAGAAATACATAAATATTTATCCCTCTCAGCCACGAGCAGTTGATCTTTGGATGAGTCATAGTGGAGAGAAGGGATACTCGAGTTCTTCAAGATCTCTAATTGAATTCTACCCACAGAGTTCAACTCACAGTCCAGCACTAGAATATCACGTCTATTCTTATGAATTACAAACAGGCGATTATTAACAAGATCTACTGCTACTGCAGTATATTTGCTCACATCTATCTTCTTGTCTTTTGCACTTATTATAATCTGACCCTCAGCGTTCAGCACACACAACCTCACTGATCTAGTATAGAAATTACGATACAGAACGATGAACCGGTCACCTGACGCACTTCTTATGATTTGAAAAAAAATAATAATATAATAATCATAGTCATAAAAGGTAATTTCATTCACATTTTCGCTAATAATGACATTATTAAAATTGATACATATACTACTGACTTGTTTACCGTCACTCGTGTATTCCAGTACAACTGTCTTCATGTTGTTAAAATCAACAGCAACAAGCAGCGTGTGCTCAGCTGTCATTGATAGACCTTGTGGTCGACCCCAAGTTATCTTCCAGCGAGTGACAGAGTCGTTAGTGAGATCTACTCTGTGAATACAGGAGAGATCAGAGCCACTGACATACAAAACTTTGTTGTGAGAGCAACCAGCGAGACCATAGCATGACCCTATGTCAGGTATCTCAATGTCACGCGACCATCTTCCACTGCGCGAGTCGTACACTCTGATTTTTAGATCTCTATTGGTAAAGGCTTCATCATTAAAAAATGCCGGTGAGAAATAATCAGTGGCTGTAAAGATCTCATCGTTAACAGCCGCTATAAAAAGGAATTCATGATCTTCAAGGAATTCAGAGAGTTGAACAACGGTACACGTGGCTCCATTCACGGGGGGGTCCACTGTATCTGAAACATGTTACAATATTACAACAACATCAGCTACGGGATGAGCTGCAATTTAAAGTAAAATAAATATTATTGGGTTGTAAAGCTTTGAATTAAAAGATAACCATTAAAAACTGTCAGCGCTTCATAGAAGTCGACTAACCCATATAATCAATGCTCACTGTGCTTCTAAAGTCAACCAACCCATATACTAACGATTGTACGTGTTTTTAGAAGTCGACTAACGCATTTACTGAAGAGTGCATAGGATGGGAAAGAGTCCTTGACTCTGTCGGTTATAGTTTTGTCTAAAAAGAGATTATTATTAACTACTTATTTTAATGCTGCTATTAATGTGACCATTTCAATGCCTGGTTGGAACAGGACAATCAGAACTCACAGAAAACAAGGTTTTAAGAGTCGCATTTGTACTAAGAAATATAATGGCTTATATATACATGTATATATAATGTGTATATATATATATATACTATATATATATATATATATATATATATATATATATATATATATATATATATATATATAAATCTACGTATAAGCCTATATGTTTATGTTATTATATATATATATATATAATATATATATATATATATATATATTCGCGAATATATATATATATATATATATATATATATATATATATATACATATATACATATATATCGCTCCTCTCTATCTTTTTCTCTCTCACCTCTAGCTCTCTCTCTAATAATACTATGACTGCAGAGACAAAGCATTTCTTGTAGCTTCACGTGTTCACTAATCACTGTTTCTCACTATTTTCCATTATTTCACGCCAATATTAGCGCGACAGTGTGGAGATATTAGTGGAACAGGATGGCGAGAATTAATCAACAACAAGAGTTGGGATGGGCAAATTGGTAGAGCATGCTCCTCTGAATCGAGAGGCTTAGGCCTACGTTCAAATCGTAAGTTAAACAGTAAACAATAAACCTTAGGGCCTTTATTATTGTAATAATTCTTATAATTTATTATCTCCACCCTACCTAAACTGGGATTCAAGGGCAGATGATGACGATGAGCAGGGGCGGATCCAGGAATTTTTTAAAGGGGGGCCCGAAATTTTTTTTGAGAGTGTACATTTTTTTGCTTTCTTCGGGACATGTGACGCAACCAGACAAATTTCTGGGGGGAGCTCAAAATTTGTTCACTACTGCGTTCGGCTCATAGAGTGAGTGTATCCCCGTATCTTATCCCTCCCCCCGCTCATACCCGTCAGGAGAAAACCTAAAATCCCACATTTGTTTGGAAAAGTAGGTGAATTTGTTTACCTCTGAAGAAACTCTGCGGATCTCGACGAATTGCAAAAGTGACCTTATTTTGGTGGTGGGGGTGGGGGGCTAAAGCCCCTTCCAGCCAAGGCTGTTTGCACCACTGATACGGGACAGAGTTCATATTTTTTACTTACACCCTTTTTTCCTCTAATGCAGTGGTTATGCATTGGTTCAAGTGAAAATTGAGAGCTAGTGAAAAGGTCAACATTGTTTTGGACCTCCATCCATTATTACTGGGCTTCTAGTATATACTAGAAAAAAATCGAGCTATTGGAACTGAGTTCCCTGTCGTACCCCCCGCCCCCCCGGGCCCCCCCTAACCACTGCTATTACTAACATATTTACACATCGAAATTGCCATAGAAACAATGAAAATATACTCTGTCTTACACCCCCCCCCGGGCCCCCCCTAACCACCTCCATTACTAACATATTTTCACATCGAAATTGCCATAGAAACAATTAAAATATACCCTGTCTTATCCCCCCCCGGGCCCCCCCCCCCCATAACCACCTCCATTACTAATATATTTTCACATCGAATTGCCATAGAAACAATGAAAATATAGTTTAAAAATTTTTATCGGCGGACCTAAGGGGGGGCCCGGGCCCACTGGGCCCCCCTCTGGATCCGCCACTGACGATGAGGATTAGTAATTCTAATAATAAAATAAATACAAATCTTATCTTGGCACAAACCGCACTCTGTACTATATAAGTCATCTTACGAAGTTGGATTTATGGACAAAATACAAGGAAAACAAATTAAGATAATAAACTCTATAAATATATACACTATTTCATGTGTAAATGGATGTGTTTTAAAGAATAAAAAAGAATTAAAGTTATGATCATTCGGCAATGAGACATAGAGTCAAAGTGACATTACAATACTTTCCTTATCTGCTGTTAACGGCTTTGTATTATATCCAGAAGTTATTAAAATAAATATTCAATCATGACACAACTTCCACACATACCCACGAACAGGCGTTGAGTGACAGAGTCGAAGTAGAGACAGGCAGGTGAGCTGAAGGTGGGATGTATGTGAAGCTGTAATACATAACTGAGATCTGTGTCTAGCATGAGAACTCTGTCGTTACCTCGATCAGCTATAAATATGCGCTCTCTCTTATCATCTACTGTCATTGAGCAAGGCTCGCTCAGCTGACCTTCACCTTCACCCTTCTCTCTACCGTAAGAATTTATGATTTGACCCTCAGTGTTGATCAGACAGACTCTGTGTAGAGCTGAGTCACCAGCGTGACACACAATCAGCTGATCACCTGACAGTTGTAGTGTCTGTCGTGCATACAGAATGCTCTCATCCAGTCTTATCCCACGTATCAGCTCTCCCTCACTCGAGTACTCCACAACTCCACTCTTTCCTCCAGTGCCTCTCATCTCAACAGTTACCAGCAGCGTGTGCTCTGATGTCACTGACAGACCACGTGACTCCTCATTCTCTCTCAACATCCAACCAATGACGGAGTAATCAGAGGTTGGCTCGAGTAACTTCTCCCACCTATCTTTAGAGACGATGCACTTGGTGAGATCGACTCTGAGAATACGCTCTGGCTTACAGTCGCTGATATACAGAACTCTGTTGTGAGCACAACTAGCCAGACTCCAGGGTGATCTCATCCCAGGCATATAAATGTGAGGAACTTTATATCTATTCTCTGAGTAACTCGTGTGTGAGTCGTACACTCTGATGGATGAATCATTCTCATTTATCACATATATCTTGTCTCCTACACGCGCTATTCCTCTGATGTGCTGATCCACAATGAACGTACAGTCAGGTTGTCTTACTCTGCTACTGTGTGGTGCTGTGCAAAACATAGACTCCAATCAGCTTAATGCTTAGATCAACGTAAGTTTTGAACATATTCCCTGCACGCTGCACATACAGTATATGAACGTGTTAGGAGTTTGATTTAATATTGTTAATCTGAAAGGATAAGCTGGAGTGAAAATGTTACTAATGTGTAAGTTTCGGAGAGAGTTAGTACAGATAGATAGTTGATTAATGTAATTAAAAATTTAAGGGTAAAGCTAAGATTAACGTCAATTTTTTCACTCGAAAGCGATGTCAGTGACGGGCGAGCCCAGGATTTGAACCCCGCACATACTGATCCGCGGTCTAATATCTTAACGACTTCGCCATTAGCTCCAGCTTAAATTAAGAAATATTAAGAAGAGTTGGATCGGACACATTCTAATGGGCGAAAGTCTACTAAAAGGGGTCATAGAACGCAGAATGGAAGGAAATTAGAGGCTGAGGCAGGTCGAGATTACGAATGTTAGATGATTCAAATATTCACTCATATGTGAACATGCAGAAGAAAGCCGGAGACACAGAAGACTAGAAGCGTTATACAGCATGGACCTGCCAGTAGGGAGTGCACTAAGAGAGAGATTGAGAGGTCTAACCTAAATGCTAATATATTGCAATAAGAATGGAATCGTTATTTACAGAGTTCAGCATGGAATACAAATAATTAACATAATGAATTGTATTTCAAATGCTTGAAATTAAATTAGAATGAAAGGTTTGCAATGGAAAGCTATATTAAGTTAATTGCAATTTCTCAGTAGATAAACAAACATAATTATAAATAAATAATTGAGAACTCTTTGTGTCCATAGGTAGCCTATCAAGGATGGTTAGATCAACGGTGCTTAAAGTTAAGCAAAAACTAAAATATATGTGCGATGTGTCCGTGTGCCATGCATGCTGGACTTAATATATTACAAGGCTTGATTTATTTTTAGGCCTGGACGTTATGGGCAGAATGACCAAAGTGTGCTACGTAGGCTACTTGGCATTTATTGATCAAAGCGTATAGAGGTCAAAGAGTTTTTCCTTTGGTATGATTGATATGATTGAAATGATTTATATGATTGAAACGACTGAAATGATTGAAATGCTTGAAATGATTGAAATAATTGAAATGATTGAAATGATGGAAGTGATTGAAATGATTGAAACAATTGAAATTATTAAATATATTGAAATAATTGCAATGATTGATATGATAGAAATGATTGAAATGATAGAAATGATTAAAATCATTGAAATCATTGATAAGATTAAAATGATTGAAATGACCGAAATTATTGAAATACTAGAAAATATTGGAATGATTGAAATTATTGAACTTATTGAAATGATTGAAACAATTGAAATTATTGAACTGATTGAAATGATTGAAATGATTGAAACGATTGATTGTCAAGTGGATGTTGAATTTATTTGTACTGTTAGAATTCAAATAGAAAAGAAAAACAAAGTCACTGTCTTATTCTTTTATAAAAGGCCTATCCCATCTCTATTTCAAACACCGAAACACTAAACAAATGACTTAAATTCAGAGTTTGAATATGAATAGGCCTACTTACTATTACAGTGTATAACGGTTGAAATAGTTGATCGCTGTATTGGTAAGCTTGCTACAGGTAGGCCTAAGGCTTGTGGCCTTGACAATTTAATGGCAGAAAATCTAATATTTGCACACCCTATACTAGTCGTTCAATTAAGTGTGCACAGATGTCATTACCTGCACTAGGTCTATACTTAAACCTAGGCCTACAAGTCTAATGTATAACCGTTTAAACTAGACTATTGTAATTCGTTGCCGCTGGGCTAACATTAGTATTTAGCTATACACTAAAACTTGTCTAGACTAACTTTTATTACCGCTATTAAACAAATAACAGTTATAAATCAAAGCAATGAAGTTTGAAATTAAAGTGAATATATTTTAATATAATATAAGTGGCACCAGAAGATTCAAATATACCTGATTGGCTTGAGCTTCTATCACATCTCTGTGTGGATTCCACTGAGGGACTGACTGGCGTGAATTTCTCCACTGAGGAACTGGCTGACGTGGATTTCTCCATTGAGGGACTGACTGGCGTGGATTTCTCCACTGAGGGACTGAGCTTCCGATTACGAGACTTATTTTGGCCTGCATGCATATAACATAAAATTTATAGGGTCTCCATCATGGTCGCCGGAATGATTTTAATCTTAATAGAGATAAATAAAAAAAGCTATTGGCTAAGGCAAGTAATAAAAGAGCCAAGAATCAGGCACAAAAGCGTAATGTTTTGTCTACTATAAAATACGTCTAAGTATAAGAAGTATCTTGGTCAAAGAATTATAGTTGAATATTTACTTGTAGAAATCAAGAATTAGAAAGATTATACTAGAGGATAAGCGCCTTGTATACACGGCAGCTTCCAGAAGATCAAATATTCATTCATTCATTCATTCCACCTTTTTATTTGTTTTCCATGTAAATAATAAACAACAAATACAGCGTCCTTAATTAAAAACTAAACGCATAATCAGGAAGAGGGTTATCACAAAGAGCCTAGGCATTCTGCTGTAATACAGTCAGAAGCAATTACAAAGAATAACAAATACGTTTACTAATTGTCTTCTATGCTACAGAATACTGCAGAACATATGGCAACCATACACATTAATTACTGCTCATAAAAGAGTGTAAATATCGGAAGCGTATAGATATATAAATTTCAAATAATAAACATAATAAAGGTTTAACGTCCGTTTCCTCATACAGGGTTGATGTCAGGGGCGTTTCCTCGTCACATGTCACTCCAAATCGGTTCATCCAAAACGAACTGAAATGCGTGCTGAAGAGATAAAAAGATACCAAACGGTGCCAGTCCGTGATCAGAAAAAAATTAGGCAAGATTAAAAATCTCTATGGCGAGAAGGGATCTAAAAGATAGTGTACTGAAACGTTAGCTTAAGGCTACAAAAAGATCAATTAGGGCCTACTCACGGTAAAATAAATCCAACTCAGTCAAACACCCTTTCATATAGGCTATTGCTTCCTTTTAAATTAGTCTAGGTGGAGATGACGTGAATTCGAAGGAACTTAATAGTAATTTAATCTTTTATTTGATTACATTAATTTAACCAAAGCCTGCCATGCATATATTGATTCAATTTTGTGCTTTACTTAAGTCAATTATAGGCCTACAGCGTTACTGGCAACTTTTTCATTTATTGAATGCTGACATTGCATACATGCACGAAGAAAAACTATGTCCAGAGACATGTAGATCATTTGAATATCTCAATTATATTTCACTGAATGATGAAATTTTATGGTTGTATCACAACTTGCATTTCTTCCATATCCGCTGCTCATTGTGTGTGCAAAAATGCCATTAGCAATACAAACAACATTTAATCATCACATCACCTTTAATATGCAAAACGATACATCTTAATTGAAAAATTAATTAGTCAAATTTTCAAAGTCAGCCCCCATCCCGTCCTCCCCCAATTTCTTGAGGCAACATCCCATTGACGCTTGCCAACCCCCCACTTCAGCTAAATTGCGTCCATCTGACCTCCTCCCCACTACAAATTTGACAAATGGAACGCTGGGTGTAGAGTTAGAGCTCTAAGGCTTAATTAAAAGATAAGATATATTTTTTACAATTATCAACACCTTCCTATTTGCTCCGTTTCCTTACATCTCGCTGGTTGAAAAGTCTCGTTATGTAGAATTTGATGTAACGATGAATCGCAACCGGGCTAGGAGTCTACAAACTCTGTTGAAGAGCTTCACAATTACGCATATACTACAAAGGAAGATACGCGATAATTAATTATTGTTAACAAGAAGGCAATGAGCTGAATGAAAGAAAGAATTAGATGAATGAAATAAGGAATCACATGAATGAAAGAAGGAATCAGATAAATGAAAGTAGGAATCAGATGTATGAAAGAAGGAATCAGATGTATAAAAGAAGGAATCAACTGTATGAAAGCGGGATCAGCTGAATGAAAGAAGGAATCAGCTTAACGAAAGAAGGAACAACAACAACAACAACAAAATTAGAGTGCTACTGTCGTCAATGACAACATTGAGCACTGGGGTACCAAATGAAATCCGATGAGCAGAGTGTGGGGTCCAAAAACGGTGCGATCCAAAATCCGGGAGTTCGGTCCGAGGAAGGGTACTAGTGGAATGGAGGTTTACATTTATCTATTCATGTATCAATACTTTGGAGTGACTATCTGGTTTTTGGAATTTGCACAGTTTTTCGACCTTCATTTTGCTCGCTGGCTTGATTTTGTCGTAATAGTGCTCGATGTTGTCATTGTCTCTAGCACTCCAATTGTTGCTATTATTATTATTAAATTTTGTCTGCCCTCCTTTGACGCTTTCGTGGATGACATCTTCGGAATTAATCTTTACAATTTCCATAAGTTTAATACAGTTTTTAGAATTAATAACGGCACTTTCTCTTAATAGGATTTAGACGACTTTAAAAAAACCATAATTTATTAGCAACATATGATTAATTACCTTAATTAAATACATTTTATTAATTACTAATTATAAAACCAGAACAAAACATTAATTAAATACATTTTATTAATTACTAATTATAAAACATTAGTATAATTGGTAAAGATGGGGATTTGAAAACAGAGCTGGAAGAAGTAAAAGAAAGATGGAGAGAATATGTAGAGGACTTGTATGATAAGGCTGGGAAACCAGTTCAAGAGGATTTTAAAATAGAAGAAGAAAATATCATAGAAGATGATAAAAAGGGCCCCGATTTAATGAAGGAGGAAATTTCGTCTGCAATTAACAGTATGAAGAAGGGAAAGGTAGCCGAAATAGATGAAATCCCAGCAGAATTCTTGAAAATTTTGGAAGGAGAAACACTCAAAAAGTTAATGGAAGTATGTATGGAAGTGTACAGTACAGGTATTTGGCCAGACGACTTTACCAAGTCAGTGATGATTCCAATTCCCAAAAAAGCCAATGCTGTGGAGTGTTCGGATTACAGAACAATCAGCTTAATACCTCATGCTTCGAAGATTGTTTTAAAGATAGTAAATAATCGCATTCAGTCGAAAGCAGAGATGATACTGAGCAAGACACAATTTGGTTTTAGGAAAGGATGCGGCACTAGAGAAGCAATAGGAATAATGCGGGTTCTTTGCGAAAGAAACTTAGAATATGGAAATGACGTTTTTGTATGCTTTGTAGACTTCGAGAAGGCCTTTGACAGGATTGATTGGATAACGATGATGAATATCTTAAAAAGAATAGGAATTGACTGGAGAGATAGAAGACTAATTTTGAACTTGCACATGAATCAAAGAGCAGTAATCAATATCCAACAAGAATACTTAGAAGAAGGCGAAATAGGACGTGGAGTAAGACAAGGTTGTAGCATTTCGCCGCTGCTGTTTAACATTTACGCTGAGGCAATGATGGAGGAAGCCATGGAAAAATTGGAAGAAGGAATAAAAGTAGGAGGGAATTTGTTACAAGATGTACGATTTGCAGATGACCAAGGAATGGTAGCGGTCAGCGAGATTGGATTGCAGAAGATAATGGATAGGCTGAATGATTCGGCCCTAAGATATGGCATGAAGATTAATATAAAAAAGACCAAGGTTATGAGAGTGTCCAATAATAAAGGTGAAGTTAATCTCACAATAAATGGTACGAAATTGGAACAGGTAAGGAGTTTCAAATATTTGGGTCATACTATAACCGATGATGGGAAATGTGAGACAGAAATATGCAGTAGGATTGCACAAGCAAAAGCGGCCTTTGGTAGTAGAAAAGAACTATTAATAAAAAGTCTAAAGAAAGACACAAAGATAAAGATAGTGAAAACTTTGATTTGGACCACGCTATTGTATGGATGTGAAACATGGACCTTAAGAAAGGAAGATATTAGGAAACTGCAGGCATTGGAAATGTGGATTTGGAGAAGAATGGAGAGGATTAGCTGGACTTAAAAGGTTAAAAATGAAGAAGTCCTGGAGAGAGTTGGCACAGATAGACAGTTGATAAATGTATTAAGAAATGGGAAGAGAGATGGATAGGACACATTCTAAGGTGGGAAGGTCTATTAAAAGAGGTCATAGAAGGTAGAATGGAAGGAAAAAGAGGCAGGGGCAGGCCGAGATTAGGTATGTTAGATGATTTAAAGACTCATTCATATGTGGAAATGAAGAGGAAGGCGGAAGACAGAGAAGAGTGGAGGCGTTATGTACCATGGACCTGCCAGTAGGCAGTGCACCAAGAGAGAGAGAGATAAAACCAGAATTTAGTGGCAACACTAATTATATAATTTATTAATTACCTCTAAATCTCAACTCACCTGACTGAATTGAGCTCCTGCCTCCTAGAGAACAACCTGGAGTGGTTTCCTCTACTGAGGGACTGATTGGAGTGGATTCCTCCACTGAGGGACTGATTGGAGTGGATTCCTTCACTGAGGGACTGATTGGAGTGGATTCCTTCACTGAGGGACTGATTGGAGTGGATTCCTCCACTGAGGTACTGATTGGAGTGGATTCATTCACCGAGGGATTGATTGGAGTGGATTCCTTCACTGAGGTACTCATTGGAGTGGATTCCTGTACTGGAGTTGATTGCTGCACTGGAATAGATTCCTCCACTGATGGACTGCGTTTACGTTTACGTACGTTGTCTGAAGACCTCTTATACAAATCTCTATTAACGCAAATTAGTCTATTTAATCAATCATTTACAAAGTGAAAGCTAAATTATTCCAACACAGTTAATCTAAAGTGAAAGTAAACAAAGCTCTAGTCTGGGAAATATCTAATGTTTATTTCAGTCAGGCTACAACGCGGCTTCCCCTAACAGTATTTCACGTTCAAGGCTTACGTTAAATGAAAAACTAAAATGTTTGATAATGTAGGCCTATATGCTTCCGGAACTCATTAGTGTTACAACTTCAAGTTGAAATCAACACCTCGTTAATATACTATGCAAAGCCATAATTATCCTAATATATGAAGCGGTATTTGAATGTGCGATTTAGCGCACTCGGTTTAGCTACTCTTCAATTGAATGAAATTGACATGCGCAGCTATTATATTACGTCGTGCTCGGTTAGTACATTGCTGCCTGACAACATTGGAAGACTGCATGTTACCGATTTAAATAAAAAATCCAAAGGGCCAAGGTAGGCTATGTAAAAATCCTCGCATGCTGCTGCTACGAACGGCCAATCAAAAGGCAAAGATTACGATTAATCATGGAGAGAAAGGAGGTATAGGCCTAATAACGAAAACTACAAAACCGAAAATGAGAAACTATATGTACCACATGCGGATGTCATGTATGTAAACATAAACGATCAAGAATAGAATAGAATAGAATAGAATAGAATAGAATAGAATAGAATAGAATAGAATAGAATAGATAAGAATGGAATAGAATAGAACAGAATAGACTAGAATACAATAAAATAGAATTGAATAGAATTGAATAGAAGGAAACAGTCACGTGACTGAGATGATCAGAGAGTCAAGTGACTGACATGATCAGAGAGTCACGTGACTGACATGATCAGAGAGTCACATGACTGAGATGATCGGAGAGTCACGTGACTGAGATGATCAGAGAGTCACATGACTGAGATGATCGGAGAGTCACGTGACTGAGATGATCAGAGAGTCAAGTGACTGACATGATCAGAGAGTCACGTGACTGAAATGATCAGAGAGTCACGTAACTGAGATGATCAGGGAGTCACGTGACTGAGATGATCAGAGAGTCACGTGACTGAGATGATCAGAGAGTCACGTGACTGAGATGAGAACCAATAGCTGTATATATATTTATGCTATTTATCAGTCACGTGATCGCCTTGTGAAATTGTCACATCTAAAGAGTTAACTGAAGAAAAAAAGGCTTGTAAATACTCTATTACTGCAGCATCTTTTGACCTAATGAAGCAAACGTTTCAGGGTTACGTCCAATTTGTTAGTTTACTATTTTGGAAATTTCTTTAGATGGTTCCAAAGTTGCTTGAAATTAAATCAGTGTAGCCTACTACGTATGCCGCCAACCGGTATATACGTATATACACATGTATATATATATATATATATATATATATATATATATATATATATATATATATATATATATATATATATTATAGTGGAATGAAAGCAGGCTTGTGTTTCCTTCACTATTATTTACTGGCTATTTTCCTATCCTATATCTCGTTGTCGTTTGACTATTTTAATCCACTCTTAATTACCTTTCCAATTCTGCAGTTAATTAATGACACTTAGACCTTGTATCTTTCTTCATTGGAATATCGATTATATGCGTCATAGGCATGTAGTCGTTCGTGGATTAAAATTCTGTCGAGTGCGCATGACCCTGCCTTTCTTCTTGTAGGATACTATATAAACGACTTCCTACTTGTTCCAGCTCTCTAAGCTCTTGGTATGCATGTTCAATGCATGCTCAGTTCTCTAGTAGTTCTTAGTAGTTTAGTTATGTCTGTAGATAGCAACTGAGTTTTACTTAGTCTTTCTATAGGGTTGTCGAAGTGTTCTGTGGACGACAGCTCCTATCTGGTTAATGTGGTCGAGTTATATTTCTAAGTATTAACTTTTAGAAGTTACATTTTATTAAGTGGACGGTAACTGCTACAAGCCATTAATGAACTAGTTTAGAGAGAGTATCGTCATGTAGGGCCTATGTGTGAATGTTGTAATATAATATGAAATGTTGTAAAAGGTCTCGAGTTCTTATAGTATAGAATAAGATTGAAGTAACCTAACAGCCCCAGCTTCCCGCCTTAGCAAGGACACCCAGCACTTAATTGTGTAACGTATAAGGAAAAACTAATTTATCTGAATATTTTCAATTACATCCGTGGATTGATTGCGAAATTATGCTATCATATAACGTAGATATGCGTACTTGTGTCTTATTAAATTTGTTAAATGTACATCCATGTATAGCAAATGGACCTATGCTATTAGAACACTGATGTTGATGGGTGAAAACCGGCGTTGAATATTCTGAGATTTCTCCTTCAGTTGTTTTAGACGAACAGATTTCATATTCATCGTCATAGTCTTCTCGACTTCTGCTTCTGCCACAGTTCAGGTTCCTGTTGAACGCTATCAGATTTCCTTCTCTTGTGGCGGAATCCAACCTACGACCTCCAGGCACTAGGGATATGTTGTTGTTTGTCATCATCATGCGGGTCAAGGTCAGAGAGGTACGAATCAGTCATAGAGCTGCAACTGTCAATAATCGAGGTTGATTGTGACGTCATTCAATCATGCGACTCGGTATGGCTGCAAGTGACGTCATCAAGTAGTGAGCTGACGTCATCAGAACCGTTGAGCTGGGAAAGAGTTTGAGCTGATTTTGGACTGTGAGACTGTAGGACGTGGGCGATATCGCTGCTATAGTAACCGCTGCTTAGCGACCGTAAACAGTTGTCATTGGCAACGTCGTACGCTACAACACATAACCTGAAATTATGGGAAGGGCCTTCCCATCCAGATATTCCTAAAACCTCTTCATCGCTTGCGATAGGATTATTTCTGTCACAAGTGTGTTCTCCGTGATCTCTTTCATTGTAAGAATTTATCTCTTCAGTTAGAAAATGCTTTATAACGCTCTCTTCCGTATTCGAATCTCGATCTATAAACTGGAGAGCAATGTTTCTACCAATGTTCTCTTCGTTGATATGATTTGATTCAAACAGACCGGATGTCCAATGTTCTACTAAAACCGTATTTGTCGTGATATCCTTACTGACATCATTTGTGACGTCATTGCCGTGTCTTGAAGATACGTTGTTACCGGAAATAAAAAAGTTCTTTTTAGCATAGGGACTGAAGAACCAATCACAGAGCACCTCTGATTCCATCATGACTGAATCAGACTGGACGAGGTTTAACTGTGAACCTAAGTTTCATTAGATGTCGTCCTGTGTCTACTAACTTACGCCACACAGCAAATCCACTTACATGAGTTTAATATGCAGTCGTCTATTTTCATGAAGTCCTAAGATTTCAGAATATATGCTAAGGTTAAGACTTTCCTTAATCTATCAGCAGAACTTTGGCTGAGTGTTCATTCGTGTTCATTGTGTTTATTTGTTGTTATGTTACGTTACAGTATAATTGTGTATTCCAGCATAGACAGAGTCATCCTGTGGTAGCCTACTGTACACTAAGAACATCCAGATGAAATTATTCTTCAGAAGAGTTGTCTAATTATTCTTCAGCACGACTTAACTGGAAATATTCTGTCAAAAGGTTAACAACAATAATTAGACAACAACAACAACAATTAGAACAACATCAACAACATTGCTATAGAGATCAGTGACAACATCGAGAACCATTGAGACAAAATCAAGCTGGCGTATATTCTAAATTATACTTAAAAGAATGTAGACCTACACGTGGCATTTCAATCATAATGACATAATTACAATAAAGCATCTGATAGAATTTGACGCCAGTTTCTTCACTCGAAAACGATGTCGGTGACTGGAGAGCCCAGGATTTGAACCCAGCACCTGCTAATCCGCGGTCATCTTAATATCTTACCTACATCGCCACTGACTCCAGCCTGACCTGATCTGATGATTGATCTTCTTCTTCACTAATTATCTGCCTCCCATTCTCTCATCCCTGAGCTCAACCAGACACTGACGTCATCCTCTTGTGTGGAAACAGACGTTAAACTCAACCAAACGCATCGTGGGATTAGTTGTTATTACTGTGTTATTAGTTCCTTAGTACCTTGTGGAAGACAGCTGTCGGGCACAAGTGAAGATGATGATAAAAATCAGGATGATCCAGTTCATGCGAAGTCCTAGAAACTGAGAGAGAGAGAGACAGAGAGAGACAGAGAGAGAGACACAGAGAGAGAGAGAGAGAGAGAGAGAGCGAGACAGAGAGAGAGAGAGATCTTTACAAAATACCTCTAGACATACATATAGCGCACTTTCTTCTCACAACATTTATCTTCTGTCCATCCCATCCTGCAATGGATGCTATTTTATTGCACGAGGATTTAGCTACACCCATAATATCTCTGCCACATCCTCATACAAAACAAGACCCACTCGTCCACAACAAACCAATAACTCTCCGAGCAGACAACACCAGAAGAGATTTACTGATGAGATTTGTCAGGTTGCTCAAGACAAAGTGGCAACAGCTGATCTGTGCGCTTACTTTTGTGCATAGTCATGAAGGAAGAGAGATATGAGAAATAAAAAGCAAACAGCTGGTAAAGCTAATGCTAATGTTAGTTTCCTCAGTCGAAGGCGATGTCAGTGACGGGCAAGCCCAGGATTTGAACTCCGCACACACTGATCCGCATGGAAAATATTAATTTTAATTAATAGCTAGCTCTCGATAAGTGCATAAGCGTAACGATAAGCATAAGCATAAGCATAACGAAAAGCATAAGCATAGCAATAAGCATAAGCATAAACATAACGATAAGCATAAACATAGCAATCATCAGTGCATAGGCATAAGCGTAACGATAATCATAAGCATAGCGATAATCATAAGCATAGCGATAATCATAAGCATAGCGATAATCATTTATAAGCATAGCGATAATCATAAGCATAGCGATAATCATAAGCGTAAGCATAACGATAAGCATAAGCATAAAAAATATTGCAGACCCTAATTCAAATAATTTGATAAGCTTCCAACGATATATGGATGTAATTATGTAATTAATACATATATACCTGTACAACTTATATATTATCTTGGTTCTACATGTAGGCCCTATAAATATTTGAAATGTAAAAAAATTATTAAATTAGATAAATAATCATAAGCATAGCGATAATCATTTATAAGCATAGCGATAATCATAAGCATAGCGATAATCATAAGCGTAAGCATAACGATAAGCATAAGCATAAAAAATATTGCAGACCCTAATTCAAATAATTTGATAAGCTTCCAACGATATATGGATGTAATTATGTAATTAATACATATATACCTGTACAACTTATATATTATCTTGGTTCTACATGTAGGCCCTATAAATATTTGAAATGTAAAAAAATTATTAAATTATTTACATTTCAACTTTGCGTAGAAACATTGATTTCGATCATACATATGTTTTGGTGGCAACTAATACAGAAATAATTGATTAAAATTGCTGAGCTTTCATTGAAACCAAAACTTTCATGCTTACTAATTTAACACCTTAATTTGTTTAGAATAAATGTATATATATAGATATATATATATATATATATATATATATATATATATATATATATATATATATATATATATAAATGAGAGTTACCTTTATACCAGAACAGACCCAATGCAGGTTATATTTGCCTTAGTAATTTTCTCAAGTTTAATTTGTTTAGAATTTTCAGTTTAATTTGTGAATATTACATTGCTATAGATCTAATACAAAGAGAATTTATTCTGGCACTGGATTCTCGTTAATTCATTAAACAAAATAAAGTAATTTTGCAGGCCTGATTCTCCATTCTGACAACATTTAAATTAGCTTAATTCTAGCTAGGTCTTTGTTTAATATTGCAACAATCCCACTGGCGCAATGTTGGTCTGCTGTAGGGTTCTATCTATGAACATTTAAGAACAGGACATAAACTCAGTTAAGCATAAGATCCTGCCAAAAATACATGGAGATCCATGTGCTCTTTAACCTTTAGTAAACTGAAGGAATCAAAATGAAAATTTATATTTACTTGCATAGATCTTTTAATTACGATAAATTGCTTGGCTTTTGTTTTTATCTAGATCCATTTGCCATAAATTCTGATAACTGATAATTTTCCATTATATTGTGACAATTCCTGTATCGCATTCTGTGTCTCTTGGAGTGGTTCACAAATCTGAAGAGAGACTATATAAAATATATATATATATATATATATATATATATAAGATACACATGTATATATAGGCCTATGCACACAGTTTTACATCGTTAGTATAAAGAATATTATGTCAGATTATAAGACTACGGCAAATATAATAATAATATTTTTGAAACTTTTACTATAATTTGGAGTGAATTATGCTGTCAAAAGCTTTAGATAAATCTAGGTACACTGAATCAATTCTTGGTGTCTGGAACATTGAAGATTAAAACACCAGTAAACTGCACAAGTTTCCTAAAATGTGACAGAGTAACAACTGATAGAGGCAACTGGAAATCATAGGCCAATTTAAATAATAGGCTAGTCATATTTTATATCAGAGTGAATACTGTGCACTGCTTAATATGTTGAGAAAGGATTTACTCTCTGATAGATTTAAATAATATAAATCTAAAGAATAACAATTAAACCATCGTGATGCCCGTCTTGATATGTGCGTTTGAAACCCGGGTAAATAAGGCCTACAGGTAAAATAAAGCAAAAAATAAATTGTTTTCCACAAATATATCTTTGAACAATCTTAAATATTCATTATTGGGAACACAAAAAATTGAAATAGTAGACTACTTGAAAGGTTTGGACAAAGAAAATTACATGATATGGTTTCTGAAAAAAGGTTGAGATTCTTAGGTTACTGGCTAAGAATGCATGATGACGGGTATAAAAACAGACCTACTGCAATTTATTGGAAGCCCAATAGAAGAAAACAAAAAAGAGGAATACTTAGCAGCACTTGATTCAACACGATCAACATAGATCTGAGAGCATTGAACATTTCATTGAAAGAAGTTGCAAGGATTAGAGATGATAGAAACGAATGGAGGAATGTTGCCGCTCTATGTTCTAATCCAACCGCAAGGAACTGATGATGATATTTTGCTGAAGGCAAAGGAACCCTATTGTTTATTAGACTTCAAAATACTAACGAACTAGACCTAACCGTTCAAGTTGCGTAAATTCCCCGTAAAAGTGTGACGATTCGATGTCAAGTTTGAACGATACAGCCAATAGGAAATAAGTAAACAGACACTAGAAGGTGAAGGCTGGGCGCAGTTTGTTGACACAAAATGCAGTTTTTGTACGGTTGATCCTAGTAGTTCGATCATAAAAGCACAAAAAAGTTTTCAGAGTGTTTCTTTCTTATTAAAAGACAGGAAATGGCAAAATTCTTTGCAGCCGTATGTAATCATCAGCTTCTACGGGGTAACTGCCAATATAAGTGTCCTTTTAAGGAACAATTTATAATGTTTCTAGTAAATATTTATGTGTTGTGTTCAATGCATCGTGTTCAATGCATTGTTTCGAAACAAAAGATTGTCAGCTGTAGTGTCCTCACGTGAACAATGACTTTTACGCATGATTATGCTTCAAGTCGCCAATGGTTCGGTCAGGATATTTGGGTTGTTGTAAGGTCTGAAATTTCCTAGCCTAGTAAAAAGTGCGAAGCTTCACAAAGCCTGAGGATATTCCATCAGTAGTCGGTGACTATGAAAACGAAGAATAAAAAAATAAAACTATGCATTCGTATGTACATTGTTCAAATAGGCCAACAGTGATTTATTAAGAGTTAAGTATGGCGTACCAGTATTTATAAATTCATTTTAAGTTTTCGTTTTCTTCTCTAATTTCCTAAATTCAACTACTTTACTGTTCTTCTCTGGAACAGACATAATCAGCATCATCTTCCCTGTAATCCCAGTTTAACTAGGGTCGGGGATATAAATAGACTGTCTCAAATCCTCTCTGTGCTAGATCATATTATGCATCAGTCAATCCCCTACTTGAGACTTTTGATTCATTTAAATATTTTAGCAATTTCTGGAGCCTAGGCGCTCACGAACCGAATGCCCTTTCTGACGTTGGTGTGGATTTAGTCGCCTTCCACGACACGTGCAGTCACAGGTTGGTCAATTCTTCAAAAATCCCGGACATAACAGGGGAAATCTTATGTAGAACAGACGAACTTAAAAATTACAATCCATTTAGAGAGAGTTAAGGTTATTTGATCAGGAAGTTTTTCCGGCTGTTATTGAATGCAATTTAATTTTTGCTGTCCTATACAGGCCTGCATGTATGACTTCAATTATCGGTAACAAATTATTAGTAGAAATAGCCACCTGGCGGGAAAGTAGGCTGTAAAATATGTCAGTTAGGGCCTTTATAATAATTTTTTTATAAAAATTCGACCAATTTGAGATTTAACTCCTTATTATGATCCGTCACGTTTTAATTATAACAAGTAATCCCAGCGTTGCTCCTGCGTTTTCCTCATAAAACAGTCGCTATATTGAGGCGTGAACTTAGCGACATTTTTATGGCCCGTTTTATGTCCAACTGTTAAGGATAATCGACAGCTTTAATCTCTTACACTCAGCGACAAACAATATGTCGATATAATTATATAATGATATCAACACATATCATTATATATATATGTGTCGATATATTATAGGCCTATGTTGACATACAATATGCCTATCTTAGTATTAGTTGAACAATTGTCACGCTTAGTGCAAAGACCTACTTTCATCCGTTGAAATTATTCTTAAGTAAAGTTTAATGCAATATAAGAGCTAAGACTCCAATCGACTTTGTTGCTATAACTAGAGTAGGTTCCCACGGACCTGCCTGTGCTACTCTTGATATATTTTACACCATTAAAGAGTAAAATCAAGATTTAGCGTCTGATTCCTTTCAGGTGATGTCAAGTACGATTCAGGTTTAACTATCTCTGTGTACAAAATACATGTATATATATATATATATATATATATATATATATATATATATATATATATATATATATATACATGTATATAATTATATACATGTATATATATAGGCCTATATATTGAGGGCCTAGTTTTTAGGCTTATAGGTCTCTAGCATATAAATATTAGTATCATCTGATCTGAATGAAAGCAAACTCATACATTTCTCCGCAACGGACAAAGCAATCTCTGACTGTTATATCTGCGGTACTTATCAATGGGTAATTCGGAATCAGTGGGCAAGTTTGAAAATATACAAGTAATTACGAAATAAATAACACTTGATGCAAATTTGATTATATTTCCTAAAACGAACAATTCATCCAAATAAATAACTCAGCAACTTAATATTGCTATAGTACTACTGTATATCTGCTATCACTGTCTTACATCCCGTCTCATTTGCGAATATGATCCGCTGTATGACTAAACACTTGTTATAAGAGATCAGGATTCCTGCTCACACCACTGTGTGTCAAGCAATCAATCAATCAGTCAGTCAATCAATCAATCAATAAATCAATCAGTCAGTCAGTCAGTCAATCAATCAATCAATCAATCAATCAAACAAACAATCAATCAATCAATCACTTACTCAATGAGTCAGTCAATCAATCAATCAATCAATTAATAAGTCAGTCAGTCACTCAATCTATCAGTCAATCAATCAATAAATTTCTCAGTCAATAAATCAGTCAGTCAGTCATTAAATCAATGAATAAGCCAGTCAGTCAAACAGTCAGTCAGTCAGTCAATTTATCAGTCTATCAGTCAGTCAGTCAATTTATCAGTCAATCAATCAATCAAACAATCAATCAATCAATCTATCTATCAGTCAATCAATCAATCAATCAGTCAGTCAGTCAGTCAGTAAGTCAGTCAGTTAATAAATGAATGAATGAATGAACGAACGAATGAATAAATGAATGAATGAATCAATCAATCCAATAGTCAGTAGAATAAAATGTCAAGCTTCACTTACTTACGTAACACTTCTAAAGTCATCTCACCTTGATTAAAACCATGTAAATTAAATGCCTTAATATTTTACTTATTTTTATTTATTTACTAAAATATATTATCATACGCACGTTATATACGATGGATATTTAACCATACCAGAAGCGGCGTTTGAAGGTAAGGGCTCACAGGTTGCATGTACATATTCGTAATAAATATATCAATCTTTATTTAACCCATAGGAAAATTAATACAACTGTGACAAACTAACATAGTCCACATTACAACACACAGGAATATATAATAAAGATTAAATAAATAATTAAATTCATGTGTGGAATACCTATGCACTCGCGCTAGTGTAACTTACACTCGTTCTTCTATTAACTTATTCCAATCATAGGTGAGTACTGTGCTGGCAAGCGCCTAACATGTGCCATATTCAACTGTGATATTCCATGCACAATCACATTCGAAATTAAGGTATTTTCTACTATTTCATATTCAATGTTAATTTAAACAATAACCGCGAACTCGAAGTAACCCAGTATATCTCTCAGCAATCTAAATATCAATAATATTTTGTCAATAATAATGATAGTAGTAATGCCCCTGTCGCTAATTTATTTATTTCATTTTGTTCTATTCTTCTTGTTTCCGACTCCGCAATTATTGTGTTTGTACTCATTATATATGGGTGATTGCAAATCAAATACAATGCTTGTTATAAACCAGCTTATTATTACAAAGTATTGATTGCTTAATACAATGCAAAGAAATTCAGTACCACTAAAGAGAGACTAACTTTTGTATCGGAATCTATTTATGTAACTCTTCATATACATATATATATAGCGCATATTGTCTCTCTCTCTCTCTCTCTCTCTCTATATATATATATATATATATAGGCAATATGCGCGAGTTGTTAAGATTAGATGGTGTATGAAGAGTTATATAAATAGATTCCAATACAAAAGTTATATATATATATATATATATATATATATATATATATATATATATATATATATAATATAGGCTATGTATATATAGGCGTAAGTATAAACGAATGTCTTTTAAAGCTTGCAGTTGCAATCATCAGTTCAATATTTTTTGCTTTTACTAAAAATACAACATATTAGAGTAGGTGAAGGTTAAAAATATTGGGCAGTCGCCTAAATTGGACTTTCCATCTCTTGAATTCCTCGACAAATAACATTAAATAATAAGTCTAACCGCGGGTCTTAAGTAAGTATGCTTTTTGCATTTTTGACTGAGTAGGGCCTATAGCCTACTCCTGCGCACTTGTGGAGTGCAATCATCTATCGAAAAATCGAGAATTTGGGCGGCTAATTTCATAAGACCTCGCTAGAAGGTAGGCTAGTGTTACCATAATCGTATTTCTAGTTTAAATAATATGTTGAATAAATGCAATATAGTTAAGTTTCATATTCATCTTGGATCCGTATAAACTCACATGTGTGGTATATCAATAAAGCAATCAAGCCGTAAATCTATCAGAGTAAAGAGAATGCGGGAACCACGAATACGGGAGAGATATGTGATTATTTATACAGGTGTAGGGACTACACTGTAGCTGAGATACGTCGGCTGTACATTGTTATTATAAAAGAGGTGCAGGGAGTATTCGCTCCCCAATAAACAGTGAAATGTTATGTAGTAGCAAATGTAGACTTAAAGATTTCATGTAGTATAAACCTTGTAAATGAACACTTTGGGTTTAATCGAGTTAAGATAACGTTTGGATTATTGATATTACTGTATTGTTAGCTAAAACTGAATGTTAATGTTAAATCAAAAGGATCTCACCTAAAAATATATATTGGGTGTCACCACAGTGAAACTGTAATTTACACTAGATGTCGTCTAAGCAGACATAATCAAAGATTGGTAGGAATGTGTTAACTAAGTTTAACGTCAAGTTTGTCAGTTGTTAATGATATAAGCATCTAGTTGATTGCACTGTATATTATGATGATAAATGCGAAATAGTAGTATGTGTAAGAAATAGACGCAAAGTAGTAAATTACGTAGCTTAGAGAATATTGTTATTTTAGTAATTTTGATTATTGTATGTTTTATATTTTGTGTTATGATTAGATATAATTTATGTCTTGCACTACTGATACTGTTAATTATGGAATTAGTCAGTAGTGTTGGAATGCTGTAACATATAATCATATATTTTATATGAAAAGATACATCAAAGATTAGACTACAAATTGTGAAAGGTTAGCAGTTGAGCTAAGACATAGATTTCTTTAGATAACCTGAGCATGCCAGTGATTGACCTAAATAGAGAGTATAGAATGTGAGAATGGACATCTGGAAGGACGACGTTATAAGATGCAAGTCTGAATTCATCCGAATGCTGGAAAAGCAATTAAGAGATCGCTAATGGCACGAGTGATAGTTTCATTGTCTTGGAATGTCTGATAGATTAAAGAGAATTGTTTGTGTGATCTAAGGCCGGAATCATAGGATAAATCACGGAAGTCAAACTAAGAAGTCAACTGTGATTGGAGGATTAGATTATCTTAAATATAATGAATTAATTCTATTGGACAGTACATAGGAAGAAGGCGCGGTTTAGCAGGAATAGAAAGACCTCAGATGAGAATAGAGGAGGAAGAGTTAGTCAGGGAGAGATAGTCTAAGAATAAGGAGCTAAGGAAAGAAGAGTCCAAGAGAAGAGGGTTAAGGAAGGAGCAGTCTAAGAGAAGGGAGTCAAGCTGAGTAAAGTCTAGTAGAAGTGAAGAAACAGATAAGTCGAGATCAAGACAAGTTGAATCTGGCTAAGTCCAAGGGCTGTTTAGAAAAGACTTAAAAGTTTGTCACAGACAGTAACAGAAAGAATTTAGAGTAAAGATAGTAGAATAGTAGAAGAGATTAAGATTCATAGGGAGCAAAAGTTAAAGATATTTATATATAGATATTTATACATATGTTTCTATATCAAGATTAAGTGGTAGAATTAGGGACTGATCATAACTGTGAAAGCGTATTGCCTGTCTAGAATAATTAGTTGAATAGAACATTGGTGTCTTGCTAGAATTGTAATTGCTAATTAATTAATAATAATAAACCCTGATCATATTACAAATGACTGTTTTCTATTAATGTGTCGTTTTATCGTGCTTCATTAGTAAGAAACAACAATACAAATAGGCGACGGCCAATTAAATAAATACTACCTGTGAGTCACTAGTTTCCCAAGTCAGAGGTTCTCAGAGATTAAGTGTTTTAAGAACGACAACAAACACAAGACAACACAACGCAATAGTATTAGCAGAACCTTTGATATATGGTGAAGAACCAGGCTTTTCCTGTTCCGACCATAGTTAATTAATACAAGAAATTGAGTTATAAAATTTAATAATTCAATTTAATTTAATAGTTAATTCCTAATTCATCCTTGCTGTAATTTTAAATTTTAAGTAAAGTAAGACGACTCTCATTATTTACTAATACCTACTGCCCTGTACTATATCGTTTGCTTAAGTTTTGCAGAAAATAATAAAAACAAATATAGCAGTTATATTTCTCAATTCCACATCGTCAGCATTGAGCCTAACTTGCGGCTGAACCTCCATAGGTCGCAAGAAGGTTTCTATAAGTGCTGCCGATGCCTTTGATCTAATTCAGCCTACGATCTACACCACACACGCCTCTACAACTTCAGTGAGTCAACATCAGCAACTACAGTGTCAAGGAGCATATGTCTCAACGCAACAACTGGACAAGGTTGACTACAGAGGCAGTGACATCAGATTCACAGCCACAAACTTCGAATTCACCTGCACCGCCTACACTACACTCTCATTTATCTTCATCCGAAGACTCCATCGCACAAGAAGCTAACAGTCAACAGCTGAGCACAGATCATCAGCCTGTTGTCGAAGAGCAGCATAGAAGTGTCAGTTTAGAGGGGGAGCAGCAGGTCGGTGGCAGTTCAGAGGACGAGCAGCTGAGAACAGGAGCAGAGGTAATTTTTCCTGACTCCTGTAAAAACACAAACAGACATAATATTAAAGATAGTCAAGGCATGGCGTTATTGCTACCTGCTCATTTTAAGGGCACGAAGTCAGAAAGTGCAAATCAATGGTTCAGTGACTTTGAAAGTTACTGTCTTTACCAAGAAAAAAAAAAAAAAGAAATGATGGGATTATTTCCATTGTTGCTTAAAGATGCAGCTAAATTCTGGTTCGATAACATCGAATCAGAAAACAAAAGTGATATGGAGAGCCTAAAAAAACTTTTTGTAGACCGATTCCAGAGAGAATCTGTGCATAGGTGGAAAGATGTCGCCAATGTATGGACAACATCTCAATCACAGAGGCAGTCTGTCGATGAATACATATTGTTAATGCAGCAAAAAGGTCAGCTAGCAGAATTAGATGAGCAGCAGTTGCTCTTGTGTATAATCAATGGACTACGTCCTAACATAAGAGCTCTTGTAGTTCAACAGGAACCAGAAGATATTGACGAACTGACTCGGTGGGCTCAAATTGCTGAGGCCACTGAAGTACGAAATGATGACGTCACTACCATGCTACAGCGCATCGAACAAAAATTCAATGCACTGCAAGTGGCAGAAATGCAAATAAGCCAAAACAGACCTGTAGCCAATAATAACAACAGAGATCCCTCGCCCAGGCGAGTTCGATTTACCGCGAATGGATCTGTGGAGCAAAATAATATACATAACGGCAGACAATATTTTAACAGACAATCACAGCCACAGGTGCCAGTAGTTGCACATAACAACGGAAGGCCTCGTAATGTGCCAAATGATCATAGTTGCATGAATTGTGGATTGGTAAGACATTCTAATTCAGGTTGTCCTGCCAGAAACCTGAAATGTTTTAACTGTGGTAGAGTAGGCCATTTCAGTAGAGTCTGCAGGTCTGGCAGAAGGAGAGCATAGCGCCATACACCAACTCTTGCTCGTAAGAGAGGAGTTGGGACTCGATGCTATAACACTGTTTGTAAATGTGTATGTAATATTTCTCCGTGCAAATGTAAATTAAATAACAATGTCATAGAAGTAAAGATATTTCGTAAGTTTGTTCGTGCCTTGGTTGATACGGGAAGTTGTAAATCTGTAGTATCAGAGCAGTTGATAAGAAACTTAGGAGTACAGGTTGATAGAAAGACTCCAAATCTATTAACCACCGCTAATGGGTCACCAATGAAGGTGTTAGGAAAGGTAGTGTTACCACTGAAAATCTTTGATTTTTCATTACCTTTTGAATTCTTGGTTGTCCCACAGTTGCAGCAGGAGATGATTATGGGTTTGGACTTTCTACAACACACTAGGGCTCAAATTGATTGCTCTGATGGTACAGTTACTTTTTATGATAACATGATTGCTGTAAACATGTTATCATATAAACCTCATATCGCTAGAGTAGCTAAAGCAACAGTGTTACCGCCTCGTACTGAAACCTTGTTACAGGTTACAGTATTTAAGTGTAGAGATGTGCCAAACACTTGCTATTTACTGGAGCCTCTACCAGTACGCTACAAACAGAAATATCTAACAGCAAGAGCCATTGTACAACCACGAAATGGCAAAACAGTTGTTAGAATTTTAAATCTTACTAATGATGAAATATTCATTAGTAAGAACACCAAGGTAGCCTCGTTACAATTGATAACTAATGACTCTATTGTAATGAATGATGTGACAAATATGACTGATTGTACAACAAACAACATGAGCAATACAAAGACTCAGACAGGCAGAGTACAGAACATACAGGCACAACAAGCTCAATACAAACAATCAGACAAAGCTGATTTAAACTACAAGCCAACAAAAATCAACGATATGGGCATCAAGCTCGAGAATGACAAGCTATCTCCAGAACAGAAAAAGAAACTAACGGAGCTGATTGAGAGAAACCACGACGTATTTGCTTACAACCTTCATCAATTACCTGGAACGACTGTACAGTCACATGTTATAGAAACTGATAAACAGATACCTATGAGACAGAGACCATATCGCTATTCTCCTCAAGCTCGCAAGGAAATAGAAAAGCAGACAGAAGAAATGCTAGAGAGTGGTCTAATCAAACCATCATCCAGCATGTGGGCATCACCAGTGGTCTTGGTGAAGAAGAAGAATGGGACGTTCAGAATGTGCATTGACTACAGGAAGCTCAATGACGTCACCAAGCAAACTTCCTTTCCAATTCCACTGATGACTGATGTGTTTGATGCACTGTCAGAGAACAACCCAGGCATTTTTTCTTTACTGGACATGAAGTCAGGATTTCATCAGATACCAATGCATCCAGATAGCATGCATAAAACTGCATTTGTCACCCACCAAGCTTCTTATGAATACACACGAATGCCTTTTGGTCTGAAGAATGCATCTAACAGTTATCAGATGATCATGGCTGAAGTATTCCGTGGAATGACCTGGAAATATATAATGATATACATTGATGACATATTAGTCTACAGTCGAAACTTTGATGAACACTTGATTCATTTGCAGAATGTCTTTGATAGGCTACAACAGGCGAATCTCAGATTGCATCCTGAAAAGTGCACATTTGCTCTTGACAAAATTGTATATCTGGGACATGTTTTGTCTACTGAGGGCATTTCTGTGGATGACAAGAAGATCAAGATTGTCAAGGATTGGCCTAGACCAACGAAAGTCAAAGATGTCAGAGCATTTCTAGGATTCTGTGGCTATTACAGGAGGTTTGTCAAGGACTTTGCAAAGATAGCCACACCTTTGAATAACCTGTTGAAAAAAGACACGCCTTTTGTCTGGACAGCGGAAAGTGATGCCGCATTTGACAAGCTCAAGACAGCAATGACATCCACACCTGTACTTGCATATCCGAACATGGACAAGCCCTTCATTTTAACAACGGACGCTTCGACTGAATCAATAGGTTTTATCTTATCGCAGATAGGAGACGATGGACGTGAACATCCTCTAGTATACGGAGGTAGAAGCTTAAGAAATGCTGAGAAGAACTATCCAGTCACAGATTTGGAAGGACTAGCACTTGTTGAAGCAATCAGAGCTAATAAAGTATTTCTTTGTCATAAGGAATTCACTGTGTTCACCGATCACATATCTCTGACATGGCTTCGGTCCCTAAGAAATAATAATGGCAGATTATTTCGTTGGAGTTTATATCTACAACCATACAACTTTACTATCAAGTACAAAGCAGGAAAAACAAATCACAATGCTGATGCACTAAGCAGGAGACCATACACACCAATACAAGAAGTTGAGGATGATGAAGATGATGACTTACTGACAGGAACAGTTCAAGTAGCAAACATACAAAACAATCAGAATAGCTGTGAAATTACCTGTCTAGAAACTGATGATGACTTTGAGATGACATCAGAATCCAGTTTCACAGCTGGAGATCATGAGGATGAGGATGATGTTGATGAAGAACAGACAACTAGAGTATATGAACCAGTCATAGCATATTTCAGTTCTGATCAGCAAACTGTGGTACAGAAACAGCACAAAATCAACAATCATGTTATGGCATTAACAGACATAGCACAGCAACAAAGAGAATGTCAGGATCTATCTAGAATAATATTTCTCGAAACAGGAGAAACTCCTTTGGATCCTAAGTTAGCTACGCAAACTGAAATGGAAGCTGAAAATTATTTCATGAAGGATGGAATTCTTCATCATAAGTCATTAATCAGAGCAAGACGGTTCAATGTAGAAGATGAAGCTGAAGCATTACAAGTTGCCATTCCGATTTCTATGAGGAAAGCTGTTTTAGAACAATACCATGACAACAACAGTCATGCAGGTTTAGACAGAACTTATGAAACCATCAAGAGGAAGTACTTTTGGCCAGGCTTGTACAGAGACGTGAAGCAATACTGTAAGACTTGCTTGGTATGCCAGAAAGTAAAAAGAGACACGCATTTTAGGAAAGCTTCTTTGAATCCATTGCCAGTAACCGACACTTGTTGTCAGAGGTACCACTTTGACATCTGTGGCCCTCTAAAAGAGACAGCGGAAGGATACAAATATATTCTATTATGTGTGGAATCATTCAGTCGGTTCCCTGAAGCATTTCCACTTAAAACGCAGGAAGCAACAGAAGTAGCTGATATTCTCTATAACGAGATTATATGCAGATATGGAGCTATGCAGAGCCTAGTAACTGATAGAGGAGCTAATTTCATGTCTAAAGTCATAGCACGACTATGTCAACTGTTTGATATTCAGCATACGAAGACGTCTGCATATCATCCACAAGCAAATGCAGCAGCCGAAAACTTCAATAGAAACATATGGACAGGACTAAAGGCCTACTGTGATAAGCAAGATCAATGGAATCAGTATCTGCAAACAATTATGCTTGCTTATCGTTCCACTGTATCTACGTACAGTACAGGTTTTACACCATATGAAGTTATGTTCGGCAGACAGATGAGATTACCTATCGACAATTATATAAGACTGGCTGAAACAGAGCTAAATCCAGATAAAGCTGAATACATGCAGAAATTTCTTCAAAGGATCAAACTAATTCAAGAAATTGCTAAAGAGAACATTGAACAGAGTCAAGTATACTACAAGCAGCAATTTGATAAGAAAGCCAAGTTACCTGAATTTCAAGTAGGACAGAAAGTATGGTTATACGATCCTGTCACACCGCTAGGCAAATCCAGGAAATTGCAAATTCACTGGAAAGGTCCGTATTACATCACTGACAAGACATCTGACTGCAACTTTGTTCTGCGAAATTGTGAAACGCACAAACAAATAGGTTATCCAATACATGCAGACAGATTGAAAGCATATCATGATCAAGAAGATTCACATGTTAGAAATTATGCAAGACAGATACAGAATGAAGAAATGACTACTGAGGACAGAAGGAACGAGGAACAAGAACAAGATCATAATAATGGACAAAGTAGGATCAATAATGAAGTAGAAAATGATGATGATAACTCAAATGTTACAAAGAGGACAGAAGATCAGACTACGTTAAATGTAGCAGAGACTAATGATGAAAATGAAACACAGGCTCAAGGCACAAATAGTGAAGTAGTACGTGAGAACAAGAAAGAAGCTAAGAGAGCTTGGTATCCAGCTAAAAGACTACTAAAAATAAAGAAGATAAATAACGAGTACCATTACCTAGTAGAATGGGATGACCCAAATAGTAAGCCAAGTTGGGAGAATGAAAAGGATATTTCAGAATATTTGAAGATGAACTATCATATAAATAGGACCAAAGAAGGAAAACTGAGAAAAAGACGTGTAGTGCAAAAATGAGTGATTATTGTGTTTAGAGGAGTAAATGGACCACTATCAAATGTAAATAATGAAATCGTGAGAGAGAAAGATTGAAAATTATGAACCAATGTTAAAGTGAAGTGAAAATGAACAAATGTTAGGAATGGAACATTTGATTGCGTTGTAGGGTACGTAAGAAGCCAATGAAGGCAAGAGCTGAGGAAGGTAAAGGGAAACCACCTCAGAAGCCATATTGTTTCTCAAGCTATAGGCTACATAAGATATGGATAAGCCATAGACTTTGTGGGGGGATTAACTGATTGATCTAAGGAGTGTTCCTGTAGAGTGAAAAAACAAACTTTGGGTATCAATATGTACCTTGAACCTGCCACTGGGCAGTACATTCAAGAACATATATATATATGTGTGCATGCATTTTTTGTATTATTGTATTTTAGTTATCGTCATTATATTATATTATACAAACTGTTTTGAGTTTTGATCGCGCATTATATGTACTTTAAATTTGTATTTGACATTTACTGCCGTATATATATATTTGATTGTATGTTATGAGATAACGAGCATCAATGGGTGAACATAACGAGACAACATGACAGAACGGAGGCGCCTATGACTCCGGAGATCACGATAAACTGCTTACATGCCTGATATGAACTGCCGTAAACAGAAATCACTCAGTGAATCTAATAAAACATCTCATGTATTTCAGGCAGCTCTGCGAAATTATATAACAGGCAGTTTAAAAATAATTAAAGAAATGGTGATCTTATATTATTCTGTCATTCTCAATTGTTCATATACTAAGCATTTAATTCGTTTGTTTAGTCTCACAGATTTTTATGTACGTTCTAATTATGTAGTTGTGCTTTATTTCAATGTATCTATCGATTTGTTGATATGCTCGTTCTATTTTATATCAGACGCTATATTATGTATTTACTTGCGTAGAGTGTTCTATTTTATATCCGACATTATATTGTGTATTAACTTGCATAAATTAACTTTCTACTTTATATCCGATAGTATATTATGTATTCACTTCTGTAAAATATTTTGTAGTAGTTTAAAATATATGTTACATTGTGTCACAGTAATCTATGGCATAAGTTAATTATTGGAACATACACTAAATGTGGTCAGAAAATAATAGGCTTAGAGTATAATAGAAATAATTAGAATATGATTTGAACAGCAAATCAAGTGATTAACTATATAAAAACAATTAGAGTGCTACAGTCATCAATGACAGCAGTGAGCACTATTGAGGCAGAATCCAACCGGCGAGCAAAAAGATCCAAGGTTCAAAAACTGCGCAAATTTCAAAATCCAGTTTGAAGTATATACAGTAACATTTAATTATTTTAAAATATTTTATAAGATAAGCCACAGTGTCGTTAAAATATTTTAGCAATAATTATTATCTAAGAAAATATACCTAGTAAATTAATCTAAAGTATAAATGATAAAGAATACTTACAAAAGAAAACTTTAGGAAACCTAGATCTTACCATAACAACAAGATCTTGTTTCTGGTTCAGATACGTTAGAGTAGAGTTACCATTTGGAAAGAATTTTTCAGTGTTGCCTTGTTTTACAATAACGTTTTAAAATTGTTGTCCTTTTACTTCAGCATAAAATCAGTTATTTGTATAAATTGCTTTGCGTAATCAAGAACTGACGTATATTTTATTTCTCTTTCTCATGGCTTTACATAAATTGAGGCCAATTTATTTTTTAAAGGAAGGGAATGTTACCATAATCGTATTTCTAGTTTAAATAATATGTTGCATAAATATAATATAGTTAAGTTTCATATTCATCTTGGGTCCGTATAAACTCACATGTGTGGGATATCAATAAAGCAATCAAGCCGTAAATCTATCAGAGTAAAGAGAATGCGGAAACCACGAATACGGGATAGATATGTGTTTATTTATACAGGTGTAGGGACTACACTGTAGCTGCAATACGTCGGCTGTACATTGTTAGTATAAAAGAGGTACAGGGAGTATTCGCTCCCCAATAAACAGTGAAATGTTATGTAGTAGCAAATGTAGACTTAAAGATTTCATGTAGTATAAACCTTGTAAATGAACACTTTGGGTTTAATCGAGTTAAGATAACGTTTGGATTATTGATATTACTGTATTGTTAGCTAAAACTGAATGTTAATGTTAAATCAAAAGGATCTCACCTAAAAATATATATTGGGTGTCACCACAGTGAAATTGTAATTTACACTAGATGTCGTCTAAGCAGACATAATCAAAGATTGGTAGGAATACGTTAACTAAGTTTAACGTCAAGTTTGTCCGTTGTTAATGATATAAGCATCTAGTTGATTGCACTGTATATTATGATGATAAATGCGAAATAGTAGTATGTGTAAGAAATAGACGCAAAGTAGTAAATTACGTAGCTTAGAGAATATTGTTATTTTAGTAATTTTGATCATTGTATGTTTTATATTTTGTGTTATGATTAGATATAATTTATGTCTTGCACTATTTATACTGTTAATTATGGAATTAGTCAGTAGTGTTGGAATGCTGTAACATATAATCATATATTTTATATGAAAAGATACATCAAAGATTAGACTACAAATTGTGAAAGGTTAGCAGTTGAGCTAAGACATAGATTTCTTTAGATAACCTGAGCATGCCAGTGATTAACCTAAATAGAGAGTATAGAATGTGAGAATGGACATCTGGAAGGACGACGTTATAAGATGCAAGTCTGAATTCATCCGAATGCTGGAAAAGCAATTAAGAGATCGCTAATGGCACGAGGGATAGTTTCATTGTCTTGGAATGTCTGATAGATTAAAGAGAATTGTTTGTGTGATCTAAGGCCGGAATCATAGGATAAATCACGGAAATCAAACTAAGAAGTCAACTGTGATTGGAGGATTAGATTATCTTAAATATAATGAATTAACTCTATTGGACAGTACATAGGAAGAAGGCGCGGTTTATCAGGAATAGAAAGACCTCAGATGAGAATAGAGGAGAGAGAGAGTTAGTTAGGGAGAGGTAGTCTAAGAATAAGGAGCTAAGGAAAGAGCAGTCTAAGAGAAGGGAGTCAAGCTGAGTAAAGTCTAGTAGAAGTGAAGAAACAGCTAAGTCGAGATCAAGACAAGTTGAATCTGGCTAAGTCCAAGGGCTGTTAGGAAAGACTTAGAAGTTTGTCACAGACAGTAACAGAAAGAATTTAGAGTAAAGATAGTAGAATAGTAGAAGAGATAAAGATTCATAGGGAGCAAAAGTTAAAGATATTTATATATAGACATTTATACATATGTTTCTATATCAAGTTTAAGTGGTAGAATTAGGGACTGATCATAACTGTGAAAGCGTATTGCCTGTCTAGAATAATTAGTTGAATAGAACATTGGTGTCTTGCTAGAATTGAAATTGCTAATTAATTAATAATAATAAACCCTGATCATATTACAAATGACTGTTTTCTATTAATGTGTCGCTTTATCGTGCTTTATTAGTAAGAAGCAACAATACAAATAGGAGACGGCCAATTAAATAAATACTACCTGTGAGTCACTAGTTTCCCAAGTCAGAGGTTCTCAGAGATTATATGTTTTAGGAACGACAACAAACACAAGACAACACAACGCAATAGTATTAGCAGAACCTTTGATATACTATATTTTCATATCAATAATAACCTCTTTTCGTTCAAGGTTTAACTAAACATGTTAGTCGCGCCTGTACTTTTTGTTTGAATCCTAAGTTTAATTTTTACCTTGAATGAATTTGTAGCGTAATTTTCTAATAGTAAGCTAGAGAGAGTACGATTTCGATTCTTTCTGACGGTTGTTATATTTGTTTTTCTGCGTCAGTAAATTAATAGTCTTTTGGTCAGCTAGATAATATGTATATCATCTTCCCTGAAAGCTGTTGTTCATGTTTATACGAACTCTCTGATGCGTTGATTTATTCTATTCTTATTTTTCTTATGTTTCTCTATTTTTGGTTTGGTGACATTGCATTTGGTGTTTTTGAGTTAGAAATATAATAATAAATACATATCTCTCTCTGAGCGATGTAGACACCCTGATTAATATATATATATATATATATGTATATATATATATATATATATATATGTATATATATATATATATATCTTAGTGCACTGTCCACCGGCAGGTCCATGGTATACAACGCTTCCACCCCTTCCCGCCCTACCCCTCACCTCCACACACGAGTGGGTCTCCACACCTGATTAATGTATAGACTCTTTAATCAACTTGTCGACCATCTGATCAAAATGTCCACTCCCTGATCCAAGTGTCAACTCCCTGTACTCTGGATCGTCCCTCTGGTTCACTGGTTCATATATTTACATTTTGATCAGCGTGTCTGCTTTCTGATGTAGTTTTTCAGAACAACAGTTAAATAAAGCTGATGGTGTGTGTGCTCCGTGACGCCCTTTCATATTTCCGGGGCGTATGACTTCTCTGGCTAGGAAGATTTCTATAAATTATATTTCAGGTAACCTTGTAGAACAAACGATTGACGCCATTGTTACTCCGGCAAATATAATGCTACGACACGGTGTCGGGACGGCTTATGCTATTCAAGAAGCGGCAGGGAGTAAACTAGAGAAAGAGAGTAGGATGTATATCAGAGAGCATGGCAAGCTAGAAGTCTCCAAGGTGATGCACACGACATCAGGAGATCTGAGTCCAAGAATTAAACATGTCATCCATGTTGCTTGCCTTCTCAATTTTTTGGACTTTCATAGTTATTTTGATACTCCTTTTGGTACTCAACGTAGGAACATTGTTGACTCATTTCTCAACTGTCTCATGTATGCTAATAATGAGCTCAATATCAAATCCATCGCTATCCCTACGATCATATCAGGTTAGTGTGGAGACTTATTTAACTATTTGAGACTTTAATTTTCTTTCTTTATCTAGGACATCAATTTGCATGTGGGCCGGAAAACTTGAAAATGTATGCAACTGTAAAACACTTGAACTGCTTGAACAGTTCAAGTGTTTAATTAGTTCAAGCATTGCTTGAACTAATCTTTTTGGGTTGCTTTTCTAAGTAATAAAAAATAAATAAGAAACTGGTTTTCTTTTTCAACAACTTGTATTTATAGCATTTTTGAAATTTTATTTGGAATAAGAAATTCAGCTTAGAATGTCAAATATGAACTATAGCCTACTAGAAATTTATCGCTAATTTTTCGCTTAAGAATAATTCTATTTTGAACTTCATGTGAAATTTAGGCTAACTGTAAATCTGTGTAATTGGTGTAATTGTAAATGTAATTATGAATGTCTTAATGGCGTTGGGGTGGCGCCTTGAGGTTTGAGGTGGCAGGTCCTGAGGTGAGTTGGGCCCTCGTGGGTTCGAGTCCCGGCTGCGCTGATCTGGGAGCGGAGTCTCGGACAATCACTGGACTGGTTATTCGGAAAATGGTCTAAATTGCCTAACGGTTTAAACATGTGGTATTAAAAGTGATAGATATCAACATAGTTGACTATTAACTATAATGCGTGTTTACTTTTTGGTGGTGATTTCATTATTTATCCTACTTTTATGTTTATGATATTCTGTTACTATTCTTACTGTCAAGTGTTGACGAATAAAGAAATTTATATATATATATATATATATATTTATATATATATATAAATATATATATATTTATATATATATATATATAATATTGAAATGTCCACTTAAAATACCTAATATATATTCAAATAAATTGACTAATTTATATTAAAATCTTTATATTAGTGCTACATGTATTTTCAGGTACAAATGACGTTACTATAGAAATGGTATCAGAGTGTGCGTGGGAGGCCCTGTGTGAATTTGATTCATGTACCTCAAAGATGGAGAAAAATAAAAAGACATTGACTGATATAAGGTTCATAAACATCGAACAGGACAAAGTGTCTGTCATGACTGGGGTATTCGTAGAAAAACTTAAGAAGAAGCCTGTTTGGAAAGTAAAGATGATAAATAGAAATAGTATCAAGTATAGACCATCTACACAAAGGTAGTTAGATGGAAATCTGATTGTTATTGAGAAAATTATTTATCGTATTGTAATTACCATGATTCCTATTCATATTTTTTATGCTGTTTAAATCACATTATTGAGACTTATCAAGGAATTCTTTTGATGACTCAATGAACTTCCAGTGCTTTTGCTCTCAACTTAAACTATTACGCGAATGTAAAGCCAAGAATTGTTATTATGTTTTTGAAAATGCTTGGATTTTAATGTCTTGCCTAATTAATTATTCATTTCTGTCGTTTTCTTTATCTGGTGTAGCGCTGCTTGTAACTGTTACGCTACACGACTGTTGTATATAATATTATATTCGTATTTATATTTATATTATTTAAGAAGTAATAATAATATTATTATATTATAATTAATATTAGTTTTATTTATTATTTCTTTTTTAATGCCCTGGGCTGTATAGGGCCAAGGGCTAAAATACGATAAAAGAAAAACGTTATTTAACTAAAAGAAAGATGAAAAGAAATATTTAAAATAATTCCGCTATGCTCTGGGAGGCCGCATTCGCCAAAGTGCCACGAACGCAACCAGCATTATTATTATTATTATTATTATTATTATTATTTTATTTTTTTTTTACCCCGGTGTAAAGAACCTGGGGTTTGATAAAAACGATTCAAGCAAATACGTGCTGAATCGCCGCCCGGCTACTCGAGGTCATCAAACGGCTTGAAAGAATTATTGAAGCAGACTGCATTAAATCTTTGCAAAGTCATGGAAAGCCTTTGCCAAAGAAAAGAAGTCTCTCGCTTATCGCCGGTTTGCTCTGAAATAAGTCTGCCTATGCCATTAATAAAGTCAGTTCCTTCGGGATTCATCGGGCCTATGCCATTAATAAAGTCAGTTCCTTCGGGATTCATCGGGCCTATGGTTTCAATGGCCACAGGAAAAACTTCATATCCTAAGGACAGATCACGGTATTTATCCAACTTCCTAGAGGCAGCATGAACAGCAGCTCCTCCGGCTGTGACTGAAGTCGTATTCAGGTAGGAGTTTGCCATAGTGTCAATTATCGTGACGTCCCATACGGCACATTTACCGTTGCACCAGGGCACTAAAGTCAAGCCGTCCGGACGCTTGCCGTCTGATCTGGACAACCCCCTTGGTTCCTTAGAGGAAGGGATGCCTGCTCTTGAAAGTGCTCGCCATATTAAGTCATTTAAATTGTGATGGCGAGACATTGTACCTGAGCTTCGTTTCCAGGAGAGGCCGTGGAGACCTAAAGCGTCGACTTCATAACCGCAGGGGCACATGTGAGGCTCGCAAGTTTTCGCCCCTAAACGGAAACTAACGGCTACTCAAATTGCCTCATTGTCTAAAAGAAGCCCACAAGAAGCAACAGGGAGAGCGTGAAGCCAGTCGCTGCTTCTTTTGGTTGATACAGCTAGGAGTTGTGCTCTGTCTACTGCATTGGACTGGGATTCTAGCAGACTGGTATAAATCCGATCCACTATAAGACGGTCCCATCATTTCTGGTTACTGACTGAGATAGAAGGTGGAGCACTGGAGGTGAGGCTTTTGGACCAAAGTGACAACGCAACGTCAATGGATCTATCGGCAGAAAGGGAGCACTTATGAAGGATGGCGTCTTGCAACTGTCTCGTTCCCATCGCTGATGCCAAGAAGGCTGAAGGCGCGATATGGGAAACAAGACGAATTTCAAGACCACCTTTGCTCACCGGTAAACTGGCTTGCTGCCACTGCAAATCAGACAAATCTGCGTTGATAACGGCGCACAAGCATTGCCTATGAACCTCGTCGTAGTCTGAAAGCCGCGGATTAGAGAAGCTCGGACTGGAGCGCAGAATGTGCATAAGTTTAGGTGCACTTAATGAAAAGCGAAGGATTGTCAAAGCATCATGAGCGGCTAGCGACTTCAAGCGCGATGCTGAACGTTTGAGAACCTCCAAGCGACTAGATAAAGCGGTGGTAGTAGCTTCTTCTCCAGAGAGTGGCGCGCCGAGTAGAGTACTATTAATTATTATTATTATTATCATTATTTTTAAAAATTAATATATTTTTGCCCCAGTTGCAAATAATCCGAAGTTTAATAAAAACGATTCGAGCAATACATGCTGAATCGCCGCCCGGCTACTCGAGGTTTTCTAGCGGCTTAAAAGAATTGCTAAAACAAACTGCATTTAATCTTTGCAAAGTCATGGAAAAGAGGTCTCTCGCTTATCGCCGGCTTTTTTAATTATTATTATTATTATCAAATAGTATAGCCCAATGTCAAACTATGCACTTCTTATACACGTCTTTTTCAAGTCGACGTGGCTAAGTTTCAATTATGTAAAATATATTATGAACACGCTTGGTCATAACGTAACCGTAATGTGCATGTATATTTCCTAGTTGATAGTCTTATGCAGTGAACAGTCTTATGCAGTGAACATTTTATTTCGATTTATTGCTACTTTTCTTTGATCTGTCCAACTGTTATATATATATATACAGTATATATATATACAGTATATATACATGTATATATATATATATATATACAGTATATATATATATACAGTATATATACATGTATATATATATATATATACAGTATATATATATATACAGTATATATATATATATATATATATATATATATACAGTATATATATATATATATATATATATATATATATTTCATGATATTTATGACTATTATGAGTATTATTATTTTTATTTTTCATTTTATTTAAATTATTATTGTTATTGGCAGTATTTTTATTACTATTATAATATTATTATTAATAGCCACAAAGCCCAGTATACCACTAATTCGAATGATCATATGATCTCAGTAGCTTTGCGTGGAATCCAACGTTTTGATCAAGTAGGCCTATTGCTTTAAATTAGTTTCTTTAATTACGACTTTGCATTGGCAATGTACAACGATAGGCTTGGATCTGATTGAGGGGTGCTCGATGTTGTCACTGACAGCAGTAGCATTCTAATTGCGCTGTTTTCAGGGACTTTCAAATACCTGGAGCTGATTCAGTCACAATGTCAGTTAAGTGGCGGCATTTAATTAGTAACACTATTGCGTAGTTGAATAATTTATTCAATTTTCTAAGCTAATTTTTTCCATTTGATTTTATTCGTATTTGAATAATTTAAATTCAATTCAATTCAATTTAGTTCGGTTTAATCGGAACACCAAAAAGGGTCATTCAACCGTGTAGAGTTCACACGCAAAACATACGAATAAGCAAATGCAACTGGAAAAAACACAAACTAAATGTGAACTATGGTGAACTTAGAGAAAAATAAGATATAATATTTGTAATGATAATTGGTGAACTGGTGAGTACAAAATAGGCAGGGATATAAATTAAATGACTTGATGATTTTATATCATTTAAATAATAAGAAGTATATAGTTGTTTGATTGCTTTCACCTTTCTTCTGCTATTTATTAGAACTTCTAATTACTGGCATAAATTTTATCATAAACTAAATATTAGCAATAAATTTCTATAGGCTACATTATATATTTTTAGTTATCACACTTTAGGAGAATGTTCCTACCCCTCACAGATGTATTCCGAATTTAAGAAAAAGTTTGCATACCCGTGTTTCAAAATCTGTTGTTATGTAACAATTGCGATACAAGTAAAATTTCAATCACAATTAGCCAGTAAATTGTTCACCTAATTATTGTATTGGCCTATTTGCAGTAAAGAATGTGCTAAACGTTAAGTGATCTGGTGTTGAGCTTAATACAGTGGCGTCTTCGCAGTATAAGGGATGGCTCAGTTTGCGTCAAGAATTTCTCGGGGTTACCTGAAAATAAAACTTAGGGGGTATCGTACAATAGTACGGTGCCACACTTAGTTGCGTCAAAGTCCAAAGAGGGGGACGACCCTGGTTTAGTAAATGTGTGTATTAGGGTTAACACACCAAGCTTATAGGCGTCATTAGCGCGATATCTCTATCACTACAGGCTCGATAGGTGTCGCTGGAGCGCATTCCATGGCGCATTCCATTAGATCAGTTACTGTGGTCTGTGAGGTCATACGCTA